>CM062295.1:678875806-679222931 GCA_031216915.1 Pictodentalium vernedei | reverse complement strand
GGTCAAACAACGATGAACAATGTAAAACTTACCGTAGAATTTTATTCAGGAACAACAGACTTCAAATCGACACACTCACACAATAGCTGCACTCATCATAACGCTCTCGTAAGTCTTGTTTTTGTTAACAATAATCATTTTAAAAAAAGTGCCAACGCAAAGTGTTTTTTAGCCAACGCAAACTGCCGTTGCCTTGACATTTTTTTTTTTTGCTGAGGCGAATTTTCTGAATTGCAAGGGCTGTGTCTATACATGTCTTGAACTCAATGGTCATGACCAGACCTGTTAACCTCTGAAGGTGACTATCAGTGAGATTTTGATGAGATCTCTGTGAGATTTGGATGCTTGTCAGTGAGATTTTTGCGTGCGGCCAATACATCAATATTTTCCTTGTTATGCCTCCCACGGGCACCCCTTCCCTCAACCCAAATGCATTCTATTTCATTTTAATAATTTATTTTAACACTTTTAATGGCATTTGTCAGTAAAAGCATACAAATATGGATATCACTGGTCCAAGCCCCCCTCCCCCCTCCCCAGGGACAATGACCCTCCCCCCCCTCCCCCCCCGACACACACACAAATATGAGTGGATGCCTATCTAGCCTTTGCCTGTACCAACCCCTCCACCTCTCAGTCCGGCCATTTTTCCTTGCTCATGCAAGCCCATCCCGGTGCTTCAATACATGGAGGCTGAAACATCTTGGGCCGAAACGTCCCAGCACCAAAACATTCCAAGAACCAACACAAGCATTCCTTCTTCGTTCATGCTATTTATTCATGTAAATTACAACTTCAGTGATTTATTTCACAAAGAATACGATTCCAAACTCAACTTACCTTATAAAATCGTAAATCTATTTAATTTATTCACAATTACCACGATATATTTCAGTCAATATTTCATCGGCAAATGATATTTTAAATTTTTTAAAATCAACTGAAAATCAAATGTTTGCGGTATTTACTTCACACTTCAATCGCGCATAACTGGCATTCTGTTTTACCATCAAACACAATTTATTTATATTGTGTCAAGTAAATGTGCATCTTTGATAAATTATCGTTTCCAACAAGTATTCTGCATCATAAATTTATATATCGTGACCAACCTGACAACTTGTTTAATTTTCAAAATAGAACACAAGATTCGCCATTGAAAGATGCAGAATTTTGCAGAAACCGAGTCGATCACAGCCGAATCTGATGTCATTGAACACATTCACACAAATGTTTGTAAACTCGCAGATCCGAGATTTCAGAAATTTGTAAGCAGTAAAATGTGATGGATTTCAGGACAACTATTTTGAAAGTGTCAAATCAGGAGAAAATAGGATGTGACCGTGAGAGCGTGAGTTGGTGCCTCAAACCGGAAGACTCACAGTGAAACCGGGAGAGTTAACAGGTCTGGTCATGACACATTCTTCTATCATGACACCTTCAAAAGGTTTGACCAAGATCCAGCCAGTTTCTAGATAACAACATCAAAGTTCTTAAGTCAATGAAACAACATTATCAAACTCTTCCTATTCGTATCTCAACTTCGGAGGGTAGAGCCTGCAATAAAGGTATGGCATATCCATCCTACGATAAAGGAAAACAACTGTGGACACACAAAATTTAAGTAATGGAGCATATTATATGGACCTGACAATGAAGATAGAATTATCTCAAAGTCTTCTTGCCCGTTACCATTATCTTTGAGGTATGACCCTGCGACAAGATCATAATAAAGCCTTGGGTCTTGCAAAAAGACTGTGAAATATGAAAAAAGATCTGTCAATTGAATCAGTGCAAAAGCACATTCATTTTGTCCATGAACTTGACGAGGTTAGAGATGGGCAATACACTGAAACACCAAACCGATACAGTGGAGCCCATTTAATTGGATATCTCTTAACTCAATAACCCTGATAAATGAATATAGTTTCCAAACACAAAACCATTTACCATACCTCTGGTATAAATTTGACTTGTTAATTGAATATAGGTTATAGAGCAAACTCCTGTTAATTGAATAAAAAATCATACAGCTCTGTCAAACAATACATAATAGAATAAATGCTAAGTTTATCTCTGGAATACAGGAAAGAGACACAATCCCTGTTAACTGAATACCCCTGTTAACTGAATAATTTTCATTGGCAAAGTGGCTATTCAATTAACATGGTTTCACTGTACTAATATTATGGGGATACCGAAAAAAATAAACTGAACCATTCATTGAATATTGAAATAAAAATCGGCTGTATTTTCAGATTTTCCGACATTTCCTATTTATTTATTTGTCTTTTTGAGATCTGATGGCAGATGAAGTGATTATTTTCATGAGAAAAGTGATTGATATTCTTTTCAGTTTTGTTAATCCTTAAGGGTGGACAAATTCCCACTGGACTAGAACCTGCAGACGTCTAGTTTCTAATCATAGATTTCTAGTCATGTCTTGGCTGCCTTGACAGGAAGCAAAGACTTGATTAGAAATCACTGGCCCAGTGATTTGCCGATTGTCAGCAGACGATTTCAAAATTTATTATTTTAAATATCATTTTCTAAATTTTCATTTTCTAAATTTTTCAAAAAATTTCAACAAAATCAAATCATGTGACCCCTCTTTGGAACAAGCTCGACAAGCTCGTTCCAAAGAGGAGTCACATGATATGGTTTTGTTAAAATCTTTCAAAAAATAACATTTTTTCTGCTGCTGAATTTGCATATTACGCGGGCGCATACGGGCGATTCGTTGGGTAAAGGGTTAAAGGTCAAGTGTTTGAAACTAGTCACAAAATTACTGTAGACAGGAATTTTGTTGACAAAACAATACCAATGTTCAGCTCAAAGACTGGAATTTTTTGACGCTGTGGCAAACAAAACAAGAACAACTTATTCTATATTTTACCGGTGTACTGATAGCAAATCTCAGACAAGTCTAATACTGAATACCTAACCAATACTGTGGTATACCCCCCTAAACATATTGAAACCGATACCAAACTCAAACTTCCAATAACCCCCCCCCCCCCCCCCTTCATCTCTGGTCTTGGGATGTACCATACTGACTCGTGTCGAAGCCCAGGGGGTGCTTGCAGTGGATAAATTGCAATGTGGGGGGGGGGGGGGAAATCGGGACGAGTAATAGTGCTTGCAAGTCGCGTTGGAAATTGGCAATATAAGTAAGTAACCACTGGGTATGTTACGTTTCTTTGGAAACCGCCCACCAAGAATTTGCTTTAAAAATTCTCATAATTATCTTGTACATACGTTTCATTTTCAGATTTCGGGTTTTAATTCTCAATTTAATGAATAAAACAAACAGAAAACCATGCGGCGTTGTTTTCATTTTTTGTGTATAGGTTACTCTCGAAGCCAGAAATGGACATAAGTATGTCAATCAACACTGCAAACCACCCCCTTGAAAACAGACAAACATAGTCTGTTTAAAAATACCTGTTTTTTTAAATATGTACATTTATTACGAATAAAACAAAATATAGCTTCACACAAAATCAATAAAAAAAATTGTAATATGAAGACCAGATATACACAGCGGAATATGAATAACAAAATAATTGCCTCCCTTGTCAACATTCAAAAAATTGATTTTACACTGAAAGTCATAACTTCACATGTTGCAGAGCATGATGAAATGATAAATGAGCATGTTTTATTGAACCAATAAGTCATAAATCATATCCCTGGTTATAATGTTATATAATTCTCAAATACCAGAGTTGTAATTATTTTTTATTTTTAATTACCACTTTCTAATTAATTTCTGAACACCTGTTTTCACAGTGAGTTGTGCACGCTCGAAAGTGGCAGTGTTCTTTCACAATGAGTTGTGCACCACTCGAAAGTGGCAGTGTTCAATCAGTATTTTTTTGATGATGTTCAACCATCGTGAAAACTATATGTTGTGGGCAGACAACTATTGACATCAGCGTGCACACTCATTTGAAACAAGTACCAGCTTCCAAAAACGAGGTCGACAAAAAAATAAACAAGTCAATTTTGCTTGGGAAATATAATTTTTTAATAAAGACTTATTACACTGAACACAGACATAATGTATTACACAAAAGACAAATTTAACAACACAAAAACCTCAACTCCAAAAAATGTACATAATACAATACAGTTCTATTTGGTAAGTACAGTGTTGCAACAAGTCACCTGTTTTTCCATTAGATGCCTGTGAATTTGACGTCTCAAACAACTTTCGTCCAATTTGAAACTTAGGGGGTGGGCTTTGACTCGAGTAGGGCACCCTGGTTCACAAATCTGAAAAAGTGGGGGATGGGCTTAATCACGAATATGGGCTTCGACACGGGTCAGTACAGTATGACAATCCCTTGGGTATCAGACAAATGTGTGAAAAGTGAACAAAATGTGTTAAACTAGATGAAGGCATCTTATCTCTATCGGGTTATTCATTATGAACTAGCAACAAATGATATTTTGACAATATGACTCCAATTTCTTACCATTTATTACAGAGTATGCATTCTCCAATGGGGCGCGGTGGCGTTGAGGTAACCGGTTCTTGTCAGATCACCAAAGTTAAGCAACGTCCCCGGATGGGTGACCGTCTGAGCGATTGATTCGGACTCCCGCGTTGTGTCCTTGGGCAAGGCACTTAACTCTGATTGTCCACATGGGGGCACGATGACGCCGTGTACTAAGGTGTACTGCACGTCGATGGTGTGCATGTCTTCAACCAATCTAACACTGCCTGTGCTGAAGTGCGGAGTTACGATGTTGGGAACCTGGCAGCTGCTCGTCATTGCTCAGTGGTTCTCTCCGGCTTCCTCCACCCGTAAAACTGTCAGTCATGATTAGCCATTGTGCATAAGTATGTGACCTTAAACACCAATAAATAATTCTCCAACAAATTATAACAAAACGTTGTAGATAAATAAATTTTTAGGAACAAAAACAATTTACAAAGCATCATATTGGCTGTGGAATGTATTATTGTATTGATTCACTGTAAATAAATATTTTCTTTCTAAACTAACCTGTAAATAAGAAATGCTAGCACGGCGCCTCCTACGACACAAGCTGCAACCACACCAATAATTATCTCAGTTGTACGGTCATGATCATCTATAATGGAAAATCAAACAATTCAGTAATTTTGGTAATTTGCTCAATACAGATTATCATGATAATGTGCATGTCCTGTGATTTGTATCAGATTCGAGGTGGTGTCCAGAATGGGATCTCAACGAGCCGGCTTTGCCGGCGAGTTGTGACCCCATTTTTGGACACCACAGAGAATCTGATGCAAATCACATGACAGGCACATTATCATGATAATTGATTTATCTAACAATTCTGTCACATAAACAGATTAAATCTTAACCCTTTACCCAACGTAACTGCCAAAACCAGCCAGCGCCGTTCTCACAAATCGCCAGTTAATTTTCATTATTTTTTTCATTTTTTGTCTCAAAAACATAGGTTATGACCCCTCATTGGAATGAGCTCGTTGAGCTTGTTCCAATGAGTAGTCATAACCTATGTTTTTGAGACAAAAAATGAAAAAAATTAGTTATTAAAGAATTTTTTGTGCAAGTGTCGTCTGCTTTTCATGTTAGGTAAAAGGTTAAATTATTTAACATTTTTGGGACATAATGTTCTGTCGATCACTGAAACGCACATAGAATGTATCCATGTGCCTGTTATGATAGCCCGTATCGCTACCGGAAACGAGTCGTCTATATGATACGGAATCAGAATGAGACGTTTACATGATACGGAATCGGAACACATTATGTGATATGTAACGTTTCTCGTGGTTTTCAGGCCAAAATCTATATGATTGTTAGATAAACTTTCTTATCAAGCAAGTTTCAACATTTCTGAAAGAAGTAATATGCAGCAGAGCTTAGATCCTGAGGCATGTTAGCACACATGCATGCCTATTGCAAGCCTCACTCAATCATTAGTAGTACACAAATGAGTACTCGTCAACCCTTCCTAATCACATCTTTGGACACTGGTGTGATGGTTGATGAACTTGATCACTTCGTCAATACAATGCCCATTCATCAAATGTCATTATACAAGACTCCCAATTCAAAAAGCTCGAAAAATAAGTTACCCAAGTGCAACAGCTGAACCCTCAGTAACTGCCCCACTCCAGCCACCTTTTAAGTTTATACAAAATGAAGACACTTGATAACTTAGAAGGGCCTACACTTTGAAACAATATGCTGAAACGTTACCCACCTCTCAAGTACACAATGGTATCAGATCAAGCCTGAAAATAAGCAGACAGTCATCTACAGAATGAGGTCACCAGAGGGTGAATTTGGTGATGCTACCCTGCACAGCAGGGTAGGATTACTAAATTTACCCTCTATTAACCTCAATTTGAATCAACGTCACAAGCTTAAACAGCAAGACGTACCCAGAGGATAAACTGACACACTGCATGGGACAGCATCAGCAAATTCACCCTATGGGGACCTCATTTTGCAAATGACAGTTGGCTTATTTTTAGGTTTGTATCAGATGAATTTATAGAAATGGTCATTCTTTTCACTCTTCTATCACCTTATTTACCTACCAACCATAACATTCCACACTGAACTGGAATCTCATCTGCTGTGGTGGACTGTAATCACCCAACAGTAACCAAGTGCGATGCCCATAACCTTAAAAAATTAACCTCTATTAAAAGTGACTTGAAGAACTAAGCACCAACACTGAACGTAAAGCAAAATTGTTCATTCCCAGGGTACACAGTCCATCAAAAATATGGAGTCTTACCTAGGACCATCTGGTCATTACCTCCTCCTCCCATTTCCCTGGAGGGAAGTGAGGGAAGGAGATGGTAATGATCAGGGGATCCTAGTTTTGACTATAGAAATTTAAATTTTATAGTAAATTTCCTTTCTTATTATACCTACCACAATTGTTTACTACAGGCGTGCACAACAGTGGAAGTCCCTAACTTGGAAAATATGCTCTCTTCAAGTGATTTGGGAAAGAAAAGTGGTGCAAAAGCAGCAAGAAAAAATAAGTTAAACTTAGGTCGAGTGCTACCGGTGGACACCCAGTAGGGGATGCTCTTCTCTTAGTACAAATCCACGGCTTCTGGCCCCAGTGGGGAGACACGTAGCTAATGACTCGTTCTTTTGAATCTGTCAACATTGGAGTTATGTGATCAGCGGGGAGAAAGGATTCTTACCCGAATAAGAAGACGGGAGGGCCTCCATGTAAACAATTGTGGTAGGTATAATAAGAAAGGAAATTTACTATAAAATTTAATTTTCTCATCAACCTACCTTCCAATTGTTTACTACAGGCTGAATAGACAATAGGATGGAGGGAATCACATAACCAAACCCCACATATCCAAATTGCACTGGAACTGTGAAGAGAGGAAGAGGTCCCTGGGCCTATCAAACCACAGCATCACATTATCATTAGTAAAAGACAATGAGAGATGAGGCGTACGGTTCTGTGTGATGCACAGACAGAAAGGGCAGCAACAGCACAGAGCTGGAACTGATCTTGTAAGAAGCCTAATGGCTAGGGTAGACAACAGCCTGAACAGAAGAGAGAGGGCCCAAAGCAAAAAGGTCCTCTGACTGCTCCTGCAACTGGCGCAGAGAGGTGAAGAAAGTACAAGCATTTCTCCAGTAGGCTGCCTGCATAACATCCGACAACTTGACAGAGTTAGTATAAGTCCAAGAGGTGGACAATGCACGCACCTCGTGGGCAGAAAAACGATCGATAATACAATCGTCAGTCACGAGACGAGTGTAAGCTGAATGAATAGCAAGACAAATCCAAAGAGAAATGGATTGAGGAGGGATCTTCTGTCGACCAGGAATAAGAGACAGAAAAAAAATTGTTTCCTGCCTTTCCTGATGAACTGCGTCCGATTGAGATAAAATGGAATTGCACGAACCGGACAGAGCAAAGGGAGAGTACACTCAGCAGAAGGAAGAGCCCTTATACAGATAGGAGGTGGAGTTGTTTCTGGTATCTGACTCTTGGCCAGAAAGGAGCAAGCAGTGGTAAATATAACACTGTTGGGAGAGCTCCTGAAAAAGGCCGGATCAACAGATAGGGCGTGAAGCACACTAACCCGTCTGGCTGAGGCAAAAGCCATCAGAAAAGCCATCTTGTATGCGAGAAAATGCATATCCACCTGGGATAGAGGTTCGAGCGGTGACCCCCCAAGTAAAGCGGCCCTCAAGAAAGAGTCTTAGGCCTTTTCATGGAAAAGTGCTGAACAAGCTTGGAGAGGTATGGATTAGTAAATTCCAGTTGGTCTCCTTAAAGCCCAATCAGTTCGCAACAAGGCAACCACAATTTCTGACTTGGCCGCAGACTTTGACATTTTCTTCATTACAGAGACTTGGCTAAGTTGGGTTGGGGAAGAAGTTTTAATTCACACAAGGTTACATCCTGTCAACGAACCACTAGGACCGGTGGCGGAATATGTGTTGTATACAAGAATGTTTTGGACATTTCATCCATAGTTCTTTCAGACATTACAACATTCGAAGCATCGGTATTTACTTTGCATCTAAATGACTGCCGGCTGGACTTTTTGTGCATCTACCGACCCCCACCTAGAAAGAAAAAGAAATTTAAAGCATCAAATTTTCTTACAGAATGTATTCAACAGGTCAATCCTTTCACCCTGGAGAAGAAACACCCTTCAATACTGGGGGATATAAATTTACATTATGACTCTCAGTCGGATTTGAATGCAAACAAACTTAAAAAACTTGACCAATGTAACCTGACTCAAATTGTTAATTCACCAACCCACCGTCACAGCCACGTTCTCAATTGCGTGGTGGTCCGTGAAAATGAGCCAACTGTTAAAACGCTCACAGTCGATGACAAATGTGTCTCTGATCACTATTTAATAAGCATGATGCTTGATGTCCGCAACCCAACACCCAAGAAAGCAACCATCTCTTCTCGGAATGTCAGGGCTATCAGTCATGACATGTTTGCGAGGGGCATTGCCATCATATTTAGTCAAATCGTACCTGGTGATAAACGTGAACTCTGAGATCTACGATCAAACTCTCCAAACAGTTTTTGTCAAACATTCTACACTTTGAACAGGTAAAATCAGCGATCATGATCTGGCCCCTTGGATAAACGAAGAAATTGTGCAGGCCAAGCGATCTCGCCACCAAGTGGAGCAGAAGTGGCAAAAATCTCAACTCACTGTTCACAGTGAAATATTTGCTCATTCCAACCACAGAGTAACTGTCTCATTAACGATGCTAAGTCATTGTATATAAGTAGTAAAATTGAAAGTTGCCAGACAACAAGCGAACTGTACCGTGTGGCAAACTTGTTCACTGGAAGGGGTAGATCATCTGCACCTCTTTCCAACTTCTCCGAAAAAAGAGCTACCTGATGTGTTTGGTAATTTTTTGAAAGACAAATTTGCAAAACTTCGATCTGAGCTCGATTCTAAGTCGTCTAACCCGCTCTGTTATGAATTTTTTCAGGGGAACGTCTTCTCCAAATTCAAGCCTGTCAGTGCAGATTCCATCAAAAAGTGCATTTTAGCTTGTAGTAAATAGTTGTGTGCCTTGGACTCAATCCCCACCGACCTTTTGCATAAACATTTAACAGACTTAGTGCCCCTCATAACGGACATTGTAAACTTATCACTCAATCAAGTTGTTTTTCCATCGCATCTCAAGCACGCAGTTGTAATCCCGCTTTTGAAAAAAATGAACCTAGACCCAAATATACTTAAAAACTGCAGACCTGTCTCAAATATACCATTCATTGCTAAAATTATCGAAAAGGTGGTCCTTGCACAACTGAAAGACCACTTAGTTGACAACAACCTTTTTGAAGTCTTTCAATCTGCCTATCGGCCGAGTCATTCTACTGAAACGGCTCTGTTGCACATCAGCAACGACTTACTCGTGGCTGCTGACAACGGAAATGTTTCTATCCTTCCATTGTTAGATTTATCTGCCGCATTTGATACAATCAACCGCGACATCCTTATCAAGCAACTTGAAGAGTTACATTCGGCATATCGGCTCCGCCTTTAAGGTGGTTTTGATCATATTTATCAGACCGCACACAGTCTGTTCTAATAGAAGGTGTTCATTCACAGAGGTTCCCCCTACGCTTTGGCCACAGGGTTCTGTCCTTGGGCCAATTTTATATTCACTATACACCCAAGCCATGGTAAGGTCATCACAGGACACAATACCCAGTACCACATCTATGCCAATGACACAGTTGTACAACAGCAACATTCCACCAGACTTTTTTTACAGATAGGTCATGTGATCAGACACACACGAACACTATTTTACCCTTAATTAATGCGGCAAGAAATAATATCATAGTTCTTTGTGCCAGTTAGTCATGTATTTGGACACACTTCAATGCTTTTTTACCATTCAAAGGATATGGTGAATTATTGATATGGATTCTGAAGAATTCAATAAAATCTTTACTTATCTGAATGATAGGACATACATTGAAGGTAAGAATTTATCAATTATACATTATTAGATTCTATTTTAATGTTATTTTTTGAGACACAAGTATACAGTGTTATCAACAGACGAAACTTAGCCAAATGATTTCTGCTCATTCCAGGGCATATACATCTATTTATCTTAAAAATATATATTCCAATACAAATTATCCACACCTAACCAATATGGAATTTTATGATCGTAAGAATATACTAATATCTAATTTCAATTGTAAATATGAAAATGATATTCCATTATGGAACTACCCTTACATAACAAACATTCCAGTGTAGAATTTCCTCGGCCTAACATTTTTTTCAAAAAAGAACTTCCCTTATATAACATATATTCCAATATGGAAATTCCCTTACAAAACAAATGTTCCATCAGGGAACTCCACTTACATAACACAAACATTCTTAACCGGAACTTATGTTTGCATAACACATATTCCAAATTTAAATTTTCCTTTAATCATACTATAATTTGAGCACTGTTTGTCTGTGTGTCTATTTGTCTGCCTATGCCTCCCATTAAGTCATTGCATGGCTTTCACCAAATTTGGCTCAGGTATCTACTTTTGACATGCACACTGGCATTAAGGGGTCGAAAAATATGACATCCCTATATATGTTGTTTGACTTGCAGATTTATTCCTAGGAAATTTATATATATAACAAAAGTTTTAGGGAGAAATTGTATTACATAATATTTTATCCTTTTATGTTGGACATTTCTTTATGACACTGGATAAAATATTATATAATGACAGTTCTCACTGGAACTTCTTTTATGTGACAAACTTTCTTTGGAACAAATATTATGCTGGAAATTATATTCCATCACAATATGAGATCATACCTGTCTCGAGATGCCAGAGCAAAACTAGCATGTTCCTTTATCTTGCAGCGTCTTGACTACTGCAACTCACTCTTTACTAACATCATCGAAGAAAGCTTTGGCACCCTGCAGCACATTCAAAACAATGCTGCACAGGTAGTTCTTGGTCATAAAAAGAGTTCACATGCCACCCCTGTAAGGGCACATGTAGAGTTCAAGATAGCCACTCTTTGTTTTCGTAAATCAGATTCAACCCTCCCCCATTATTTGGCATCTCTTATCCACGATTATATCCCGTCCCGGGCTTTAAGATCTCATAACAAGTTATTACTAACTGAGAAACGCTATTACCTTGAAACATACAGCCGCGGTGCATTTCAAATTATAGCATTCAAAATTTGGAATTCCCTTCCCCTGAATGTCTCATGATAGCGTAAATTTGGACTCTTTCAAAAAGAAACTGAAGTGTTTTTTGTATCAAAAATACCTCCAAATTGATATCAGTAACACCACAGCTGCTGATGAATCCAGAGTACAGCACCCATCAAACTAAGGTGTACAGCCAGAATACCATTTTCTATATTTTTCATTACTTTCTACATACCATATTTATACTAAATTTGTCAAGTTCGAAATTTTTTAGTAGGTACACCAAGTGCCTAGAGCCTTTTGGGATTAGGCGCTCTATAAATATTCTTCTTATTATTATTATTGAAATCGAAGGATTAGCATAATCAACAGAGTGATCGGCATACCATCAACAGAAGACCTTCTGCTTAGCCGCATTGGCTAAACCAATGGAGTGCCTCCTTGAAGAAGAAAAGCACTCCACTGCTCATCTCGAAAAACCTCTATGGAGGAGACATCTATTTTTATTTTCAAACATTCTGTTACACCATCTACTTTTGCATGGTGGGTTTCCAACTGCTTATATAAAGCTGGCATCCAATAATCCTTCAAAGTTCATTCCAACAGTGGGGCTGCAACTTCTACTGCACTGTGGAAGGGTTTTCTTTGCATCAGGTACTAAAGGTTGCAGATTGGGGATTTGTTAACGCTTTTCATCGCTTTTATTTCTGAAATGTTGGTACATATATGCAACATGATGCTTTCCACATCTATTCTATCTTGATTCGTGCTGCTTGCTGGTGCTGCATCCTGAAAGTAATTGACATTTTTTGATTTATAAACTCATAGACTTTTCTGGTGACATTTGTTCACACTGACGATGACTCTTCAACAATCTGAACGTTTCATGGTGACTCTTTTCCATAACAGGGCGTGTTATGCCTGATCAGAGGAACTTGAGCACATTTGTTTATCAGTGATCTTAAACTCCATACTACTTTATCAGTCTTATTCATGTTATCATGGGACTTTCAGTGAACCATATTCAATGCTAAAGGCTTTAAAATCATGCCAGTGTTACATCCGACAAAGCCGGAAGGCTTTATGGAAAAGAATCCCCCACCTCATCAAAGCATCTGAAATGAGGTGGAACGACTATCTCGTGCAAGACAATATGCCAGTGTTACATCCTTCAAGCCTACAGGCTTGTATTCAAAGAATCTCCCAGATCCAGCACATCCTCCGGATGCTTGGATAAGGTGGGGGCATTATCATCTGGAAACCATTTGTTTTGGACGGATTGACAGATGGACAAAGTGGCGACTATATGCACCCCTGAAATGTTTTCGGAAAGCTTAAATAATTTAGAATTAAATTAAATCTGTTAATTTGATGACCTCCCACAACTCAGTAATCATGAAGAGAAGTGTGAATGAACTATAAACTCACCACAAATTGGATCATCTCCAGCAAACCCACATTTGGGCCTATCAATAGGAAGTCCTTTTGGCCAACGAATTTGTCGACCATTTGGAATGTATTTGTTAGTAGCACCATAGAAACTCCCAACAGACTGTAAAACAAACAATTATTATAAGTTCAGCTATATATTATAGAAAACATTGCAGGAAAATAATAATCCTAAATCCCACAGTGAAGAAAAAAAATTTTAACTTTCACTGTATTGAGAACATTACAAAATCACTTCCGTGTATCATGACTATTGTTGATTACTCATGGTATGATAAAATACATTAACTGTTATTATTATAGTTATATTAGGCCAACAAAGTAGATCTTCTGTTTTTTCAGGCCATTGAGCTTGTTCCAATGAGGGGGTCATAACCTATGTTTTGGAAGCAAAAAGTGAATATAAAAAAAAATGAAGGGCGTTTTTCTTGTAGGTAAAAGATTAATTCAATATAACCCACCCTAAATAGGACAGATAACATAAATTCTCCCTACTGACATTATGCAAATGTCACTCAGTTGTATTTTGTTTAGCAAATCAAACGTCCAGTTTTGAAATTGACCAATGAAAGCTTCCAACTCTAATTATGCAAATTATGAAAATGTGGCACAGTTTTATTTTGTTCAGCCAATCAAATTGTCTAGTTTTGAAATTGACCAATGAAATTGACGGAAGGCTTTATTTATCACTGATTAATATGAAAACAAAAAATCAAATGTTTTAAAGTGAACAAAATGGACAAATCATATGATAATGAATTTTATCATTCATGTCCCTTTCTGTGATATGTATCAACGCAAACGCAATTCTGGGTATGCTTTAAACCTTTGATGCATTACGATATTTTTCATTTGAGGTACAAAAATAGGAATATAACTGGTACATCTGTTCTGGTGTTTAAAAAAGGAATTTCTTTGTGTTTATGCTTTCATACCAGCATTACTCAGACATGTTAAGTTTGAGAAACTCAAAATAGTGAGGATTTTATGCGGCAAAGCTTGTTTTTCCATACAAGAAAAAAACTGTAATTCTCCCTCCCCACCCTTCCCCTTTTAGAAATCAAGCTAAATAAATAAAATATTGGCAATGTTTCGGGAACATATGCACAGTTTCATCAGACTGACAAAAATTAAGTTGGAAAATATTTGCATAAAATAAATTACAAACACCCCCCCCCCCCCTCTCCCCCCTTAAACATACCATAAATTTAAGTCAGAAAAATGAGAGAGGAGTGCAACACCCACCCCCAAATTTGAAAATAATTTGTTTGATTTCCTGCCCTCTGTACAAGTACAGTATGTATCTTCAGTTCTGAGATCCCCCCCTTCACTAGTATGATCTCCCGGGATTTCAGACCATGGCTCCACCACTGGAAAGTAAAAAGATATCATGCTTTATCAAGATGCAAAAATCTACAAAAAAAGCTATATTTTAACAAAAATCAACATTTCCTTATTTTTTGAGGAATCACTAAGCTTTTGCCATGGTTTTGAGGAATAATATGCAATTGTTGTGCTTATATTGGTAATTAGACATCCCTTTAGGAAACACCAGAATCTGCCCCGTTCTTTATTATTCCTGTTTCAAACGCCAGTGAAATAAATGAAACACAACACAAATCATATTTCTTGTGATTTTGTTAACTTTTATTGATTTGAGTTGTGGAATAAAAATCACTTTTGTTGGTTACTCACTCAATGTTTTCACCAATATCTCTCCTAATTTCGACTGTAGAGGTTCGTTTTTTAACTATTTTTTTTTCACAGTTTTCAGTTATTCTTTCACACATCTGAATTATCTACAGCACAGGCAAATGTGAGGCAATTTGTTTGAAATACTTATTCTATCTTCCAAGTTCCACTCAGCTTATTTAAAGTAGTTAGTATAGTAAACTGAAAATGGAGACTCAAGTTTGCAATACAAAACATGGAGTCTCAAAATCGTGAGAATATGTGCCCCCATCATGAGGATGGGAGATGCCATCAAAAATCGGGAGCCTCCCACCAAAATTGTGAAACTAAACATGTCTGACACGCTGAGTCCCACAAGTACTTGGTAATAATTAGATAATAACGAGGTTAATGACACGAAATAAACTTATCTTCATACCACTGAAATATACACGAAACCAGATTTGTATCCGTATGGCGAAGTGGAGAATCACTGCCATTTTTCCCACCACCCTTTTTTGCATAGTATTACTATAATTATAATTATAAGGTACTTTTCTGGAACAATCTGGATTAATCTGGATCGACTGAGAGTGCGCAGTAAGGTCGGATTATTAATCAAAGCGACGTGAAAGCGTTCCAGTGAACTTTTAATAATCTGGATTGACAATTGGAATAATCCAACTGAAAAGGTGAATTGAAAACCACTCCTGACATGCTTAGTTGTTACAAAAAAAATTACACCAAAAAACTTCTGATCGCTAAAAAAAGGAGAATGACCAGAATGAGATAAACAGTAATAAATTATTGTTAAAATCGTAGTTAATGTTACAAAATAAAACTTGTTGCCTATATTGTGAAATTTATTAGGCCAATGTGAGATACACTTCTGCCGAAATGATTAAAAAAATATGACCATTTAATGATTTATCATTTTTTTTGTATGTTGGTACCCGAGGTCTCTTGTTCAGGTGCGTCTGATGCTGATTGTTACTGCGTCATTGGTGTTGGAATGGGTTTAACCGATCGAAGGTGGCTCTTGCATATATCAGGGATTTCCATTTCGTGCATTGCCTATCGGGACCTATTTTGGCCTACCGGTGCAGCGGGACTTGTTTACCCCAGTTAACAAGCACTGCTCCGCTTTCCACTGCTCCCATGGGGATGAAAAATTAAAAACAAATTTCTATTTGTGATACTCGACCGTCTTTAAAGCTCGTCAAAGAACTTATCTGGACCAACGCCCATCACTGTTTACGATGCAGATTATACTCCACGAATTAGACGCTGGGGTGCGATGGAGAAACTGAAGCAGGCCTACGCAAATCATTTGGGAAAGACTAGTGGTATGTTACTAGTAATAAATCAACCCCGAGCATAGCACTGAACAAGAGCGATAAGGTACGTGACTATTTATTATTTATTTATTAAGATTTAACGACACTTTAACAGCCATGGACAGGGACAGTTTTTCGGGTGGAGCAAACCTGAGTATCTGGAGCGAACCACCGAGCAACAACAAGCAGCTGCCAGCTCCCCAACATCAGAACTCCGCACTGCAGCATGGAAGGGTTTGAAGATTTGTTGAAGACATGCGCATCATTGACGTGCAGTATGTGCCATATTACACGCATCATCGTGCCCCCATGTGGACAAAGGGGTTAAGTGCCTTGCCCAAGGACTCAACGCAGTAGTCTGAATCGATCACTCCGACGGTCACCCATCCAAGAACTAAAAGGGCTCGACATTGCTTAACTCCGGTGATCTGATGAGAGCCGGTTATCACAACGTCTCCGCGCCACCTAGGTCCGTAACTAGACTCCCCAAAATAACGGGAGGATGCATCATGGTTGTTCTAGCGTAATGTCCTTGTTAAACAAGTTGCCTGAATCACATTACCCACTCGTCCCACCTTTACTAACCTTTTAACTAATGTGCCATGTTATAATACGTTTATCGAATATAAAGATTAAAGTAATCTTTCACTGGGCGGAAGAATGGTTTCACGCGCCAAAGGCGCGAAGGGAAACTGTGGGGCAAGCCTCTTTCGACTCTCAGTGACTGTAAAGTATTTGGTAGCTGCATGTCAAGGCGTGTTAAAGGAGGAAAAGGATTCGTGTACTCGGCAGGTGTCCCAGACTGGGTGGTTAGTAGTGTTGGGTTGACTTTTGACTTTTACCGAGTAGGTGACTGAACCCCTGGGTGAGGACCTGAGCGAGAGGGGGTCCTCTCCTTTCACTGGGTCTTAATGAGATGCCTTATTAAATTAGTGAATGGAGCTTAACGAAATAATGGAGGGAAACAATGAATAGAGGCAACTTGTTTTCAGGAAAGAGTCAACACTTGCGCGGCCAGTATTCGTATATATCAAAAATTTTAAACCCTCTGTTCATGGAACAGTTCATCTCCTCAATTGGGACCAGCCTGACCAACCATGCATTGCCCGGCTAACAGGAGACATGAAGTATATAAGCAGAGGGTGCGATACCCCCTCGCTCTCATCTCCTCCCCCGGATTTATGGCTCAGTGAGGGATGATTGCATTAATACAGGTTAAAGTTCAAACTTAGTTGACAACGAAATCTGGTAGACTATAGTCTTTGTTTGGTCTGCTGTCGGGTTTTGTAATAGAGATCTTCAATATTTATCCTTTGGTTGTCCTTCCACATAAACCATGCATTCGTGATTTGGGGCTCGATCCACTATAAACATGGGATATTGCAAGCTATTGCATTGTGATGCGTGTGTACATAACTAAGCCTTCAGTCGATGGCCTGCAGAGGGACATAAATAGGTGGGTGGTACCACACCCTATCAAAGACATTTGATAATAATCAGGAGGGGGGGGGGGTGGGGGTAAAGTCGGGAATACACTCTGAACAATGTGTTATTCTAGGAATTGTAACAAGTGATGTATTATCCAGAATGGGGAGATCCAAAAGGGGGAGGGCAGATGGGATACCTCCCCCATAAAAAGGATCAGGGAAATCTCTGTAAGGCCCCTTATCACTTCTTTCATAGGCCCTCCAGTCTCTGTAAGTCTTCTTACTACCTATGGGTTATGGGGGAGCTGCAAAAGGGTAGATCTGAAGTATTAAAGAGTATTACATAGACTACTAGTCCGGGATAAAAGACTGCAGTTAATATATCCGATACGGGAAACAGTAAAGTTTCCAAAAATCTGATATGGGGTGATGAAGAACAATCCCTGATAAGGTTGCCAGGAGAATGTTTGCGAACTGTGTAAGCAGGAATGCCGGATGATAAGAAGGCAAGGGCGTCAACCTAGCAGAGGGCTATTTCGTACATATTCGTCTGAATTAAATCTGACGCATTTCCACAAACTTTGATACTGAAACTTCTCAATTCCGAAACGGCATCTTTCTGATCACTGTGACTATTATTAATGTGTCAAAAGTGGTATTATACTACCAGACCCTTCCCACTCTCCCCTTCACCTATACCCAACAAATAGCTTTATATGACTCTAAACATTTTATACCTCTGGGAGGTAGAGCAATGCTTACTTTCTGCAGTAAACATGTTCAGCTTTGATGGTATAATAGGGTCCGTTAACCATTTGCCTGTGCCAGTCCTCTTGCCAACACAAGTGTAAACGATTGACCGAACTCGACTTTATACATACAGTAAAACCTGTTTTCAGAGACCACTGTCTTGAGAGACCACATCTGCTTTGATGGTATAATAGGGTCCGTTAACCATTTGATGTGCCAGTCCTCTTGCCAACACAAGTGTAAACGATTGACCGAACTCGACTTTATACATACAGTAAAACCTGTTTTGAGAGACCACTGTCTTGAGAGACCACCTGTCTTGAGAGACCACATCTGCCAGGCACCGATTTACTCTATAATGGACCTGCTATGGGAGACCACCTGTCTTGAGAGACCACAGTGACCTGGTACCAACTTGTATTTTTAGGCCATAATGGACCTGTCTTGAGAGACCGCCCCTTTGAAGACTGAAACCATGACAAAAACTTTTTACCTGTTCTGGAATTGGAAAATCCGCTGTGGTTATACTAACATAAATAAAAGCATTAAAAGCTCTTAATTGGGATTCAATTGCTAACTCATTAAAGATTGAGATGTTTTTATAAGACCCCTGTGAAAAGATCAGGATTATTGCTGAATAAACAATTTCATACACACCTGAAATGTGACAGACAGGAATAAAAATAAATTTGTGTTGAAAATCTTTTTGTAAGAAATTGAAATGGACTGTTATAAAAATAAATTAGTGTTGAAAATCTTCAATGAAGATTTTCAACACTAATTTATTTTTAGAATTTTTATGACAGTCCATTTCAATTTGTTACAAAAACTTCATAAAAAAAGAACAACCACAAAGTAATTACAAAAATCCATTCTTCTCCATTTCTGAATTTTGTGGTTGGTTTTTGACTGACTTGAGAAAAGCTGAAACCTGTTATTAGAGACCACCTGTCTTGAGAGACCACTTTTGTGTGGCCCAAAGGGCGGTCTCTCAAGACAGGTTCTACTGTATGTTGTGGTCACAATATAGCTTTAGATGCTGAAGGTGACCTTAAACACCAATGAATAAATGAATAATAAATAATACCATCTTATATCCAATCTCAGAATTATTTCTTGGATACAACATAGCCTTTACGAGACGGATATACAGTACCCCTCACCCACACCGGTGCTTGAGCCCCGGTGGGAGAGAGGCAGTATATAGCCGTCTTACAGACTAGTATATACCTAGCCCATTTGTCGGGGACATCAGTACCCACTGTCGGGGAAATATTAGCGCCACCACTGCCAAGGGGTAGGCATTGGGTGATTTATTTTGCACTCTTTTAGCCACTTTTCCACAGAGATGTATACAAGTAATGCCAAGAAAACATACAAAGTCAAGAAACATAAAATGTGACATTTTAGTTAAATCACACTAAATAAACATACACATAAAATTTCAACCTACAAACTTATCGTCACATAGCATTACCATTACCCTGTTGGTTGTCATGTGTTGGCATGCAGCATTCAGTGGCATAGCCAGCCCAAAGCAAGTGTGGGGGTGGGGAGGGGACAAACTCGCAGAGCCTGGTTTAGAGCCGTTTTAATAGGGGGTGAGGGTAGTGTAAGCGGGAAAAGCTTTCCAAGCCTTCACATTTTTCAGAATTTTGCATCCCTGTAGTTTGAGCTAGGTAACCAAGGTAACAATAATCAGGGTTTCCCCCAGAGAGAAATAAATGTGTCTGATATAGGGTGGCCAAGTGTCGACCATGGTTTGGCCCGTGTGAGAAAAATTTTGAATTCCAGGGTTCAAAAACTCCCATCTCCTTGTATCTGAGCGGATAATTTGAGGTTTTTCATGTACTGATTGATGACTGTCTACCTTTTCACTGACACATATATTACGACAAGCAATCTACAAATCTACAACTTAACCACCATAGACCTAACCACCCTACGATTTTTATACCATTTTTGGGCAAACTTTGAGGACCAACTTTGAGGGAATGTTCGGGGGGGATGCACCCTCCCATCCCCCAACCCCACCTCCCGTGGCCACGCCACTGGACGCATTAGTCCAACAATATCTGGGTCATTAATTCTAAGTACATGTATTTTGTCTATTATTGGCATATTCGTGAATTTCTTCCACATTGCAGTTACCATATCTGCGTACATCACTGGCACTCATCAACATAGGCCTATTATCGGATTTTATCAATTTTTATAAAATATATATTTATATTATTTTTTGGTATTGATAATATAATATATATTTTATTTATTTATTTATTTATTTATGTTTAAGGTCACATATTTATGCACAATGGCTAATCATGACCGTGACAGTTTTACAGGTGGAGGAAGCCGGAGTACCCGGAGAGAACCACCGAGCAACGACGAGCAGCTGCCAGCTCCCCAACATCGTAACTCCGCTCTGCAGCACAGGCAGGGTTAGATTGGTTGAAGACATGCGTACCATCGGCGAGCAGTACGCCTTAGTACACGGCGTCATCGTGCCCCCACACGGGCAATGGAGATGAAGTGTCTTGCCCAAGGACACAACGCGGTTGCCGCAGGTGGGATTCGAACCGAGGACCTCTCGGCTTGCAGCCTGCACCTCTACCTACTGAGCCACCGCGCTCCCATATATATTTTATAAAAATTGATAAAAAACGATAATACGTCGAGTGCCTGTGGCACATATCACTGCTACAACATTCTATATAATGGCCAAAAGTGGTCAAATTAATTTTATTTTAAAAAAAAAAATCATATTGTAGATGTCTGTGGGAAAATTACCCCCCCCCCCCCCCCCCCCAAAAAAAGAAGAACAGAACCCCCAAAAAAACCAACCTGAAAACAAAAGCAACCTCCCCACCCTCCCCCCGAAAAAAACAAAAATTAACAAGAATAAACCCAAACACCCAACTGTACATCACTGTCGCCAGTCCAGGTTTCCACTGAAAACTTACAACAAAATAACATCAACTTCTATAAACAGTTTTTTATTTAACATCAATTAATAAACAGCTCGCTGTTTCAAAGGTTTCCTCAATCAGTGTAAAAACAAGTTCAGTATAGTCACTGTACATAAGCTCTTCCATAGGTTATCTCCCAAAACTTAGACATCCCATAACTTAGACATCCCATAACTCAGACACTCAGTAAAAGTAGTTAATTATGTTCACCCACTATTACAATGGAATAGACTGATATTATATAAATGAAAACAGGTTTATCCAAACAAGAGAATTACCAAAGAATTGATTAGTAAAACTTGTTCACACAAACAAAACATCAAATAAGTTAATTATTATCATTATTATTATTTATCTTCTAATCAAGATCAAACAGAACATGTTTACAGTGAACTCAGTTATGTTATAAACGCACAGTCAAAAAAGTGCTCTATATAAGATGCCAGACTTTACTTGGGAATCATATCCGGAAAATGGCTACTGTTAAGAAAGTTGAGTTTGTAATGTCACAGAAGGGCACGCCACAGGTACTTTTGGATGGCTACAGATATAACAGAAATAAAATAAGACAGAGCTGCACTCACGGGAGATGTATACATTCTACTTGCAAAGGAAGGTGCACCACCGTTGGAGACTTTGTCAGAGATATCTCTGATCATTCACATCCCCCAGAAGATAGTAACACTGTGAGGTTTATCAGCACAATGAGAGAGAGAGCAAGAGAAGAGACTACCCAAATGAAGTCCTTATATAATGAAGAAATAATTGGTAGAGACCAAGTAGAGTTACTGCCATCTTTTCCATCAATAAGTAGTGCCTTGTATAGTATAGGCACAGGCAAAAAAACATACCATCACTTCCCAAGACAAGGGCTGAGGTTAACCTTGACGGCACATGGTCTGAGACTTCAGATGGACGTCGTTATTTACTTTTAACTGATGGAGAGGAAGAAAAGATGATTGTCTTTTCTACTGATGATCAACTACAAGCTTTGCAGTCTGCTGAAACCGTGTACATGGATGGTACATTTTCTTCATGCCCCGACTTATGGAGCCAGGTTTACACCATTCATGCAATGAACGGGACCAGTTCATATCCACTTGTGTTTGCTCTTCTACCAAACAGGCAGACATCAACATATACAAGACTGTTCAGGCAGCTGAAAGCTGAAATTCAACAGAGACTGAATAGACCATTCGTCCCTAGTCGTATACAAACTGATTTTGAGATTGCTGCTATTCATGCGGTTACAAGTAAATTTCTAGATGCAGAGGTGAAAGGTTGTTTTTTCCATTTCTGTCAGGCCATTTGGCACAAAACCCAAGAGCTTGGGTTGTCTGTACAATATAGGGAAGACACAGCTATCCAGTCCTGGATTAGAAGAGCAGCAGGACTTGCTCTTCTTCCACCAACGATTGTCCAAGAAACTTGGATAGACGCCATGGAGTCAACCCCAGAAGTACCTACAGCAACAGATTTTAATGACTATATGGTCACAACATGGGTTGATGATGATGCAAGATTCCAAATCCCTCTTTGGAATCATCATCAGACAACAGGTCCCAGGTGAAACAACCACCTAGAAGGCTTCCACAATCGCCTGAATGGAACATTGCCCCACAGACACCCAAATATCTACAGGTTTGTGGAAGTTATAAAGAAAATTGAAAATGCTGATAGAGCAAAATTCGCACAAATAAATTTTGGCGCAGCTCCACCAAGCAGGAAAAGAGTCTACAGGGAAGTTGAGAACCGACTTCAACGTCTAAAGCAAATGATGGTTGAAGTCAAAAATCGCTTCTAGAATTTCTAGATGCAGCAGGACATCTTCTAAGACTAGCTTAACCCTTTACCCAACGAGGACAATAGATGACACTTGCAAGAAAATGTCTTAGCAATTGAACATTTTGTCTTAAAAACATAGCTGATGACCCCTTATTGAAACAAGCTCAATGAGCTCGGTCCAGTGGAGGGTCATAAGCTATGTTTTTGAGGCAGTTTATATTTTATATTTATATATATATATATTATGTAAATTTCAAAATTGGAAATAATACAGGCCGTTTTGGCAATTTTGTTGGGTTAAGGGATAAACGAGTGAACTATTGTAAAATATCTTGTGATTTTTATGTATCGGTATTATGTTTGTGTATTTTGTAAATTATCTTGTGTTTTTTATGTATCTGTATTATGTTTGTGTATTTTGTTTTTTGTCTGATGGCAACAAATCGCCTATAGATTAGTGTTTTTATGTTTCTGTAATGTGTTTGAGCATTGTGTGTTTTTGTTCTTGTCTTAGTTTGTTACCTAATTTTGAAATGCTTTATATTCTGTATTTTTATGAGATTGAAATGAATAATGATTGAATTTGAAATTGCAATGAACATTTTTCCATAAATCAGACTTTGTGTGCATATTTCACAGATTAGTCCATTAGAATAATGGGTAACAAGCAGGGGATTAGCTGTACACTAAAGTGTGAATGTTGTTGTTTTAAGCTGTCTAAGTTATGGGATGTCTAAGTTTTGGGAGGATACCCTTCCATACAGGTTGCAACGATCACTTCCTCATTTAAGGCCATATTCATCCGAACTTCACTTGCAAGGTAACAGACTATCGATCCTTTGAAAAATGGTTTCTCAATCTTGATTACCAATCCAGATTGTTCACGGAAACGCACCCATAATTTTCTTGTTTTAAGTTTGCATTGGGTGTAAAAAGAGAGAATGTGGCAGCCAAAAAGACCATGCAGGAGAGATTGAGAAACAGATTTTTAACTTTTTTTAGGCCTTAAATGTACCATATGTTAAAAGTTAATATATTTATAGGGTTTACCAATGGAAGAATAAGGGCAACCCTCATCTATAGGCTGTCATGCCTCGAATTGAAACCTAAGGTCAATACCGCTGATTTATCGCTGAAAACTACTAACTTCTTCTGAAACGCATACAATAAAAGGAAAATCTGGTGTTTTTGAGTGGACACTGAAAATTATCACATTCGTGACTTCAACAAATTTTTCACTTATGCGAAGCCACTTGCAAAAAATAAACATTTGTCTCGCTCACTCATGTGATACAGTGGAACCCTGTTAATTGAATAGCTACTTTGCCAATGAAATTTATTTAATTAACAGGAGCATTCAATTAACAGGGATTGTGTCACTTTCCCGTATCGTAGAGATAAACTTAGCATTAATTCTATTATATCTTGTTTAACAGAGCTCCATGAGCTCTGTCAAACAAGATATAATAGATTAAATGCTTGTATTGGATGTACTGAGGTCAAATAGATCTATAAACATAGGAAAACTGGGGAGAGTCAGGGTAATTTCTCGACTGGCTACAAGATTTTTTATTCAGTTAACAGGAGTTTACTCTATAACAGGGCAATTTTCAAAAAAAAACATTCAACGAAGCATGGCCAACACTGGTTCACCCCATGCCAAGGGGATGATTATGTTGCCATTTGACATTCAACCAATTTGACAAGACTTCCACTGATGCATCACCACCTCCATAAGGTACTAGTGCCATAGACTGGAAATATATAAATTTTATAGTAAATTTCCTTTCTTATTATACCTACCGCAATTGTTTACTACAGGCTTGCACTACAGGGGAAGACCCAAACTTGGATAAAATACTCTCTATTTTAATCTTTCCCAAGAGATTTGAGAAAGAAAAGTGATGTAAAAACACCACGAAAAAATAAGGCAAAACTGGGTCGCTCTTCTCTTAGTACAATTCCACGACTTCTGTTAACCAGTGCGCAAGTAGTCATCAAACCATTCTTTTGAGTCCGCCAACATAGGAGTTATGTGATCAGCGAGGAGGAAGGATTCTTACCCGAATAAGAAGACGGGAGGGCCTCCATGTAAACAATTGCGGTAGGTATAATAAGAAAGGAAATTTACTATAAAATTTATATTTCTTATCAACCTACCTTACAACTGTTTACTACAGGCTGAATAGACTATAGGATGGAGGGAATCACATAACCAACTCACACATAATTCAAGTGCACTGGAACCGTGGACAGAGATCCCTAGTCCTATCAAACCATAGCATCACAAACATTAGTAAAAGACAATGAAAGATGAGGCGTATAGTGATGTGCGACGCACAGACAGAAAGGGCAGTAACAGCACAGAGCTGGAACTGACCCTGTAAGAAGCTGAATGGCTGGAATAGACAACAGCCTGAGCCAAAGAAAGAGGGCCTGTAGGACAAAGGTCCTCTGTCTGCTCCTGCAACTGTCGCAGATAAATGGAGAAGGTAGCATTTCTTCAGTAGGCTGCCAGCATAACATCCGACAACATGATGGAGTTAGTATAAGCCCCGAGAAGACAATGCACGCACCTCATGGCAGAAAAACAATTGGTAATACAATCGCTAGTAGCTAGACGAGCGGAAGCTGCACGAATAGCAAGACAAATCCATCGAGAAATGGATTCAGGAGAGATCTGGCATGTGAGAAAACGGATATCCACCCAGGATAAAGGTGCAACCCCCCCCCCACCCCCCCCCCCCCCCCAGGCAGAGCAGCACCCAAGAAAGTGTCCATCTTGGAGTAAACTGTAAACTGCAAAGTCCTAGGCCTTTTCAAGGAAAAGAGCTGAACAAGCTTGGAGAGGCAAGGATGTGTGCCGAAACAATGCGGTACCACATATGAAAAAGGTCTCCGAAGCATGGACTTGTATCCATTGCTGGAGATCCCCAGAAACAAACATATACCAGAAACTCTGCAATCGGTGTGATCGAAGGAGTGACAGACGCAATAGAGTGATTGCACACCATCGACAGAAGAACCTTCTACTGAGCCACAGAGGCTAAACCAGTGGAGTGAGTGCCTCCTTGAAGAAGAAAAGCAACTACACTGCTCGTCTCTAAAAACCACTACAGAGTAGACAGGACCCGATAAAAGACATGCGCGAAGGCACAATGAAGTCGGGTCAACTTGAAACCTCCTCGGATGACATTGGCAAAGAAAGTCGCGACGTAGAGGGAGACATGCTGGAACCGCCGCTAACAAAGAGTGGAGCAGATTGATCCACACCCACCGAGGAGACAGGGGTGTGATCGAAAGGATTTGACAACTGCAGGTTCATATCTGGGCTAGAACCTGAGGCAGAATCAGAACCGGCAGGAAGGTGTAGCCGACAAGACCGTCCCAAAGGAGGGCCAGAGCGTCCACGGCGAAAGCCAGAGCATCTGGACACGAAAGTGTCCACCTGATGGTTCCAATGAGTCGCAAAGAGATCGATGTAGGGACGACCCCAGAGATCGCAGAGACTGGAACACCGCCATGTGGAGCATCCACTCGATGGAAAAGAACCTGCCCCGTCGGGACAGGGAGTCAGCTAGGACATCCAGGCGACCGGGAATGTGACGAACCACCTCTCCGACGTTGACATCCTGAGCGAGCAGTAGAAGATCCCAAACCAAATCGTACATGGGAACATAGTGCGTTCCACCCTGGTTCCGAATATAAACAACCACCGTAGAATTGTCAGACCACAGAAGGACCTGACAATCCGACAAGTAAAGGATCCACTGTCGGAAACAAGAAGAAGAGCAAAAAGCTCCTTCTGGTTAACATGAAGAGCTGCTAGATCCTGGTCCCATAACCCGTCGAGGGAAAGACCTAGAGGATCCAACGTCACACCCCATCCGAGATCACTGGCGTTTACAGTCAGAACACGATCGGACGTGGGGAAGTCCAACAGAACTCCCTGCATAATCCACTGAACATCTGTCAGGGGAGAAGGTGATGTGGAAGAGACTCCGGTAACAGAAGCACCAGAACCAGAGGATCGACATTCAGCCTCCAACGACTGACAAAAAGTGTTGGAGAGGTCAGACATGCAGTTGACCTAGAGGAATGAGATCCATCACCGAAACGCAGAGACTAAGCAGTCGGGGAAGACTCCGAGCTGATGAAGTCCATCCCAGATGACAAGACGGAGAAGGGACCAGGTCCGACTTCTCTCTGTTGACTCTGAACCCTAGTGACGTGAGTAGACTCAACAGTGTGACGACATCAGACTCCAGAAAAGCAGCATTGGATTGCCTCTGGAGGATATCAACTAGACAAGCCGAAGAAGACACCTTGCACAGTGTGCGATGTAAGACTAATACATGCGACATCAGACAGGCGAAGGGATCCAGGCCGAGGCGAAAGGGTATGGCCTTGAAAAAAACATCCTGGGGAATGGAGGCGCGAACTGATCTGAAAGCCTCCATGCTGAACTGAGGAGCAATAATAGACTGCATTAGATCGATAACCTATCTGAGTCGGCCGGCCTTCTTTGGCACCAAGAACATGCAGGAAACAAAATCCCACTGAAAGAAAGTTCTTGATGACCTCGATTGTCCCCTTTGACAATTGACAGAAGATCGTCTATCTCCAAGGTCAAAGTTCCCAACTTGTAACGCTGAAAGGGACTCATGTGGGAAAAGGCACTCTCTACTTAGTGGAGTGCCTCACCCTGGGACGAAATTGAGGCGACTACTGCCGACGCCTACCCCACCCTGTGAGTGAGTAGAAGTGGTGGTAGGAGGATCAGCCCTTAGCTTAGCAGAGGAAGCAGAAGGGTACTTGTTAGGCTTTGGACAGTGCCTGCCTCCAAAAGAAGGCCGATCAAGCTGACTAAGCAGCAGCAGATCAATGGAATGACAAAGGGAGCGAACTAATTCCAAGCTAGTCGCGTAACAGGCATGTGTGTGAGAAGATGCATGAGTGCCTTGAACAGCACACACAAAACAAAAACCTGTTTGTCGTCAAACTCATCTGGGAGCAGATAAGCTGCAAAGCAGAGACAACATGATCGAAGAGAGAACGCATTCCAGCATCCCTCTCGATAAGCCCAACCTGGACTCCAGAGTCTCCATGTGGCTGAGGAGTTGGAGTCCCGATCCAAGACCGTCACAGTCTGGCAGACTGACAGATTGGCAAAATTGCAGAAACGATAACGCATCAGAGGCAAAAGGTGTCAACCTTGATGAAGAACGACGTCTTCATAGCCTTGGAACTCAACTTAAAGTCCTATGCGGTAAATGCTTCAACACCTGTAGCGACAAGCACGGTCGAAGGCACCCAGAAGCATGTTGCTCCACAGGCTGTACGCGTGTAACCAATGATTGCAGCCGGGCTGACACTGTTGGCTAGTTTGACGGTTTGAGACCTGGAAGGAACCCAAACACAAAGTCAAGAGCTGGCCCCAAGTCAGAAGACTGTTGGCTCTCGAGGTCAGGAATCTCACACTCATCCCATGAGTCGGAAGACACATAGCCCATCATGGGCAAACCAGCTGACGCCTCCCATGGTGTGGGCACACCAGGGGATCAGAAAGTGACCTGTCTCCAATCCTGGGAGACAGCGCCACAGGTTGCACCCAGAAACCACTCGTAGCCTCGCTAGAAGCAACGGCTCTTGGACAGAACCTAAGTGAGCAAGGAGAGGGCCTCCCTAAGCTGACTGTCGGAACGGAACGAAGTGGGAACGAACCGACAAAGTGGCTTCACTCCTGACCCATTTACCAGCGAAGGGTAACGGTCCTCAAATACACCCACCGCGGGGCAACAGGCTGCAGCCGAAAACATCTGAAGGCAGATGTGTTGTGGGATATCACATACCCCGAGGATCAACAGAGCGGAAACTCAGGTCTGCGGGACAGAAGGTCCAGGCTGCACAAAAAGCGTTGGTCACACAAAACTGGCCAATGGACCAGAGTGCGTGGACGGAAACACCACGGAGCTCATAAATGGTGACCCCGCCAAGAACATCCGAATCCAATGAGAAAAACTGAGGTACTCGACGGCTGAGAGACCACAGTGGAAGGTTTGGCCGGCAGCCCCTTCCAACTTCACCAAGTTGAAGTCAGGGAAGGCTGAGCCCAATACCCCATGTCTACACTACCAGACATCCCTGCAGACCCCTGCAGGAATAAAACTGCTGTGCTCAACGGCTGAGAGGACACAGCATGGGGGGGTCGGTCGGCAGCCACTCCAACTTCACCGACTTGAAGTCAGGGAAGGCTGAGGCCGATACCCCACGTCTACACTACCAGACACCGCTGCAGACCCCTGCAGGGAGAAAACTGCTGTGCTCAATGGCTGAGAGGACACAGCAGGGGGTTCAGTCGGCAGCCATTTCCGACTTCGCCGAGTTGAAGTCAGGGAAGGCTGAGGCCAATACCCCACAACCACACTACTGACATCACTGCAGACCCCTGCAGGGATAAGCAGAGGCCGGCTAAAACGGTGCTCAATGACAGAACAGCAGTAGCAGCAGAAAAGGGGAGAGAGCCACCTAGCTCGGCCTCCAAAGGAGGAGTCACAACCCTAGTGACAGCCTCAGATGTCGACTGGAGAGGGCGCATAGTCCCGGAACCAGGCATCTCTTCCCCAGAAATCCAACAGCTCCCGCAGTATCCAGCACGGTAAAAAACTGCAATCCCCCACGGATGGGGAATAACTCTCACCAGCCGTGGTCGTGTTGGGAGGCCCCAAAACGACAGCGTTCCCCACCCCCCACGGGTGCGGGAGGAGCTGCACATCCCCCACAGAGGGGGTGTAACTCTCATCAGACGTGGTCGTGTCGGGAGGCCATGAAACGACAGAGTTTCCCACCCCCGTGGGTGCGGGAGGAGCTGAACATCCCCCACAGAGGGGGAATAACTCACACCACATGTGGTCGTGTCGGGAGGCCCCGAAACGACAGTGCCCCACCCCCGTGGGGGTGTGGGAGGAACAGCCACGAGAATGCACCAAAGGTGAGGGCAAAAGGAATTGACCTAAAGGAACCGAACTGGAAAAAACAGAGGTGAGAGCAGTAGAAGAAAAAGGTGACCTCAACAGATACATAAAGTAGAACACCCCCCAACTACGAGAGAAGGTGGTAGAAAAAATAACCAACGGGTACACGACAGAACCCAGACGGCCGACAGGGATCTAAAAAACAGAAATTCAGCCCTCAACAGAGTGAAGAAATCCTGTCTCTACAGTCCCTCATTGACACCTAACTCCAATAACAATAATAAAATTTATCAACAGAAAAATTTTATTTCCGAACCACGTTGACATCATGTCGAAAAAACATTCGCAAAAACGGAATATATAAATAAAATACAAGGAGAATGTGGTTGAATATATTAACAAGAATATATAAAACACAGTCCTGTTATTATACGATCTTCAGATCCATAATTCCAGTCACAGGAAAACCATTATCGATGAGGTGAATTATCACTGTATCGTAATGCAAAGATGGCGACACGTCAACCACGGAATTAAACTGCAGCTCGGAAACTTGAAAAAGTAATTTCATAGCACTGGTGGTGCCAAATAAGGAGGTAAAAGATTTCTCAAAATCTTATTCCAATGGACAGAAGTTTTGAAAACACCATTTTGAGAGCAGGCAGTTGCTAAAACCACAATATCTCAGCTAATCATCAATGGATTTTGAAGAATGTTTCAGTGGCTGGTGGCATGTGCTTTGTGGCAACTTTTGGTGTAATACCCTCTTGATACACATTCATTGTGGCAGGAGATGGAGCACTGACCATATTTTCTTGAATAACATCAATAGACTTGCAGACATACAGATTCATTCACCAGGGCTCAAAATAAGTGGTTTTCGCATCACTATTTGCTATGCAAAACATGCTAAAAGCTACACAATTTTCAATTATGTATAGCATTTTGCGATACAATATATTCAACTGCAGCCTAATAGGGGGGCCAGGGGGCCGATTTGAACAAACTTGAATCTGACCCCCTTAGAGATAATGTATACCAAATAGGAAAGAATTCTGCCTGGTGGATCTGAAGAAGAAGATTTTTTTGAATTTTGGAAAGAAATTCATAGGTGCTATCAGAGTTATGCCCCTTGTGGTGCCCCCTGTGGGTGCGGCAAGTTTATTTGTACAAGTTTGAATTGTCATATGATAGGGAACATGCACACCAAATTTGGTTCAATTTGATTCAGTAATTTGTGAGGAGTAGTCAATAATGTAAAGTTCATGACAGACGCTGGACGATGGACGGCAAGTGATAAGTTAAGCTCCCTTCAGTGAGCTGAAAATTATTCAAATCAGAGCTTTCATATGGAAGTTCTGTGCAAAAATCGGATTGCACCTAATTTTGTACAAAATGGCTACCAGCGGCCGTCTTGAATTTCGGACCGGACCCCAAAACACTTGTTCTCGTCTCAAGAAGCTTCGTAAAGAACGGTTCATAAATACTGCCTCTAGCCTGAGCTGTGTGTACGGCGCGACAGACGGACAGACAGACGACGGACGATGGCCCATGACAGTATCTCAAATTTGGCTTTGCCAAAAATTTTCACTTCTGAAAACGTAGGTTTTTCCACAGAATAATGTAAGGAGTAACGAGTTAAATTCATAATTCCAAATGTTTACTGAGAATGTTTCGTCCCCTCATCAAAGCTTCCCTCCCTCATCATAAACTGAGGGAAACCTGCCTGAAAAAACATTTTTTAACAGGCCTAAAATATACATTTTCACCTTGAAAGTTTCTTTATCTGGATCAGTCAGGTCGAGAACATCAAAATCAGCCACCCTATCTCCGTACTCATCAATCTTTACTGTTCCTGTAATACCTAGTCAATGGAAAACATTGTTAGTGTAGAATTCTGCATTATTTAGGGTGCATGAGCATGCCAATATTGTAGTGATTTTTTAACCCTTTACCCAACGCAGACGATATCAAGATTTATTATTTTAAATATAATTTTTGTTGAAATATTTTGAAAAATTTAATTTTTTCAACTGCTCAATTTGCATTGCAGATTCTTTAGGTAAAGGGTTAACCTAAATAATGTGGTATTAAATTCTCAAGTCGATTCAATTGACCTGGGAAAAATGGAACCCTTTTTATACCGGATTAATCATAAAATTTGTTATTACTTCTTTTCTTTTTTTTACTATTTTTTTATTATGCCTAAAAAAAATAAAAATCTGTTTCTCAGGCCCTCCCGCATGGTCCTTTTGGCTGCCGCATGTTCTCTTTTTATAACCAATGGAAACTTTAAAAAAATCAAAATTAAATGATTTATGTCTGATATTTTACCAAAGTTAAAAAAATTGATAAATGTGTCCCTTGAGTGCAAGATGGCTTTGCAATGCTAAATGCAAAGCCTTCTTGCTCTCAAGGGACAAAATACACCACCTCTCATGCTATTCTGTAGATTATGAGGCCTAAAACATAAGCCAAGATATGAACTTTTGATGGCAAAGAAATAATTACAGAAATAAAAAATAAAATAAAAAACCGCTCGCCCGCATGCAATTTTACAAATAATGGCCTGAGAAACAGAAGATCTACTTTGTGTGGTCCTATCCTGTGGTTTTATTATATAAACTGTTTCTATATTGCACAAGCATAAATATTTCTGCATTTATGGCCTACTTCATTAGTTTGCAACCATCATGTCTGCAAAATATTGTCTAGAAAGCCGAAGGACTTTTTTAGAAAACAAAACTGTGTCACTTGGGCTATGTTCTTTTATCAAACCAGAGTACTTTCATACAAATGCTGAATGAAGAAGAGGTTCAGTTAAAATCAGTTTTATTGTTTGCAGTAACTTGGCCTGTCTGCTAAAAATTCAAATTGGCATGTTCTGCCACATGAGCTTTGTTGTCGCAGATTGTGGTGTACATTGTACAGTTTTTCTCAACATGGAACATATTTTTAATTTCTCACTATATTCACTTTTATATCTCCTAACTTTTTCATAACGAATCACAGTCAAATTTTATAAATCAGATTACCAACTTGACTTACTAATTAACCCTTTACCCAATGCAGACGATATCAAAATTTATTATTTTAATTACCATTTTTTAATTTTTTTCAAAAAATTTCAACAAAACATATCATGTGACTCCTCTTTGGAACGAGCTCGACAAGCTCGTTCCAAAGAGGGGTCACATGATATGGTCTTGTTGAAATTTTTCGAAAAATAATATTTTTTCATCAGCTGCTGAATTTGCATATTACGCGGGCAGATGCGGGCCATTCGTAAAGGGTTAATACACAAATATAATCTTGATTATGTGAAGAAATTGAAACATTGTGGACAAGAGATTGATATTTTATTGGTAAAAGTCTTTAACACTTTGATACAAATTTCATTCGCTGAGTTCAGGTAGGGGGTTTTGACCGGAATTGACTGTATTCAATCCTATTAACCCTTTACCTAACATAACGACCAAAACCGGCCAGTGCTATTCTCAAAAATCGCCAATTAATTTTCATTATTTTTTTCATTTTTTGTCTCAAAAACATAGGTTATGACCCCTCGTTGGAACGAGCTCGTCGAGCTCGTTCCAACGAGGGGTCATAACCTATGTTTTTGAGACAAAAAATGAAAAAAATTAGTTATTCAAGAATTATTTTTGCAAGCGTCGTCTGCTTTTCAGGTTAGGTAAAGGGTTAAATTCCAAATAGTCTAATGAACAAAAGATTCTGGAGGCCAACCCATATGAAACACTTCTATAGGAATTAAAAGAGGATTCCTATAGGTTTCCAATGGGAAACTCACATAAGGCTTCCTACAGGAAACTTATAGGTAATTTGTATGCAAATTAAAAGGATCCTATAGGAATCCATCTGGGAAACACAATATATTCTTAAATGGTAGAGTTCTGGAAGCCCATATTTGGGCTTTATTCTGAAATGCAGGTGCTTCAGCTTAAAGACTTCATTTTTGGAGGATGAGCTTCATATTACCTTTGAAGTTAAATAATTTTGTCTATTTGGATTTGCCTTGTTGCAATTCATGAGAGAGTGCCCATTGGCACTCTCTCATGAATTGTAATGTAACAAGGCAAAAACACATGAAAGAATTTTGATGACTAAAAATAATTCAGCACTCTACCAGTTAAAGGATCTTATAGGAATATACATGTAGTCCTGTCGATTAGAAGAATTTGCTGAGGAAAACTCTTCTAATCGACAGGGCTACATGTATATGAAACTGTTTCCATTTGAATGAAATGAAAAAAAATCTGCTTATTAAAGGAAATAGACTTTTACTTAATTCAACTATAATTTGCAAATAAAAAAATGCTTTCCTATAATTGCCATGAATGTTCTATCTTAAACATTCAGCTGAATGCGAAGAGACTGAGCTGTTAAAGATGAGCAGAGTTCCTATAGGAATACTACATCTCTCAATAGTTCAACAATTGAATGTAAAATCCTACAGGAATGCACCCAAGATTCCTACTGGAAAAAGGAATCCCATAATTTTCTTGCCGTACATTCATCATTCCTACAGGAATCCTCTATGATTCCTATATTTTTCTACTGGAATTATAGAGGATCCTATAGGACATTTCCGTATGGGAAGGTAACGAATGACTTAACATTTCAGATTATATATTTCCACATTAGAAGTATTTTTTAACCCTTTACACAACGTAACGGCCAAAACCGGCCAGCGCTATTCTCAAAAATCGCCAATTAATTTTCATTATTTTTTCATTTTTTGTCTCAAAAACATAGGTTATGACCCCTCATTGGAACGAGCTCGTCGAGCTCATTCCAATGAGGGGTCATAACCTATGTTTTTGAGACAAAAAATGAAAAAAAATAGTTATTCAAGAATTTTTTTTGCAAGTGTCGTCTGCTTTTCAGGTTAGGTAAAGGGTTAAAACAATTTTTGTCTTGACGTTAACATTCTTGCTTAGATTAGAAGTCTGTGTGACTATTTTTCCCAAATTTGTGATGTCTACAGAAAAATTTGTCCGTGCTGCTTTGACAGAAAGGTATAAAGTTTAATTGGTTGCCTGCAGTTTTTATTTTCAGCGTTCTTAGACCGAGAAGAGCTGATGACCTCGCACATTCTTTGTTAATTATAGTTCTATTATCCCAAACTCTTTCTCTGCATTTAAATGCTCTTTCTTCTTGCCTTTAATTTCAACTTGTGATCATTTTCTAATCATCTTGTTATTTCTACAATTGCAGAATAATTTGTGAACTGATTTTAACTTTGACAGGAAATTGTTCTGCTCACATCATGTTTTTTTTACATTTATTTTAACTGTACCACCTCAGTGTTCATTCAAGCCAGAAAATAAGCAGACTGTCATCTGCAAAATGAGGTTTCCAGAGCGTGAATTTGGTGATGCTACCCTGCACAGCAGGATAGCATCACTAAATTTACCATCTCAGGCTCTGTGAACCTCAATCTGAATCAGGGTCTCAAACCAGAACAGAAAGAGGTAACAAAAAGGATAAATCTGTATGGGATAGCATCAGCAAATTTACCCTCTGGGAACCTCATTCTGCAAATGACAGATTGCTTATTTTCTGGCTTGTGTTCATTTAGTGTTGGGCATTTTTTCAATACACCGATTATAATCGATATAATTTTCAATACCGTCACCGAGACCGGCAAATTAAATCATAATTGGTAGACCAAAAAGTCAGTTTTACCGCAGTATGCAAATTTCAGCTTTCTTATCACGGTTTACAAGAAGTGATTTCATTCACTGGTGTGGATTATTTTTGGTTTCAAGTTTGGGTCTTTTCCATTTTTACCGACCTGTCTGCCTTTGCAGACCATGAAACGTTTCATTATTACTTTTCTTTTCCAACAGTTCAAGTAGTTTGTCTCAAAAGTGACCATTATTACGCAAGCGATTGAATATTGTTTACCTCAAATTGAGGTGTGAATGTATTCCAGTAAGCATGCGTAGTTAGTCACATTGTACATTTTGACCAATGGAATGCCTGCTATTTAATACCTGAAAATTTTCTTTGGGAAATGCCAAGGGAGTCCTTGTAATTTTACATCATACTTCAAAGACATCACTATAACATCTTGCCTTCAAAATAGTGTGCTCAAAAGTGTTTGATACAAGACCTTTGTGCAGAACTTGATTGTTTTCAAATAAACAAAAGCAAGTCATTTTTGCTTTCTACGCTAAGACAAATATGATGATACTTAACCAGTCCATTACTACAATGACTTAACCCTTTACCCAATGCAGACGATATCAGAATTTATTTTTTTAAATATCATTTTTTCAAATTTTTCCAAAAATTTCAACAAAACCATATCATGTGACCCCTCGTTGGAACGAGCTCAACGAGCTCGTTCCAACGAGGGGTCACATGATATGGTTTTGTTGAAATTTTTGGAAAAATAATATTTTTTCAACTACTGAATTTGCATATTACACGGGCGGATGCGGGCAATTCATTGGGTAAAAAGTTAAATGCAGTATATTTTAAAGTGATAAGGGGTGCTAATTTTAACACTCCTTATCACAAAGTGGGCGTCTGAATGCACACTACAGAATTTGAGGACTGCTAAATATTTTAATATTAAGAAGACTCCTAAAAGCTCATTTCATTCTGGAGTCAAAGAATTACACCCAAAGTGTCCACTGCCATCATGAATAAAGCATCTGCTAATTAACTGCCATTTTGGGTGTAATTATTAGCAGACGTTTTGGTCTTCCTGACAAACATTTTGGGCAAAGTTGCAAGGAGACATTTTGCTCTTATAATGCAGTCAAAAATAATAGGTATAATGGTATACCACAGTATGATTTTCTGAATACCGCAGTATTTAAATATCCCAATACTGCCCAATGCTAAGTTCATTCACTTTGTAAGATTACTGGTCTGAGTTCTTCCCATGAAAGGCACTATTGTGCACAGGCCCAGAATTGTGGGCACATGTCATTTTGCGGGAGCAAAATAATGCGCACAACTGTTTTCTGGTAATAGGTGAACCATGTGATAAAAATCTACAGACTTTGCATGCACCTCCCTTTACGATTCTTCTTCTTTGACTTTCCATTCACGTATTAATAACCTCATATTTAAGTATGAGCAAAGAGTCAGCCAGTTATTGTGGATAAGTTTTAGAATGGTTAAATACAGTCGGTGGGTGGATGTGTCCAGCACTATTTCTTGCTTTTCACAAGTTATTTTTCTGATTGTTGGACAATTCAGCAGCTGGACGATTTGGGACAGTCATTGGATGATTCGGCACCTGCATCTGTACCTGTATGTTTGGAGTCAAGAATTCAATTCTGGCATACATGTATGTTGACTGGTGTGGAGGTGCAAGATGGCTAGAATGTGTCCAGCAAGTCCAGGTGTTTGGCGAATGGCTCTTCCAGCTGCATCCAGTCACACTTGCTTCTCACAAAAAATATGAGTTTTTGTCCTCAATGGGGTTGGGTGTTACCAGACTGTCCAAGCACCCATTATGTGTACAGATTCGGAGGATGGGGTTCTGGCTGGTTCTGTATCCCAATAAGTTTCCATTTTTCTTCACCGGCATTATTGGAGCAGCTATCGGTGGGGCACAGTATGAAATGCCTTTGGGATTATTGAGAAGTCTAGTTTTGCAATGTCTACTTGCATGTAGTTATCAAAGGATCTGGAGACATCTGGTGATTGCTAGCCATTTTTCAAATGAGTATTCAGCTCAGAAATCGTGGTTAAGTGTGGTTGGCTACCAGACATTCCTCAGGGTACAGTGCTTAAAAAGGCGCTTAAAAAATGAAATATAACTTTATACCCTCATTTGACACTTCACCCAACGAATCGGCCGCATCCGCCTGCATAATATGCAAATTCAGCAGTGGAAAAAATATTATTTTTCAAAAACATTTTAACAAGACCATATCATGTGACCCCTCATTGAAACGAGCTCGTTCCAACGAGGGGTCCCATATGGTTTCGTTGAAATATTTTGGAAAAATGATCTTTAAATTAATAGATTTTGATTTCCTCTGCGTTGGATAAAGGGCTAATATCCACTTTGTCAAAAAAAAACACGGAATAGAATGGATATACACACTGAAAACGCTCATACCACTTGGCTTGAACAGAAAGGACTTTTAGTCGCTTTTTAACGTATAATCAACAATTAGTCCACTAAATTTGAAAGTCACTGCCATTTTACTTGTTGATCACCACTTTAACCCTTTTTTACCTAACGCAGACGATATCAAAATTTTTTATTTTAAATATCATTTTTTAAACTTTTTCAGAAAATGCCAACAAAACCATATCATGTGAGCCCTCGTTGGAACGAGCTCGATGAGCTCGTTCCAACGAGGGTTCACATGATATGTTTTTTTTCGACACGAGTCAGTACGGTATAAACACAACAGAAGACCTGCATTATGATTTTAAAGCTATCTGATTATTAGGGCCTATTTTCAAAATCGTTACCCAGTCAAACATTTGACGGAACTGGAAAATCGTTATCGGTCATTTCCCATGATGCAAAATGACGGAAACGAAATATGGTTGCCCATGGTTTTTTAAATATTGAGGCCTGTTATGTAGGAATCCACACATGTGATTCAAGAATCGTTAAGTAAATTTAATGAACCGGTCACAGCTGCAAACTCTCTTATTCAACCAAATAGGTATTGAAAGCTACCTGACAATATATGGTGTAAAAGTAATATTAATTGTCTCTGACCTTAAATCATCTGCGTACAGCGCATAGTAAATTAGATTGAATGTAATCATAAAATTTATTGAGTTTTAAAACCTCAAAGTTGACATGGGAAAAATGACAGTTAAATTATGTTAATTAGCCAACTTCTGGCACGTTCTCTGAAGACACATGCTTAGAGATAACGCTGTTTTTGTCAACAATAAAATGGTTAAATTAAAATAGAACCTACCCTGTTACATGGATGGCAGGTAACTATTCAAAGTTTTTTTTAAAACTTATTGGGAATTGTTTGTATACTATTTGAACTTACTTTAAGGAATCACGCAGTACTCCAGGTCTGTCAGGTATAAACTGTCAAGTGTCAAGCTAACACTGCATTCCCAATACGCAGTTGTTATAAATCAACACATGGTTTCCCATGTGTATTTTGTGTACACAACAAATCCCAAGATGCAAAACTGCAAACTTTCAAATGTCATTATGCAGCCGTCTCCCTTCAAAAACATCAATCGCCTTTCTTGACTGAGATGAACTCAACGCAGCGATTAGCCAAGAGGGCGAAGTGAAGTTGGCAATATCTTCACCTTGGCACCTCTCACTTCACCCAATTTCTATGTCTGGGCATAATCTAAGTCAAAAACGAACCTGTAGAGTCAAAATTAGGAAAGATATTGTGAAAACATTGGAGTGGGTGACCATACTGTAAGTTACCAATAAAAGTGATTTGTATATCACAACTTACTTCAATAATAGTTATCAAAATCACAAGAAATATGATTTGTGTTCCTTTTATTCCACTGTCATCTGAAGCAGGAACCATTAAGAAACACGGGGAAGTCTATTTTGAAGCGATGTGATAATTACCGAAATAAGCACAACAAATGCATATTATTCCCCAAACCATGGTGAGAGCTTAGCGACTCCTTAAAAAATATGGAAATGTTGGTTTTTGCTAAAATGTAGCTTAAATGTAGCTTTTCTTGTACATTTTTGCATCTTGACAAGGCCCCAAATCTCACTGACAGAACAAGGCAGATCACACCAATGGGGAAGCCATGGATTGAAATCCTGGGGACCATGCTGGTGAAGAGTTTGGGAGAGGGGGGAATCTCAGGACTGAGGGTACTGTACTTGTACTGAGGGCAGGAAATCAAAATGAATCTTTTCAAATTTGGGGATGGGAGGAGCAAGTGGGATTTGGGGGGGGGGGGGAGGGGGACTGGTCTCCCTAGATACCCTAAGGCTCCACCACTGTAGCCCACTACAGTAGCCCACCATAAAATGTCCATTAGCTGAGAAGAGTGGTGAGCAGTGAGTAACCCAGGTGACTCAACATGCTGTATGTGCCTCATGACTTGGATGACAAATACAGACACATTTTATGTGTACATTACCCTCTAAAATGTGGATTCTACAATATATTTTGAAAAACTGATAACCGAACCAAAAACTGAGTTTTTGTACAAAACCAAAAACGAAACCAAACCGAAATGCAAATTTCAAAACTGCCCAGCCCTACTGTTCAGCCAAGTTTTTGATACTGCTAATTTCACAGCTTGGTAATTTTTCATTATCATGCACTCTCTACAAGCATATACATATGCAGCACTCACATATACACAAAGTAGGCTTTTTATTAATAAGCCCAAGAGCACCATGTAGATTTGCAGCTTTAACCTGTATCAATCCTTTACCCAAAACACATATATATCAAAATTTATTTAAATTTTTGTTTTTTTTAATTTTTCAAAAACATTCAATAAAACCATATCATACGACCCTCTCATTGAAACAAGCCCACTTCCTTCCAATTTTACTTTCAACTGCTATATTTGAAAATTAAATGAGGGATGGGGATGGCACCGTTTCGTTAAGTGAAGGGTTAAAGTGTATTAATATTTTATTTAGCTGCCTCACCTTCAAATGTTGTATTCCAAAGCTTTTGTGAAATTTCCACACCATATGCACTGTTTATAGATCCTCCTTCAGACAGCGTGCGGTTAATGGCTACTGCTAAATATATGACTCCATCATAAAATGCACTCAAAAAGTAGTTAATCTGAAAACAATTGGTTGTTTGAAACAGTTTATCTGATTGAAATCAAAGAAAAACACAAATTATACAATTTCTTTTATAATTCAACAGGCTTGACCATTTGAAAAATGCAGAAGAGCAATTGATCGCCCTCCCTGAAAATGAGTCCAGGCACTGCCCCTCTCCAGGGTTTCCGCTAGACCAGTTGCAGGTCCGTCGACCGGTAACCCGATAACCGATCGTACTATGATCAGTCAGAAAAGCTGGTGGTTAAAATGTTGAGTACAATGCTGTATCGTAACGACACTCAGGATCCTTTGTTTCCACGTAATATAGGCATAATTATGTTGTATACTATGCCTACTATTACTGGCGACAACCTGATACTTTATAACCCCCAGACGAGAGGGGGAAAGAAAGTTCAAATCCTAAACGTCGCCTATAAAATTTCGGACTCAAATTGTCGTGTTTGGTCCGAAATCACTGGCTTTTATTTCGAGCAATAAATGATGTAATTGCACATGCAGGACGTCACACGTCCGCATCATGATTCTTTTCGAATATTTCGTTCTCTCTGCATTTCCAATTATTTACGTTGGCACGTATCGGGTTGTATAAAAAAATTGAGGTCAAGCGTCGCAGTCACTGTCAGGATTTGTGGATTTTGTGTTGTTATGGGTTTGTATTTTTATGAAACCTCCAACCAGATGTAGTATTGTGTGTCCCGTGGGAATTTAGAGAATTGTAGGAGGAAAAAATACATATTTTCCACTTCAATTATTCAGCATTTTAGCAACCAGAATGCCCCCAGAAGCCACCAGAGAGCACCTAAAAATCAAAACTTTCCTGGGGGAGAACCCCCTTAAGACCCCCCTCTATACGCACCTGCCTTTGGCACGTGTGGCAGACGCTTTCGGCATCTGAGTTTCACTTTCTTTAAACTACCGGACCCACAACTTTTCCCCTAGCGGAAACCCTGCTCTCCCTCCCCCCCCCCCCCCCCTGTAAATGTTTCAGATAAGTACACTCCAATTTGTTTGTTTTGATTGAATTAGTAAAAAATATTATTGTAAAATTTCGATTTGTTGTCTTCTCCCCTCCCTCCCCCCCCCCCCCCCACCCCACCCTTCTAGGAATTTGATTAGCAATTGGTATAAATTGATTCGCAGTTTTAGACTTAATTTTCAGTTTATTGTTATCCAACCTATTTCTTTTTACCTTTTTCCCAAACACCCTGCTGTGCATATTTCTTCATCATTGGCACTTAAATTCATGACTGAAGTTGCCCTCACAATTCAGATATTTCCCCTTCTGAAACAGTTTGCTGTACCTAATTTCATGGGTTTAACATTGAACATGCATTCCTTTTTCTGGGTTCGCAGCATTGACACACCAATAAGACAGAAAGTTTGCTAAGCTCGATTTACTTATACCCTTAAATTAATCTGTGTGACTTGTTGGTGACTGAAACTAAAAAGTTTCAGAGCACAGTTTGCACAGTAAACATGCACAGTTGTATTTATGTTGGATTTTCCTGTATGTGCTGATCACGTTCAGGAAAATCTAACATAAATACAACAACTGTGCAAGTGTACAGCGCAAATTGTTTCTAGAGAGGTTACAGTATGAAAAACCAGTGACACTGAAGGATTGAGTCAGTGACTGACCTCCTCTTAATGGTTTATAACCTAAGATGACAAGCTTGAGAGCATGTTTAAGCACAAAAATAGAATTTACGTTTACTGAAAATACATCAGGTAAACAAGTTGCGCTCCGAAACAGAATACTGAGGAAGGCAGGCGATAAAATGCCCTCCTAGGCCAAAAATAAGGTGAGCCATAAGGCGCGAGGGCAACTGCCTGCCACAAATGGCCAAGCCTGGTTCAAGGGTCAAAATTACATCAAGCACAAACTCAAAAATCAATGTTCGAGAAGTTTGAAAGCAAGTGATCATTTGAAATAAGTTTTATGTTACGGAAAAAGAAAAAAGTGACTTGGCCTAAGAACTCCACAACATGCTGAGAAAACCTGTGCATTAACTGTTAACCCTTTACCCAACGAATCGTCCGCATCCGCCCGCGTAATATGCAAATTCAGCAGCTGAAAAAATATTATTTTTCGAAATATTTCAACAAAACCATATCATGTGACCCCTCTTTGGAACGAGCTCGTCAAGCTCGTTCCAAAGAGGGGGCACATGATATGGTTTTGTTGAAATTTTTTGAAAAAATTAAAAAAATGATATTTAAAATAATAAATTTTGATATCGTCTGCATTGGGTAAAGGGTTAACAAGCTGAGTATTTTCAAGATATTTTTTATCAAATTTAGTCATGGCTGCTGTAAAGCTTTATAGTAGCCTTCACAAGATTTTGATAAAAAAAATTCATCTAAATGTAACATAAGAAGTCAATTGTGACAAAATTCATACAAATTCACAGCTTCCACCAGGTTAAAATTATTGGGTCCGTTTTCAGATACAGTGGAGCCCACTTAATTGGATATCTCTTAATTGTATATCCCTGTTAATTGAATATAATTTTCAAACACAAAACCATATAACATACCTTCAGTCCAAATTTGATCTGTTAATTGCATATGAGTTGTAGAGTAAACTCCTGTTAATTGTATATAAATTTTTGTAATATGTCGAAAAAATTACCTTGACACGTACCAAATTCCCCTTATTTATTTACCTTTTTGCAAGGCTTGCCTTGAGTCGGGGCCGATCAGCCCCGGCCCCGAGAGGCCCCTTCTCGGGGCTTTTTTTTCGGCCCCGACTTTTTTTTCTGTCTTGGCTCCCGAAATCTCAGTGTTGGTAGGTTTGGGCAACGGAATTTTGCGAGATTAATTTTTCCATTCACGTTTCATTCACGCAAGTGTGATTACAATCGAAGAAGCAGCAAATAACAGATAAAATAATGATACAAACTGTTTTTGTCTGATTCGAATTAACATCCACCTAAATCCGCATGAAAACAGAAAATCCCAAGATTAAAAAAAAAACAAACAAACAAACACATTTACGAGACTTCGAAAGCACGCTTGTCAACTAATGTGGGAATTCCCTTCAATCCCACAATACTATGCGCGGGTACATCCGATCCTAACATCTGAATAAATGCAACACGAGACACAGAAACTGCCGTGTGATTACTATAGAAGAAGCAGCAAATAACAGATAAAATAATAATACAAACTGTTTTTGTCTGATTCGAATTAACATCCACCTAAATCTGCATGAAAACTTAGAAAATCCCAAGATTAAACAAAAAAAAAAACAAACACATCTACGAGACTTTGAAAGCACGCTTGTCAACTAATGGGGGAATTCCCTTAAATCCCACAATACTATGCGCGGGTACATTCGATCCTAACATCTGAATAAATGCAACACGAGACACAGAACTGCCGTCAAAATAAATGTACAAAATAAAATGAAATGTGTACCTCTGTCTATGTGGAGAGGTGGGGCGCATTCCATTTCTGAAAAATCCAAATCTGTGGGGAATTTTCATGGATTGAAATTATTTAAACGGTAAACTGAAATGTTTTTTTTTTCAATTTTTTTCTTTGAGACAACCCTTGGATCGAAAATACACACCCCACAATATGTACGAAACGTCCTAAAATTTTATCAACAAAAAATCCAAAATGTCTATGTACGAAATGTCCAGCACCCACATGATGGGTCCAAGTTGTTTCGTCCCCAGGATTTTTTTTTCTAAGCAAAAGTAATCAACTAAGGTCGCCATTGGAAAGAATGTAACAACTAAAATTACCCCAAAAGGCCCCAACCTCAAAATCTGGGGGAATTTTTTCAGGCCCCCAGCAGGCCCCGACCTCAACATCTGGGGGACTTTTTTTAGGCCCCGACCATTTTACTCAAGGCAAGCCCTGCTTTTTGGCCTCACTACATCCAATACAGGCATTTATTCTATTATATCTTGTTTTACAGAGCTTTATGAGCTCTGTCAAACAAGATATAATAGAATAAATGCTCAGTTTACCTCCAGAACACAGGAAACTGACCAAATCCCTGTTAATTGTATACTCCTGTTAATTGAATAATTTTCACTGGCAAAATGGATATTCAATTAAGAGGATTCTACTGTATTGGGGAATTTTTTCTTAGTGGCATCAGGCACCAAAGGCATTTGGCGCACTTTCCAAAGGCAGTTTTTCCCTGTAGGAAAATTTTGATTTTTAGATGCTCTGAGGTGGCCTTAGAAGCATTCCGGTCGCAAAAATGCTGAATAAAATGATGAGGAAAATATTTTTCCCTCATAAAATCTGATGAATTCATGCCTGGAGATTCTCTGTAATGCTGGCTGTTGCCGACAGGTACTGGCCATATTTTTGCGATTATGTAACTTTATAATACTTGGCAGCTCCGACCATTGGTGATATATTTTCGAATTAATGTTTGACTTTAAAGTATTTGGCCTACAGTTATCAAAAATATCCTAAATATACAAGAAATGACCAGAGCTGCAAAGTATGAATTTAAATCACACAGCCAGGTCTACAGATCACAAAAGCACAATCGCACCTCCATATTGAAGAGTATGTTGCACATCATGGGAGCGCATTCTATTATGATACATTTCACATATTAGTGAATAAAACGGAATAAAATGCTTCACAATTTTTCTCATGTTGGTGAGCTTTGTTTGGAAAGGAGTGTCCAACATCATACGAACCAAATGTTTACAAAGGAAATGAATAGTTTTTTTTCGACATTAACAGTCTTGTGTGATATATATAGAAATATTCACTCATATTCTGATTCAAGTGCATAACAATATACATATGCACGTGCCCACAAGGGAAAATTGGTTTGGGGAAAACAAAACAGGGTCGTGGAAGACCAGTGTAGCAGGATATCTTCCCCCCCCCACCCTGGATATCTTCCCCCCACCTCAAAATAAAATATGAAAAGAACTGAACAAAAAGATAAGGATAAGAACATTTATTTATGGAATTTTCATTGAAATTAACACAAAAAAGTGGTTCAACTCTTTAATATATACATGACCAGTGAATAGAAAACAGGCAATCTCAGAAGCAACTATTTCACAAATATCAATAGGTTTTTTTAAACCGTGGGGCCAACCATAACAAAGTCCAAACAATGGCTGCAAAAGGTTCTATGAATGTCGGTTGGGAGTTTGACATGGGTGGGGTGGGGGGGGGGGGGAGATATCCAGGCCTGGTTATCTTCCCCCCCACCCATGTCAAAAAGTATAGAACAAATTAAAAACAGTTTCAACTTGGCTTATACCATTGAATAATGACCAGTGAATTGAAAATAGGCAATCTTAAAACCTTTCCAGCAATTTTGGGGACTTTTCCGAACACATGGATGGGGTGGGGGAGATGTCCAACCTACATATCTTCCGCCCGACCCGTCCAAAAAACATAGCTACTATCTCAAAATATCAATAGGTTTTTTTACACCGTGGGGCCAGCCATAACAAAGTCCAAACAATGGATGCAAAAGGTTCTATGAATGTCTATTGGGAGTTTGACATGGGTGGGGGGGGGTGGGGGGGGGGGGGAAGATATCCAGGCCTGGTTATTTTCCCCCAACCCATGTCAAAAAATATACAAACTCATTGTTTGGACTTTGTTATGGCTGGCCCCACGGTGTAAAAAAACCTATTGATATTTTTGAAATGGTAGCTATGTTTTTTGGACGGGTCAGGCGGAAGATATGCAGGTTGGACATCTCACCCACCCGTACCCAGGCCTGGCCATTTGAAGGGAGCTATAGATCCAGCTCTCCTTGGCTCCCCTCAAACCATATTAAGGAGCGCCATAATTGCTCTCCTTAAACGGTAATGGCTCTCCTCAAACTTTAAATTCCCATATCAAAAACCTTGTATAGTTGATATAAGTGTAAAATAGCTCCCCTGAAACAGATTTAGGGGAGCTGTAGCGGCTCTCCTGGATTTTTCAAAAGTCCAGGCCTGCGTACCCCATCCACGTGTTTGGAAAAGTCCCCAAAATTGCTGGAAAGGTTCTAAGATTGCCTATTTTCAATTCACTGGTCATTATTCAATGGTATAAGCCAAGTTGAAACTGTTTTTAATTTGTTCTATATTTTTTGACATGGGTGGGGGGGGGGGGGGGGGGGGAGATAACCAGGCCTGGATATCTTCCCCCCACCCATGTCAAACTCCCAATAGACATTCATAGAACCTTTTATGTGTTTGTTTTTATTCATTTTTTTCCATCGGAATCAACAATCATTCGAAAATACATTTAAGTAGAAAAACATCAACAAAATCAGCACGAAATATCAACAAAACATCAATGTCAACAAATGAGGTCAAAAACGCACGTGGTCAATTTGTTTTAACGTGAAACATGTTCGTTCAGTCATTACATTTCCATTTTGAATTGTGTTTATTAAAAAGTATTTGAACTGTGTTTTGTATCAATCACGCAAGAGAAGGTGCCCTCAGTATTCAAAACACCCATCCATTGTGAAAAAAACAAACGAAATAATCCATTCACGTGTGAGCATTTACATGTACATGCATTGGTGGACCGCTTCTCAGTGAATTCTGTTGCGTTCACTTTCTCCAAGTGCAAGATTAACAGGGGGCAGTTCGCAGCCAACACTGTTGGCACCGGATAAATATCTGCACTATCCATTTCCCAGTTATTGACATATCGACACTGAACCTGGCTGTTATTGCCAGAAAAGAAAAAAATTGGCGGGTGTGGAGGGGTCAGACAGGCAGGCTGCAGGCAGGCCTATCTGTACAGGCCAATACGTTGCAAGATAGTCACAAAGAATTTCCTCACATTTTTTTCATCATTGATTCTTTCAAAAAGCATCAGTGATGGAAAATCCGGAGCAAATTTCCTTGTGGTATCATGCAACGTATTTGTATTTTCACTGGTAGTGAATTGACCAATTGTTGGGGACGTTTTGACCAATTGGCAATTGTTGGTGACGTTTTGACCAACTCTTGGCAGTCTTGGGGACGTTTCGGTTTGGAGAAGTTTTGACCAGCACCCGTAGTGGTAATACCATAGTGGTACTGCATTTACCAAAAAAAAAAAAATCATTGTCACTTGTCCGTGATCTGCTGCCTGTAGAGTGTAGAAGTGGGGGGGAGGGGGTTACTGAATTCTGCAATGCATTGATAAAAACACGTGGGCACGTTTCATAAATAAAAAATCTATATTTAAACTGACCGCCCTGATGTACATAATGTGTCCCCATTGTTGTAAACAATATGACTTTGGCTTCCTCTTGTTTTGTTTTCAAAACAGCCTTTCATGTAGCATGGACCAAACTAGATATTACAACTCAGGGTATTAATTCATATTTATTTTGGAGTAGCTATTTTTGCAGAGATCACATCAGGTAATTTCTCAACTCGTTTTCTAAAGTAATAACATGAACAATTTGGGTCACTGAACACGCTGTCATTAACAATTTAAGAACTGGGAATTTCCCATTTGTCTTCACCATAAAGTTGATAAACACGAGGGCTGACAATAATAAATAACACGAAAGTATGTAGTTCGGTAATTTTTTTTTTTTAGCTGAAAATGTGAAAAGATTAAATTGACAACAAAAAAAAAACAACTCCAAAACACATTCACATAATTTTATTTTGATTGAACAATTGAAATTTTCGTGCACATTTTCGTGATGACCTGTGTGTTGAAGAATGCTTCACCGGTACCGGTAGTCAAAACTTTAATTCAGAGAAATATGGGGTGGGCTTATTTCGGGTGATACCCCAAAAGTAGGTTTTCTTACAAGCCCTAATCTGAGTAACTAGTACTTTTTAGTTGAGATTATCAGCGATTTGCCTGAGAACTTGATTTGGAAAAAAAAGACATATCGGTTGCCAATATCGGTAGAATTGGTATTTTTGCCGATACCGATACCCGGCCGATAAGCCATTTATCGGCCGATACCGATAACCCATACCGATAATCGGCTCATCACTAGTTCTTTTCATATTTTATTTTTGAGGTGTGTGGGGGGGGGGGGGGGGGGGGGGGGAAGATATCCAGGATGGGGGGGGGGGAGATATCCAGGGGGGGGAAAGATATCGTGGCACACCAGAGCTGACGGGCGGGAAACTTTAATGAAATATTTCAGTGGCAAAAGAAATCTGTCCTGGGCAGGAATATCTACCAGCAACATGCAAGCAGTCCAAAGGTTTTTTCCACTTCAGAAATTAAAAAAAAATTGTAAATTCAAAGTAATTTGTGTATTTTTTATACTTACCATATATCTCCGTGTATAAGTCTCTCCCGTGTATAAGTTGCACCTCCACTTTTGCTTTGATATACCCCCTTACGCCAGTGACCTTTGTATAAGTCGCACCTCCGATTTGGGTTGAAAATGGATCCGTAAATTTGGGTAAAGGACTGGAAGTATTGATACAGACTGAACAGAGAGGTTTGATGGCTGGTTGTATTTGTTTGTATACTTCGTTTTGAGCAAAGCTGTACTTCATTGATACTTTCGATGTACCGTATTTATTAAAAGATATATGTCAACTGTGTTTGTTATTACTCTCGCCATGGAAAGAAGTGCATGTATTCAACTTCATGTAGGTACTTTGTTGATACTTTCGACGCACCGTATTTATTAAAAGATATATGTGAACTGTGTTTGTTATTACTCTCGCAGGTAAAAGAGGGAATGGTCCAGTGCATGTGTTCAGGAAAGATCAAGGTAAGTTGAATTCAAATGGTAAATCCAGATGTAAAACTACTAATAAAAAGGCTTTATTTCCATGCCATTTCAGCGAATTGCACGTGCGAACAAATAGGTCATAAAGTCGGGTTGCAACGGAAATTCCCGAAAGTGTGTATGTAAATGTCTATGCGATACTGTGGGAACTAAACAACTCGGCCCTTCGCCAGCTTGAAATCCGATGTTTGTGTGAATGGAGGTGGGAGTATGTTTAGAAATGTTTTTGGCCACAATATACTGGGAAACTCAAAACAAAAGGTGTTAGCACCTTTATGTCTTGAAAATTCCAGTAATTTGAGGCAGAAGAAATGTTTCGCTGTGAAATGGCTGATCCAATCACAGGGGGAATACAGGAGAAGTCTCTCGTGGGCCGACTTCTCCGAAATTGTTTGGGCCGACTTCTACTAGGGGCCGAGTTGTCCTGTAGTTTGTGAGGCCGACTTCTCTCGTGGGCCGACTTCTCCGAAAATATTTGGGCCGATTTCTCCCAGGGGCCGAGTTCGCAATGGGCCTGCTTCTCTCATTCCTCACTGGGGCACGTTACAAATGATTTTTAAGCTCCAAGTAATATTTATTGGAAAATCATAATTCGATATCCCACCATCAGTGTATAGTAATGACAATACACTGATGGTGGGTGGGGTATCAAATTATGATTTTCCAATAAATATTATTTGATGCTTAAAAATCATTTGTAACGTGCGCCTGTGATCCAATAAATCACTTTGTTCTGAGTGTGAAAGCAACAGAATGGAAAAGAAAAGAAAACACAGCTTAAAATACATTTTTTATTCCACCTTATTCAATTATTTACATCAATCATTTGCATCAGTGTAATAAAAGACAATAACAGAATAATATATTTAACAAAATGTTTTCATAAAAGCATAGTGAATAAAAAATACTCGCATCCCATAAAATGCAACTTCAGTCAGCTTCAAGTTTGGCAAAAGTACAAAACATATAATGGGGCTCTTCGGTATATTATTTTGATCCCTTTCAGTCGAAGTGAAAAGTTTCGAAGGTAGAATACAGTATTCGTCGTAATGAACTGCATAATATAACAATCTTTTTTGTTATATTACGCAGTTCATTTTGATGGATACTATATATATATTCTACTTTTGAAACGTTTCTTTTTGATCATGAGCTACTTCTTTCTGTTATTTCTTTACAGGAAGATGTGTGTGTGTGGGGAGGGGGGGGGGGGCTATTTACAAATATTTCCATAATAATTTACTGGTCAAAAAATAATTCTCCATCACTCTCCTCATCAAACAACTTCCACCATTCATCAGATGTCAGTCCATCATCATACACATCACAATGGAAAGTGCTTTCATCCTCTAACTCTTCATCACTTTCTTCTACTTCACCAAAACCTGCATTCACTTTCTCACAAGCACTACCCACTTCCTCACAAACATCACTCACTTTCTCCAAGACAAACTCACTATACAACTCATCATCTTCCGTCCCATCCAGCGCATTTGAAATACAACACTTCTTGAACGATTTCACTACCATCTCACAGTCAATTTCATCCCACGACTCTTTCACCCACATTGTCACCAAACTCAAGGAGGGTCTCTTCAGATTTCCACTCGGGGTAAAAGCTTTCTCTTCCGTATCACACATCCACTCACACCATCTCTTCCTCATATTACCCTTAAATGGCTTGTTCAGACACACGTCCAGAGGCTGAAGCACACTCGTCATTCCACCTGGTATCACACCCAAATCACACCGCGCTTGCTTACTTTTCTTTCTCAAACTTTCACACAGATGACCACGAAAACTATCTAACACTAACAAAGATTTCTTTTTCAACAGTCCACCGGGCCTACTTGCCCACACACTCTCAAACCAGTCCAGCATTCCACTCTCGTCCATCCAACCCTTTGGATGCACACGAACGTTGACTCCACTTGGAAATTTCTCTTTTGGCATTGTCTTTCTTTTGAAAATAACTGTTGGTTTTAACTTTGTTCCATTCGACAAACACAAAACAACTGTGAAGTGTGATTTTTCATGCCCTGTGGTCTTAATTTGAACAGTCTTAGAGCCCATTTTATTGACAGTCTTTTCTGGGGGCATATCAAAAAACATGGGCACTTCATCCATATTCCCAATTTGGGATAGTTCATAGTTATGCCTTTCTCTCATGCGAATTATAAATCGCTGAAACTCCATTGTTTTGTCCTCATAGTCTTTTGGCATTTTCTGTGAAATTCTAGTTTTCTCCCTCAATGAGACCACGTCTTTTCATAAAGCCACTAACCCATCTGGCCGATCCATTAAAATTTTTACATTTCATCTTGGATGAAAGTTCCAGAGCTTTCAGACGAATCATGCTTCTGGAGACAGGTAAAGCCTGGGCCCTTGTATCCTCAAACCAAGTGAACAGGCCATCCTCTAACTCGGGCCAATTTGCAGATTTACCACGGTTTGCCCTCTTATCTCGTCTGGTTTCTAGGAGAATGTTTTTACTTTTCCTCCAGTCCCGTACTAATTTCTCTTTCACTGAAAACTCCCTCTCAGCTGCTCTGTTCCCTTTACTTTCAGCAAAATCAATCACTTTCAGTTTATAACTGGTTTCATAGCTTTGGCGTTTTCTTTTTACTCCTCGTTTGGCATCCATAATGTTTAATTTTATCTGCGTAATTGCTTACTCAGTATCAGAATAAAGTATATGGCAGATTGCTTTCACCACTGCCTATATATCATTCGGTTGGGGACAAGTTTTTTTAACATCTCTTTGATAAGATAGTTAATATGGCTTACCGGTATTCTTACTTTGGGCAAAAACAACACATCAGCTTGTTGTGAGTAAACCCCCACCCAAACACTGACAGATATTCAAAGGGAGTTTCAATAATGCGGCATTTATTTGAAGTGAGACAAATACTGATGAAAGGGAAGTAACCACATATTTCTTGTTTCTTCTTCAAAGGGAATTCCCCTTCTAAACACACGTGTTGATTCTGTAAACAAACGGATTGGCTTGGCTCAAATAACTGTTAGCCAAAATGTTTGACATATGGCGATATGCAACTGCGAAATACTCTTGTGGGAAATATTAGTGAGATGTTGGAACCAAAAGGTATTTGTTTGAAAGAAATAATAATAACACTTTGGCCATCCGAAATATAATTAATTATGTGCGTTCTCGATTGTTTGCCCGCATTGAGCACCTGGCGGTATTCATTATTTCCATATCATAATATCAAAATGCATTGCATGTCGTCAGTCACTGAGGAGAAAATAGACAAATAAACAACACATTATCTGATTTTTTTTTTAATTTGACATCAAACGTAATGAACAACTGTAACAAAAAAAAAGGAATCTTATTTTTATTTTCTGAAATTGAAAGATACAAAAAAAACAAAAACAATCAAACTACGTGATATCTCTTGTCAACATGCCTTATCTGAGGCAAGTTTTACATCGATGTGACGCTAATTTAGTTCACATTTTACAGCTGAAAAATAATTACCTTTGTATAAGTCGCACCCCAATTTTGGTCCTGTTTTTCAAAGCAAAAAGGTGCGACTTATACACGGAGATATACGGTAGCTGTATCCAGGAAGACACCGAAATTGGAGCCAACGGTCATTCTTTCTATGTCTCTTGAATGTTGTAAACAGTGGGGAGGTATGAGCGCCCACTCATGAGAGGGCCATACCCATCTGGGCCATTGGTAAGTATAAAAGATATACAAATTACTTTGAATTTATAATATTTTTATACAACAACCAATGGCGCAGACTAGCTGAATCGTAAAAAGGCTGGAGGGCATAGGACATAAAGGAAAATACAATTACTTTATCATTTCATAAAGGATATCTCCTACAGGAGAATACGAGAGAAAGGAATTATATATGGCTTTCTCCTTTACTAGAAACAAAAAAGACATAACACCAACAATGTAATTGAGCATTACATAATACAGTTGAACCTGTCTTGAGAGACCGCCCTTTGGGCCACACAAAAGTGGTCTCTCAAGACAGGTGGTCTCTCATAACAGGTTTCAGGTTTTCTCAAGTCAGTGAATAACCAACCACAAAATTCAAAAATGGAGAAGAATGGATTCTTGTAATTACTTTGTAGTTCTTTTTTATGAAGCTTTTGTAACAAATTGAAATGGACTGTTATAAAAATTATAAAAATAAATTAGTGTTGAAAATTTTCATTGAAGATTTTCAACACTAATTTATTTTTATAATTTTTATAACAGTCCATTTCAATTTTATGGAAAGCCGGTTGTGACATGCGAATTGCGAAATGCGAATTGCGAAATGCGAAATGCCTATATTGACCTATCACAACTAGTGTTTCAGGGACAACCAATCAATACCCATGTTTCAGGTATTCAAATTATAGAAAGCCGACGGGAAAAGCGAATTGCTAAAGGCTTTTTTTGTTAATGCGAAATGCTTCTTGCCACTGACGGAATGCGAATAACAAAATGCATTTTTAGGAAATCCGAATGGCAAAAAGTGTGATTTGCGAAATGCTTTTTGCGAAATGCTTTTTGGAAATTTTCGAAATGCTTTTTGCTGAATGCGCTTTGCGAATTGTCAATTCCAATGAAATCGTAAAAAGCATTTCTGAATTCGCAAAACGCATTTTTTTATTTTTTTTTGCTAAATGATATATCACTAAAAAGTGTTGCTTGACGCCGACTATGACTCAGGAAAATATGTAGGCGGAAAATATTATAGTTTAGGCCCTACACACCGTTTTACTGGATTATTAAAGAATGCACTATATCCAACTGTGAAACTATTTTTATGTTTTTTAATCCAACAAAATTTAGAAAACGTGTCCAAACAAATCGAAGAGGTTGACTTTTTAAAATGAGACTGTTAACGAAAGAAGTAGAGAATATTCGAAATTCCAGTTTCTAGTAGGCCATCTAGCCTGGGGAATCGGTCATCGCAGCCTGAGAATCATTGAGAACACAAGTTTTGCACCCCCCCCCCCCCTCCCAAGTTTAAAAAATCGAACAGTGGGGTGCCCCCACCCCCTTTCCGTAATTTCCCCCACCTCGCCGTGGCGCAGCTTGGAGCACGCTGCACATCATAGGCAAAATAAATTAACATTAATAATAAATTAGCATTCACATTTTGCAATTCGCATTTCACAATTCGGATTTATCATTTCGCAATTCGTATTTCGCAATTCGCATTTCGCAATTCGCATTTCGAAAAAACGCATTTGCGTTTTATTATTGGCATTTTGTTATTCGCATTTTGCAATTCACATGTCACAACCGGCTTTCCATATAATTTGTTACAAAAAGATTTTCAACACAAATTTATTTTTATTCCGATCTGTTGCATTTCAGGTATGTATGAAGTTGTTTATTCAAGAATAATTCTAATCTTTTCACAGGGGTCTTATAAAAACATCTCAGTCTTTAACGAGTTAGCAATTGAAACCTAATTAAGAGCTTTTAATACTTTTAATTATGTTAGTATAACCACAATGGATTTTCCAATTCCAGAACAGGTAAAAAGGTTTTGTCATGGTTTCAGTCTTCAAAGGGGCGGTCTCTCAAGGCAGGTCCATTATGGCATAAAAATACAAGTTGGTACCAGGTCACAGTGGTCTCTCAAGACAGGTGGTCTCCCATAGCAGGTCCATTATAGAGTAAAACCAATTGGTGCCTGGTAGATGTGGTCTCTCAAGACAGGTGGTCTCTCAAAACAGGTTTTACTGTATATAAATCTCAATTTAATGCCAGTATAACCCATTATGCTAATTCGGTGAAGGGAAGCCAAAATATAAAGATAGTCCAGAGAATGAGACTCTTTATACTCATTTAAAAGTGTCCGAGGATTTATATTAATTTCATGCCCGTTTGACACGTGACATATACAAATGCTTCACAATACATAAATGAGACATATTATTTGCTTCACACCGGGCTACACATTAAAACCATACCAGCAGACCAGCAGGCCAACACGGACTCAGAACTACTGACACCGGAGGAGGTCTTCCCTTTCTTTTCACTATAAAGCCAGATGATCATAAGGGAAAAAATCGCCTTCCGAGCCCCCCCCCCCCCCCCACACCCTGTTCTGAGGTACATGACCTCAGAACGAAGAGGGCAGCAGAACGTCAATGCTGGAACGGGCTGCTCAAATAACTGTAGATGTAACCCTTAATGGACAATACTCTGAGCAACAAAAACAGGACCTGAGTATCTAAGGTCACCGGAGATGGACTCTAAATTTCTCAGGTAAAACTTGATAAATGTAGAGGGCTGTGTCCAGTGCGCAGCCTTCATGAGATGAAGTAATGGCTATACTGTTAGAATAAGCCCGGGAAGTGGACAGCGCTCTAACTTCATGCGCTGATATCTTATTTACAGAACGTTGATCTGAAGATAGATTTTCATGGGCAATGCCTATTGCCAACTGAATCCATCTAACAACTGAATGAACAGAAATATCTTTTCTGTTAGGAATTAATGAAAGAAAGAAATGTTTCCTTCCTTTTCTCATAAAATCTGATCGGCGTTGATATATGCGCATAGCCCAGAATGGACACAGCAGAGGTCTACAGTTGTCCATAGATGGCAGATCCTTTATGGTAATAGACTCAGGCTGTTTGTCTGGTTCTTAAGCCAAAAATACCACTTCCGTGGTTACAGTAATGGTATAACCCACACTACAATAGTGAGATTTGTCAACAGATAAAGCACGAAGTTCACTAACTCTTCTTGCAGATGCAAAGGCTAAGAGAAATGCCGTTTTATAGGTCAAGAATTTGAACTCTGCAACGTCCCAACGGCTCAAACGGTGCTTCTTTAAAGCTTCAACAGAACCCAAGCCAAATTCCACTTAGGAATTAATCTGTGGGTTCTAGGTCTATTAATAGGGAAATTTCTAAGCAATTTGGACAATGAAGCATTAGATCCAATTGCCAAGTTATATGATGAGTGTAAGTGTCTGATTTAACATAGACCAATTGCCCTTAATAGTGACGGGCTGCAGTTTGAGATTGTCAAACAAGTAGATCAGAAAGTTGGCAATATCCGGTATGGACAGATCATAGACGTCTACTGACTGATCCTTACACCAATGGAAGAAACCCTTCCACTTCGCTGCGTAACATCAACGAAGAGGAGGACCTCCTGCAGTTAGAAATCGCGTCCACTGTTCGTCCTGTAAACTGTTTGCTGTGCAAGAAGGACCGCACAACGGAAATACATGAAGGTTGAGTCCTTCCGGGTTGTGATGTGTGCGTGACTTCCCCTGATAAAGTAGGTCCTCTCTAGGAGGAAGCTTCCGGGGATTGTCCCATAAAAGATACCTGAGAAGCTTGATCCACGATTTCTGTGACGACAGAAGTGCTACTAGAAGAATTTTGCAACAAGACTGATCTTTAACAGAATTTGCTGAATCAATGGAGTTGGAGGATACGCATATCCTATCATTCCGTCCCATGAGGTTGACAGAGCGTCTACTGCTTACGCTCGATGGTCTGGACATGGCGACACGAACATTGTTAACTGATTGTTCAGGTGTGTCGCAAATAGATCTATCATGGGTCGATACCACTGGTAGCAAATCTGTCTGAATACTCGCTTGTTGAGCGTCCACTCCAATGGCAACAGGCAACCTTTCAGAGATAGTGAGTCTGCTAATATGTTCAGATGACCCAGTATATGATGGACAGAAAGCTGAACATGTTGATTCACGACATATAGAAAAATCTTATCTGTTAGATCGCCTAACGGAATCGAATGAGTGCCGCCCTGGTTCCTGATATACGCTATGACTGTCGAGTTGTCTGACAAAATCTGAACATGTGCGCCTACTAAAATGTGAATCCAATGTTGTAGCACTAACCATATTGACATCATCTCCTTGATCTTTGTGTGCCTCTCTGGGAACCAAGGGTCCCAAAGACCCTGACACTTCAAGCCTGCGGGGCTCAGGGTCACACCCCAACCTGTTTGACTCGCATCTGTCATAATCGTGAAAGCCAGATCCAGCAGTTGCAGCGGAACTCCTTGAGTTAACCACTGAATATCAGCCCAAATCTGGACCTTTTGTTTTACTAGGTTCGTTAAAACAAAACTGGTCTCCAGCAAATGCGTCTTCACACTCCAGTTTTGCGGAAAGAATAACTGGAGGGGACGCGTGCATAGACAGCCCATCGGAATGAGGTTCGCTGCCGCTCCACACAACCCCATCAGTCGCATGAATTCCCTCGATGTTAATGCGTCTGAGTGGAGACAAAAAGCGAGCAAAACAACTGAATAATTTCGCTCTGGGTAATAGCAGACGAACCAGATTGTTGTGAGTCTTGAAGCTCATTCCCAAGTGAATGAACGACTTGGACAGAGCTAGATCTGACTTTTTCTCGTTTACGATGAAACCGAGACGTCGGAGCAATAGAAGCAGACTCTGAACTTCATTCTGAAGAACAATTTTGTTGCTGTATCTCTGAAGAATGTCACCCAAGTAAGCCGATGTTACCGCAGACAAGAGCTTGGAAGTGAGACATTACTGAGTTCATTATTTGAGTGAATGCCCAGGGAGAGAGGTTCAGACTGAAGCACATCGTTCGGAACTGATACACTTTCCCTTGTATGGCGAATCAAAGATACTTTCTGAATGCCGGATATACCATGACATGAAAGTACGCATCCTTTAGATCTATGCTTGCCACATAGTCGTTCATTCGAATGCTCGCCTTACCGACCGAATAGTCTCCATATAGAACTATGGAGCCATGAAAAGCTTGTTTATCCAGCTCAAGTCTATTACCGGTCGGAACGAGCCGTCTGGCTTCGGTATGAGGAACAGGTGACTGTAGAAACCTTGAGAATTTTGATTCTCGACGACCTCTATTGCTTCCTTTGATAAGAGAGCCCATACCTCTGCTAGGAGAGACTCTCTTTCTTCCGTAATTGTTATCCAGTTTTTCTCGAAGCTTGATAACCTTTCGCCAACTGGCAAGCAATAGAGGTCCTGACCATTACCTGTACGATCTGCGAGGCCTACAGGAGGAGTCGCTGAACTGTCGACCTCTAGAGTAATTATAGGAGGGTTTCCTATACCCTCGTGAGGATTCCCCTTTTGATGTATACTGGCTGGGACGTCCTCCTTTACTCTTTTCTGCTGCAGCGGGTCGATTTGACATAGACTTTAGAAGCAGAGAATTAGACGCTTTCTTAGTAGCCTGATCAAAGACTAATGAAAGCTTGTCAAATATAGTATTCTGGAAACTGGAACGACTCGGAGAGAGTTTTTCACCTTGTCATCTATCAAAGATGATGACACAAGGGCACCATCACGTGTGATTAACTCTAGATTAGCCACTGTTAAGGTGGAGTTATACGTGGTATATATAATTGCCCTGGAAAGAACTCTTAAGAGAGGTACGAACGTCCTCAAAGTCCTTTCCGTTGAGACAGTGCGCCATAGCTCTTGTAAGGTGATCTGCATATGACATACCGTCCAAATTCGCTATATTAGAAGAAATTGTCATCTCAATTGTGTCTGAGCAAATTGTGAATGAACCAGGCAAGGATACCTCAAGATCCTCGGCCTGCTCATCCAAAGGCAGAGAAACTCTCTGAACATCTTCCCCGACCGTTTTAAATGAGCGTGGTCCAAGAAACGGCAAATTTATGAAAGATGTCATGAAACCGTCCTTCTTCTTCCCACTGGAGAGATTAAATACGGCGTCATCTAAATGGTCGAAGGCCAAAGATACCTCTCTAGACTGAAAAGAAAGGACCTCCTCCTTTGTCCGGATAAAGTCTGCGTCCAATAAAGCCAGCGGTTTCTTTCTAGTCGTCGCAGCATTCTGATTCGCCGGAACAAATTCAGGGTAGTATTGATGGATTAAATCCATTGCAACCATGTGTTGTTCCGAAACGGATGGGTAATCTTCTTCCATATCCCTTTCAACATCCGAGAGAATCAATTGTGAATCTCAGTCCCTTGCATCTGAATGAACAGATGACTGGACCGAACCAGCACCGTCCGACAGCTCAGCTTTTGAGACTGTAGTAGGCTGCTCTTGCCTTTGCTGGGATGCTGCTATCAGCTGTACAATCTGCGACAGCAAGTCCGTTACGAAGGATTGAGGAACAGCGGTCTTCTGTGTCTTCGTCGCTTGCTGCTCCTGGGACGGTGTGTCAGAGATGGCTCTTTCTCGGAACGTCACGATGAACGAGGCCTTGTCTTCCTAGCTACCGGATGGTCCGACTTCGCAGACGAGTGGTCCCTTCTTGGCGATGCAGGCTGGATATCCAAAGTTGGGTAGCTAGGGTGCGGTTGTGTGTGTTTGTAGATAACGTGGAAGAAGCTGTAACTATAGCCGAGGCCGGCTGCGATCTATATGGAGCGGCCCAAACGGAAGGTGAGGATGTATGCTCCGATTCACGCAAGTTTTTTATCACAACATCTGGCCCCAGATGTTGCTGGGAAAGAGAGGGACCTCTCACGCTCGCGGTCCTTTCAGTCCCTTCTGAGCTTCCCACAGTACTTGCTGGCTTCTTCCTCTGTTCCATTGTCACTAGGTGAGCATGTTTATGTTTTAAGATGCTCTTATCCACTTTTATCAACTGCAACGGACACACCCGGCATCATGGTACCCAAGGACAGAGTAACCACTTCATCAGTCGAGCTAACTGCAGACAAGGGACTAGAAGCACCGGCCAGTGACTTTATCCCGTCTAATATTCAAGAGCACCTTGGCAGCTAACTCTTTTTGCTCATCAGAGCGTGACGACGGTAGCACACTTTCTCTTGGTGTCACATAACCATCACCATGTTCTTGTTCCTCTGAAAAAGAAACTGAGAAACTTGCTTGACTTTGCGGCAAGAGGGCCGGCATTGGCCTCTCACCGCTAACAACATACCGTGACACCCGTGTCCAACGTTTGAAAAAAAAGGCCCGAAGTCAGTAGCAGATTTTAAACTATCTGATGTAAAGCAAGATCTTCAGATGAGGAAAAATTGATACATTGGATACAAGATGCATGACCAAACGCCTAAACACCCCTAGGGAGAGGATGTAACCATGGGGATATACAGAATAAACATTCTGTATAAGACGTCAAACTCCCAAGAAATTTATAAAAAAATTTCAATAAAATAACCCAACGCTTGGGAGTTTAACAGGAGGGCTTCAAGGAAGGATAGGGAAGGAACACTTAACAAACAGTGGATAAATCATTAGCAAGAATGATGACGTCAGGCCCATGTCCCAAAATTGGGAAACATGAAATAATTTTGATAAAAATTATAAAGTTACAGCCCTGAACAGTTCCAATCATCGTTGTTCAATCCATCATTCAATTATGTCCTTGGATCCACCAATTCTACCATTGATTTGTGTCTGGCATCTTCAAAACTGAGATTTAAAAGCACAGATGTCAGTTTGTTGTTACTGACTGGAGGGCGAAACAAAGAATGCTGGTTGGTGCCATTTTCTGTGTCTTCCTGGATACTACACATGCGCAGATCGCAAAAGTATGGAGCACCAGATAGGACATTGAATTTTCGGTTTTGCATGCAAATTTTGGGGATTGGGGGGCAAAATTTGTGTTTGGCCCTGGATTAATTTTTAAGTTAGCACCAGTTTGTCTGGGCCATTGGTTGTCGTATAAAAATATATTACCTGGCACACTTGCAAATTTCAGACTTGGAATATTCAGTGTAAAGTTATTCCAAGTATTACTGTTCAATAATCCTTGCCAGAAGCAAAAAATTAAAAACATTATTATTGTGATGGACTGACAGTAACATGGCCTGAGATTTGTGGCTTGGAGCTGATGTTCAACCGAGCAGCTTATATTTCGACGAGAATCCGAGAATCGATTCGCACAAAGATTCGCGCAATAAAACCGGCGAGAATCCATGTAGATTCTTGCTGCACCTCTGCTAGGTTACGCGTGAAAAAAATTGATTCAATTTAACCCTTCAACTAACACAGCGGCACAAATTAACCAATAGAAGGCCAACATGACCTGAAATATCCTGACACTTTGTCAATAAAGTCTTACGAATATGGCTGTCATTGGAACCGGCTCATTGAGCCGGTTCCAACGACAGCCATATTTGTAAGATTTTATTGGTAAATATTGTTCATTTAATTATTTTATCATTTATTTATTATTTATCGTTTAAAAATTATCAAATTTAGTTTTAAAAATTAAAAAGGTGTGTTTGGTAAAAGGTTAACATGTGTTATCAGTATACAACAGTGGTTCAACCATGGTGGAGTCATGGGATCCTGGGACACTCACAGTAGGTATGGATTCTCGCAACCATTTTCACGAGAATCCAAATGGATTCTCACAGATTTAGATGAAATATAAGCCCTGCCGAGGCCATGTATCGTCAATTCATCACAATAACATACATGTTCCAATAAGACACTACCAATAGCCCAAAGCCCACATAGTGAAATGAAACTTGTAAAGTTTCATAAATTAATCTCTGGTGCACCCCACTACGTCAGGAACTGATATAAGCTTCATACACCGTAACCTTAAAATAGGTTATGGTGTGCCTAGCATACCGTAACCTGTAGGTTTCCGTAGTGTAGATATAAGGTAAATTATTAAGGTAATCAGTTTCTTCTCATAACCTAATAATAGGTCTCGAGTTTATAGAAACACATAACCTCCCCCATAACCTAACCTATAGGTTACGGCTTATGTCGGACCCTGTACGTTTGGACAAATAATCAATAAATCAGATAAGGGGCAAGATCACTCCACATCAGTTCAAACCATAAACTGATTTGTGATTTAACCCTTTGATACTTCTATACGTTTTATGACGTACAAAATCAAAAAGTACGTTGATACTTTGTGGTCATTTGGTTTGTTATTTTTTTTCTATTTTTTTAAAGTTTTACCTCAATTCCTATTTTCTCCCAAATAGTGCACAGTGACAACCGTTGGGCCAAATGTTATCACAGCTTAACCCTTTACCCAACGTAACGGCCAAAACCGGCCAGCGCGATTCTCAAAAATCGCCAATAAATTTTTATTATTTGTTCATTTTTTGTCTCAAAAACATAGGTTATGATCCCTCGTTGGAACGAGCTCATCGAGCTTGTTCCAACGAGGGGTCATAACCTATGTTTTTGAGACAAAAAATGAAAAAAATTAGTTATTCAAGAATTTTTTTTGCAAGTGTCGTCTGCTTTTCATGTTAGGTAAAGGGTTAAAATACTAATATAATCCTGCTGTCAAGACTTCTTAACTGGTTGAATGCTAGAAGCCACTATCAGTGCTTTCAAAAAATGAGGATAACGGAGCAAAAGCCAACATTTTCCTTTCTTAAATTTCATATTCAGTCAAACACAAATAATATTTTGTTTATATAAATTGGTTTTACTACAAGTTATTGGCGAGTGCCTGTGGGCACTTTCCAATAATTTGTAATAAAACAAGTTTTGAACAACAAATTCAGACCACCAAAAAATAATCTAGCCCTCAACCAGTTCATCATTAATGTGAAAAATATCTTGTTATTTATGCTTTCCGACATTTGACGTTGCATTTTGAAGAACGTTGAAGAACCTGAATTCCCGGGGACGTTTGAACATCAGAATAATTAAAGTCTAAAAGGGTTAAACAACTTCATCCAAAACATCATTTGATGCACATGTGAAAAATCTAAAAAAATGACACAGCTTGAAACTCACTTAGTTGATGGAATAAACATGAAATAGACAACCTCAAATATTTTATGTGGTTATATCAGATGGTAACATATGCTATTGGAGAATTAAAAATAGAAAGAACTAAGGGAGCTCTCATCCAATCAGAAGGCGTGGATTGTAGTCTTATTGGAACACTGTGTATTATTCAAAGAGTTAATAACATTATTAACCCTTTACTTAACATGAAAAGCAGACGACGCATGCAAAAAAAATTTCTTGAATAAGGCCACACAAAGTAGATCTTGTTTCTTAGGCCATTATTTGTGAAATTGCATGTGGGCAAGCGGTTTTTTATTTTATTTTTTATTTCAGTAAATAACTGTAATTATTTCTTAGCCATCAAAAGTTCATGTTCTTGGTTCAAGTTTTAGGCCTCATAATCTACAAAATAGCATGGGTGGTGGTGTATTTCATCCCTTGAATGCAAGAAGGCTTTTGTGCATTGCAAAGCCTTCTTGCACTCAAGGGACAAATTCATCAATTTTTTTAACTTGGGTAAAATATCAGACATAAACCATTTAATTTTAATTTTTTTTTAAGTTTAAATTGGTTATAAAAAGAGAGCATGCGGCAGCCAAAAGGACCATGCGGGAGGGCCTGAGAAACAGATTTTTTATTTTTTTAGGCCTAACCAATTGTTTTCATTTTTTCTCTCAAAAAAATAGGTTATGACCTCTCGTTGGAACGAGCTCGACGAGCTCGTTCCAACGAGGGGCCATAACCTATGTTTTTGAGACAAAAAATGAAATGAAAGTGTCAATGACAACTTGTTAAGACAAGTACATGTATAGTATGTGACACAGCAATGACAAACATCTAGGTAATGACCTGATAACAAAGGTACATACAAAGTATTGTAACAGTCTGTACATAAATACTGACCGTAGCCTGTAACAAATGTATAGGTAAAGTATTGTAAAGGTGGGTGACAGTCAGATGCTAAACTAGAAAAGAAGTATGAGTCCCAGAGTGGGTCTAACTGAACCCCAAAATATTTGTTCTATAGCACAGTGATAACAAAGGCACCCAAAAATACACTCAGTCCTGTCCCAAGGTGATAACAAAGGTACCCAAGAAGTTTTGTGAAGATCAGTTCATAAATACGAGCCATATAGAAGTTGTGACAAAAAACTGATTGGGCCTAATTTCGGTACAAAATGGCCACTGGCAGCCATCTTGAATTTTGAACTGCACCCAGAAACACTTGTTCTCGTCCCAGGGTGATAACAAAGTACCCAAGAAGTTTCGTGAAGATCGGTTCATAAATACAGCTTCTAGCCCGAGCCGTATTGACATGTGCACTTACTGTGTACTAGTAAAGTAGCACTGAATAAATCAAAGTTCATCTAATTTGTATAATTTCTGCTCGAGAAAAAAACCTGTATTATATGTGACGTATTCCATGTTACTAAACATTCATACAAAAATTTGATCAAATCAGAACTTTCATACAGAAGTTCTGTACAAAAAACTGATTGCACCAATTTTGGTACAAATGGCTGTTGCTGGCAATCTTGAATTTTGGACCATACCCCAAAACACTTATTCTCATCCCACGGTGATAACAAAGGTACCCAAGAAGTTTCAGAAAGATCAATTCACAGGGTTCCCCCAGAATATTGAAAACAAAATTCAAGGACTTTCAAGGACCTTTTTGAAGAAAATTCAAGGATATTCAAGGACCGTCTCGAGGCTGAAACATCCTAAGGCCGAAACGTCCCAATGGCAATACCCCCTTTACAATAAGTAGTCAATTGTACTTCGGTTTACAAGTTGTGAACCGAGATAAAATTTACTACTTATTGTTTGTCAAGCAAACAGGTGCACACGTTTTCATCACTGTGGCAACTGTTTCATCTGCTATGAAAGCCCTCATTTCAGTTGCATCTGTATCCACCCAAGATCGGGCAAGTGTGAATGGTTTCATGTTTGGGTTTTTTTCAAAGTATTGTTTGGCATATAAATTTGTTTGCGAAATGCACAGTTCAATAAAATCATTGTCAAAAAATTTACTGAAAATGTCCACCTCACGCTCGTTGCCATCCACAGAAAACTGAATGCCTGTAGGCTCGTCAAATGTTTTTAACCATGGGTGGTGGATTGAATCCCCCAAATTCAATGCTTTGTCAACAGGAGCACACATGCTTGATTGATCAGCTGATTTGCCTGCATTTACATTTTCTTCCAAATTGCTTTCACACGACTCGAATCGTCTGACGAGTCTTCATTGATATTTCTTATGAAAGAATATCCAGGAAAACCATCCTCATCCGAATCAGAATCCTCAATAATGTCATAGAAAGTTGATAAATTATTTTCAATTGATGACACCATTTTCCAAACAAAGTCGAACTGGAACGTTTTGTCCCCCTGTCGGACAAAGTATTGGAACACATGCGTTACTTTATGTGGAAACTCATGATGATTCCAGTGGAAATCAAAAGGTTTTCATTGGTTGTTAAACATAATTCGACCAGGGAAGCCCCCCTCTGTACTAATAAACATGAGCCGACAGTGCTAAGAGTTAATTAATATTAATAACACCTACTTGTTTGGACTTGTCAACAAATTTATTCGTTCCTTTTCGGACCGCTATTATGCTTGTGATAAATTGGCAATCAAATTCAAGGACATTCAAGGACCTTTTTACTGATATACCTCGTTTTCAAGGACTTTTAAGGCCTTGAAAATAGTGTTTCAAATTCAAGGACATTCCAGGTTTTCAAGGACCCGCGGCTACCCTGATTCATAAATACAGCCTCTAGCCTGAGCCGTATAGAAGTTGTGTACAAAAAACTGATTAGACCTAATTTCGGTACAAAATGGCCACTGGTAGCCATCTTGAATTTTGGACCGCACCCAGAAACACTCGTTCTCGTCCCAAGGTGATAACAAAGGTACCCAAGACGTTTCATGAAGATCGGTTCATAAATACAGACTTTAGCCCCAGACGTATTGACATGTGTACTTACTGTGTGTAAGTAGCACTGAAAAATCAAAGTTCATCTAATTTGCATAATTTCTGCATGAGAAAAAACCCCGTATTATATGTGATGTATCCCATGGTACTAAACATTCACACAAAAAATTATTCAAATCAGCGCTTTCATATGGAAGTTCTGCGCAAAAATCTGATTGCACCTAATTTTGTACAAAATGGCTGCCATCGGCCATCTTGAATTTCGGACTGGACCCCAAAACACTCGTTCTCGTCCCACAGTGATACCAAAGGTACCCAAGAAGTTTGGTAAAGATCGGTTCATAAATACAGCCTCTAGCCCGTGCTGTATTGGCATTTGCACTTACAGTGCTGAAACTTGAAAGTAACACTAAATACATAAAAGTTAGTCTAATTTGCATAATTTACGCACGAGAAAAAAACCCGTATTATAATGTGGTGTATCCCATGGTACTAAACATTCATACACAAAATTATTGAAATCAGAGCTTTCATGTGGAAGTTCGGCACAAAAATCTGATTGCACCTAATTTTGTACAAAATGGCTGCCAGTGGCCAACTTAAATTTCGGATCGGACCCAAAAACACTCGTTCTCGTCCCACAGTCATAACAAAGGTACCCAAGAAGTTTTGTAAAGATCGGTTCATAAATACGGCCTCTAGCCCAAGCCGTATTGAATTGTTGATGGACAGACGGCCAGATGGACAAACGGACGACTGGCCATAGCATAAGCTCAAATTTGACATACTTCAAAGTTGAGCTAAAAACTAGAGGTACCGTGAGCAAACTCACAAAGTGATACCCCCCCCCCCCTCCCCATGCCTGAAATGTATAAGTTAGATTATCTCCCCTTGGAAATGTCCGAACGGAATTATATTCCTTCATGCACATCTTCATATGGAGTTCTTCCATTGTGTAAAGTTTCATGAAAATTCTTCAAACGGTTTAGGAGGAGTTGCGCTTATAAGGATGGACAGACGGTATAAGTTAGATTATCTCCCCTTGGAAATGTCCGAACGGAATTATATTGCTTCATGCACATCTTCATATGGAGTTATTCCATTGTGTAAAGTTTCATGAAAATTCTCCAAACGGTTTAGGAGGAGTTGCGCTTATAAGGATGGACAGACGGTATAAGTTAGATTATCTCCCCTTGGAAATGTCAGAACGGAATTATATTGCTTCATGCACATCTGCATATGGAGTTCTTCCATTGTGTAAAGTTTCATGAAATTCTTCAAACGGTTTAGGAGGAGTTGCGCTTACAAGGATGGACAGACGGACAGACTGACAGGGTGATTCTGGCGATTTTGGTTGGTACGTTGGGTAAAGGGTTAACAGCTGATAAGAACTGTTTATGTTTAGAACTTCAGTCACCCATTCAGGATTGTTCACAAAACATATATACAGTTTTCATCTGAGCCAGGTAAGTGAAAACCCATTACAACGCTTCAGGCGGGAAAAAGATTTGAAATAAAATAACTCTTGACACAAGTACAGTTGCCACAAAAGTATAAATTTTATAGTAAATTTCCTTTCTTATTATACCTTCCGAAATTGTTTACTACAGGCTTGCACTACAGTGGAAGAACCTAACTCGGATAAAATACTCTCTATTTTAATCTTTCCCAAGATTTGGGAAAGAAAAGTGATGTAAAAACACCACGAAAAAATAAGCCAAAACTGGGTCGAGCGCCATCGGCGCACACCCAGTATGGGGCGCTCTTCCATAGTACAAATCCACGACTACCGTAAAACAGTGTGCAATGCGTCAATTCGTCATTCTTTTGATACCGAACAACACAGGAGTTATGTGATCAGCGGTGAGGAAGGATTCTTACCCGAATAAGAAGATGGGAGGGCCTCCATGTAAACAATTTCGGTAGGTATAATAAGAAAGGAAATTTACTATAAAATTTATATTTCTTATCAACCTACCTCAATTGTTTACTACAGGCTGAATAGACAAAAGGCTGGAGGGAATCACATAACCAACCCACACATAACTCAATAGCACTGGGACCATGGACAGAGGAAGAGATCAAACCATAGCATCACAAACATTAGAAAAAACAATGAAAGATGAGGCGTATGGTTCTGTGCGACGCACAGACAGAAAGGGCAGTAACAGCACAAAGCTGGAACTGATCCTGAAAAAGCTGAAAGGCTGAGATAGACAACAGCCTGAGCCGAAGAAAGAGGGCCCCAAGGTTCTCTGTCGGCTCCTGCAACTGTCGCAGATAAAAGGAGAATGCAGCATTTCTCCAGAAGGCTGCCAGTATAACATCCATCATCCGACAACATGACAGAGTTATTAAAAGAGGAACACAATGCACGCACCTCGTGGCAGAAAAAAACAAGTGGTAATACAATCACCAGTAGCTAGACGAGCGGAAGCTGCACGAATAGCAAAACAAATCCATCAAGAAATGGATGCAGGAGAGATCTGGCATGTGAGAAAACGCATATTCATCCAGGATAAAGGCGTGAATGCCCCCCCCCCCCCCCCACCCACCCCCAAGCAGATCAGCGCCCAAGAAAGTGACCATCTTGGAGTAAACTGCAAAGTCCTAGACCTTTTCAAGGAAAAGAGCTGAACAAGCTTGGAGAGGCAAGGATGAGTGTCAAAACAATGCGGTATCACATATGAAAAAATGTCTCCGAAGCATGGACATGAACCCATTGCTGGAGTCCCTCAGAAACAAACATATACCAGAAACTCCGCAAGCTGTGTCATCAAAGGAGTGACAGAAGCAACAGAGTGATCGCACACCATCGACAGAAGAACCTTCCACTTAGCCACAGAGGCTAAACCAGTGGAGTGCCTCCTTGACAACTCCACTGCGTGTCTCGAAAAACCACTATGGAGGAGACAGGACCAGATAAAAGACATGTGCGAAGGCACAATGAAGTCGGGTCAACATGAAACCTCCTCGGGCGACTTTGGCAAAGAAAGTTGCAAGGTAGAGGGAGACATGCCGGAACCACCACTAACAGAGAGTGGAGCAGATTGATCCACACCCACAGAGGCGACGGGTGTGATCGAAAGAATTTGACGACTGCAAGTTCATATCTGGGCGAGAACCTGAGGCAGAATCGGAACCGGTAGGAAGGCGTAGCCGACAAGACCATCCCAAAAGAGGGCCAGGTCGTCCACAGCGAAAGCCAGAGCATCTGGACACGGGGACACGAAAGTGTCCACCGGATGGTTCCAACGAGTCGCAAGAGATCGATGGATCCCGCCATGTGGAGCATCCACCTGGTGGAAATGATCCTGCCCCAACGGGACAGGGAGTCGGCTAGGACGTTCAGATGACCGGGAATGTGACGAACAGCCACCCCGGCGTGGACATCCTGAGCGAGCAGTAGAAGATCCCGAGCCAATTCGTACATTGGAACAGAGTGTGTGCCGCCCTGGTTCCGAATGTAAGCAACCACCGTCGAATGGTCGGACAACAGAAGGACCTGGCGATTCGACAGGTGAGGGATCCACTGCCTGAAACTCAGAAGAAGAGCAAGAAGCTCCTTCTGGTTGATGTATAGAGCTGCATGATCCTGGTCCCACATCCCGTGAATAAAGACCTAGAGGATCCAACGTCGCACCCCATCCGAGATCGCTGGCATCTGCCGTCAGAACGCGATCGGACGGGGGTAAGTCCAACGGAACACCCTGCGAAAGCCACTGGACATCCACCCAGAGGAGAAGGTGAGGATAAAGATATTCTGGAAACTGAAGCACCAGATCCAGAAAATCTACATTCGGCCTCCAACGACAGAGCAGAAAGTGTTGGAGAGGTCTGACACACAGCTGACCGAGAGGAATGAGATCCGTCACTGAACAGCAGAGACTGATTAGCCGGACAATACTCCGAGCCGTCGCGGATGTGGACTGGGACAGAGTCAGAGCAAAAGCTGAGAGAATCACAGCCTTGGCCTGGGGAACCACCACCAAATTGAACTGTGTGTGGAAAGCCATCCCCAGATGATAAAACGACTGAGAAGGGACCAGGTCCGACTTCTCCTCGTTGACTCTGAAACCTAGCGACGTGTGCAAGCTCAACAGAGTGGCGACATCCGACTCCAGTAAGGCAGCATTGGAATGCCCCTGGAAGATATCGTCCAGATATGCCGAAGTAGTCACCCTGGACTGTGTGCGATGGAAAGCTATCACATGCGACATCAGTCTGGTGAAGGCCCAAGGAACCAGGTTGAGGCTGAAAGGCATGGCCTTGAACTGGTAAACTCGCCCCAGAAAAATGAACCTGAGATACTTCCGTAACGCCCAATGAATCGGAAGGTGAAATTAAGCGTCTCGCAGGTCGAAGCTGGAAGCGAAATCTCCCTGGTGAATTGAAGGGAGGACCGACCTGAAAGTCTCCATGCTGAACTTGGGAGCAATGATAGACTGGTTCAGGAAACTCAGATCGATAACCGGTCAGAGTCGGCCGTCCTTAATCGGCACCAAGAACAGGCAGGAATAGAAACCCACTGATCTAATGTTCTTGATGACTTCAATCGCCCCCTTTGTCAAGAGATTGTCTATCTCCGTGGACAAAAGTTCCCGACGTAAAATGTCTGAAGGAACTGTGGTTGGAAGAGGCACCCTGGACAGAGTGGGGTGCCTTCGGAAGGATATTCACAACCCGGACCGAACAACATCTAACACCCAAGGATCGGATGTGATGGTGGCCCAACGGTCTGCAAACTCTGCTATCCTTCCTCCAACCTGGGACGAGTCGAGATGAGGACCTTCATTTCGAACCCCGACGAGGCTCGCGAGAGGAGAAAACACCTCCTCTACTGAATGAAGAATCCTAGGACTTCCCTCAAGACTGCCGACACTTACCCTTACCCCTTGAGTAAAAAGTAGAAGCGATGGCAGAAGGATCAGCCCCTTTGCTTTGCAGAGGAAGCAGAGGGTACTTGTTAAGCTTGGAATGGCCCCAGCCTACCCCAAAAGGCTGATCAAGCTGAAGAAACAGCAGCTGATCGTTGGAATGACGTAGGACGTCATCCCGGACCGTCAATACAGAACCATGGAAAAGTTGCGGACCTGCCAAGGAAGCAGATCGAAGAGTAGCACACTGCTCCTCAGGAAGGGATCGGCCTGTCTCCAGCACAGAGTCCCTTCGAACTAAATCCAGATTAGCCGTGTTACAGGCATGCGTGTGAGTAAGATGCATGAGCGCCTTGGACAGCACACGCAAAGGAGCCTGTACCTTTCAAACTTATCTGGAGGCAGATAAGCAGCTAAAGCTGAGACGGCGTGATCGGAGAGAGAAAGCATACCAAGCATCTATCTCTCTCGATAAGCCCAATGTGGACTCCAGAGTAATCATCGGAATGACGGCAGATTTGGACTTGGAAAGCCGAGGGAATTGGAGTCCTGATCCAAAACCGTCAAAGACTGGTAGACCACTGGATTGGAAGAATCGTAGGAACAATAATGCGCCGGGGTCAAAAAGGTGTCAACCCTGGTGAAGAACGGAGCCTTCATAGCCTTGGAACTTAGCTTAGAGTCCAAGGCAGAAAATGATTCAACCAACTGTACCGACTGGCACGGTCGAAGATGCCCAGAAGCGGGTTGCTCCATAGGCTGTTGGCGCTCGACCGAAGATCGCGACCTGGCTGACACTGTCGATTGGTTAGAAGGTTTGAGATCCGGAAGGAACCCAAACACGAAATCAAGAGCTGCCCCCAAGTCCGAAGACTGCTGGCTCTCGACATCAAGCATGTCTGACTCTTCCCCTGAGTCGGAAGACACATAGCCCATCGTGGGCAAACCAGCCGACGCCTCCCATGGTGTCGGAACACCAGGGGGATCAGAAAGCGGCCTGTTTCCAATCCCGGGAGGTGGCGCCATAGGGGGCACCTGGAAACCACTCGCTGCCTCACTGGAAGCAACGGGAAGGCTCTTTGACAGAACCTGGGTGAGTAAGGAGAGGGCCTCCATAAGCTCACTGCCCATACTGCCCGGTTCGACAGGCCCGAAACGACAGTACCCCCCCCCCCCCCCCCCCCCCCACCTGTGGGGGTGGGAGGAGCTGCACATCCCCCACAGAGGGGGTAAACTCACACCAGACGTGGTCGAGTTGGGAGGCTCCCGAAACGACAGCGTTCCACACTACCCGCAGGTGTGGACAAAACGGACACAATAACAGAGGTGAGAGCAGTAGAAGAAAAAGGTGAACTCAAGAGAAACAGAAAGTAGAAGAACACCCTCAACTACGAGAGAAGGTGGCAGAAAAAAACCGGTGGGTACACGACAGAACCCAGACGGCCGACACCTAACTCCAATAACAATTAAATTTATTAACCGAAAAATTCAACGTAATAGTAAATAATATACAATGAGAATGTGGTTGAAAATATTAACGAGAATATATAAAACACAGTCCTGTTATTATACAATTTTCAGATCCATAAATCCAGTCACAGGAAAACCATTATCGACGAGTTAAAATATCACTGTTACTGTAGCAAAGATGGCACACATCCACCACGTGTGCGGATAATCAAAAGAATCACGAATTGACGCATTGTGCACTGTTTTACGGTAGTCGTGGATTTGTACTATGGAAGAACGTCCCATACTGGGTGTGCGTCGATGGCGCTCGACCCAGTTTTGGCTTATTTTTTCGTGGTGTTTTTACACCACTTTTCTTTCCCAAATCTTGGGAAAGATTAAAATAGAGAGTATTTTATCCAAGTTAGGTTCTTCCACTGTAGTGCAAGCCTGTAGTAAACAATTGAGGTAGGTTGATAAGAAATCTGTTTTCAGAATCAAATAATTGGTTAATTGGTCGTCATAGTTGACAATTCATCCATAATATGTAGACGACACTTGCAAAAATAATTCTTGAATAACTAATTTTAGAGCTCGTTCCAATGAGGGGTCATAACCTATGTTTTGGAGACAAAAAATGAAAAAATGAAATGCAGAATCTTTCACTCAATTAGATCATGCCAATATCATGAACCATGTGAATACAGAGAAAAATCTTGCAGTAAGCAGGCGACTTGCTCAATATGTATAGTAGGATTAAAATAAGATGCTGCATAACCACAAACTAAGTATCTTACTGCTTTTATGTTGATAACACCAGAATCTGACATCAGGTTCTGGAAAGCTCTGTAAGAGCTTTCCAGAAACTGATATCAGATTCTGGTGTTATCAACATAGAAAAAGCAGAACACATAGTTTTTAGTGGCTATGCTGCAACTTGTACTGTAAATTGTAAGATTAGCAATACAGCATAGTGCAACCCTCATGGTTTGTTTCCTTGTGTAACCTGGAAGTTGTACAATTTCTGGCACCACAAGGCTTTCTGAAGAAGCCATCCTCGGCAGAATTTTTGCTGTGGATATATTTCATTTCCTCAGCATTTTCCTCGGCACTGCTGACTGCTGAGGGTGAATTACCAGAGCTGCAGAATGTTCCTGTGTGAGTTTGACACACACCATTAAAATATGGAATGTGCTACCTGCTACCAATCTGACAGTGATTATGCTGTGAATTTCATCTTGCAATGGCTTTGATGTTAGTTACAATGCTACCTGATTCTTTGATCTAGTATGGTTCGTCGGGTGATGTCATTGTTAATACAGCAAAACTTTGTTTTCCCCTATGCACCAAAGGGCTCTAAAACTTTACCCCAAGAGGAAACCCAGGCCGATCTAATGCACTATTATTTCAAAATAGCACACAATACATGACATGGCTTCTAGTTTTAACTATATGAAAACATGCTTTGTTGGCATTTTTATTTCATGAATATTCAATACTTTTTAGGACCGCCTGCAAGTGGGGGCCACTAAAAATTTGCAAGACGTGACGTCCTATTTTTTATTCGGCTCCTTTTTACACCCACCCACCCACTACGTGCAAATTTTCTACTACCGTTCTCAGACACCCACCCCCCACTCTCCCATTTAAATCCAAAATAAACTTATAAACTTAGTAGGCACAGCAGTCTTTAGGGAGTTTTCATAATGTCCTTTCCCCAACGTAATGGCCAAAACCGGCCAACGCTATTCTAAAAAATCGCCAATTAATTTTTATTATTTTTTCACTTTTTGTCTCAAAAACATAGGTTATGACCCCTCATTGGAACGAGCTCGTCGAGCTCATTCCAATGAGGGGTCATAACCTATGTTTTTGAGACAAAAAATGAAAAAAATTAGTTATTCAATCATTTTTTGGCAAGTGTCGTCTGCTTTTCATGTTACGTTAAGGGTTAAACTGGTACCACCAATTTAAACCTCTGTGGGCTGCTGTGGGCCCCAATCTACAAATGACAAGCTGTTCATTATCAGGCTTCACCAGAGCAGGTGTACATATTCGGGAACAAATTTTCATTTGAATTGTTCCCAAAATATTGTCTGCACATTTTCCACATTTCGAACAAGACACCCATCCCCTACTAACGTGTGACATTTTCCCAGTTTAACCCTTTACCTAACCTGAAGAGCAGACGACACTTGCAAAAAAAAATTCTTGAATGACTATTTTTTTTCATTTTTAGTCTCAAAAACATAGGTTATGACCCCTCGTTGGAATGAGCTCAACGAGCTCGTTCCAACGAGGGGTCATAACCTATGTTTTTGAGAAAAAAATGAAAAAATAATGAAAATTAATTGGCAATTTTCGTGAATAGCGCTGGCCGGTTTTGGCCGTTACGTTGGGTAAAGGGTTAAGCCCAATATTCTCACATATAAAGCCTCCCGATGTTGTATTTATGTTAAGAGTGTGATGTACAACATCATCTTTAAGGTTTGAAACACAAATGATGGTATATATTAGCTGATATATTGATATATTTTTACAAAAATTCAAAAAATTGCACAAGTTGGAAATGCACATTTTTGGCGCACTCAAGAGACCCACCCACCCCCACGTCATGTCTTGCAAATTTTTGGTGGCCTCCCCCTGCCTCCTGGCCCATTTTTCAGGATATTGCAGCGGTCAAGGAAAAAGGGACATTTACTAACCAGCCTGGTTGATCTAAATCTCTTAGTCTTGTGGTAAATCGGTCGCTTTGTGTGCCAGAGGCTGATGGTTCAAACCTTAGCTCCCGAGGAGCTCTGTCAAACAAGATATTTAAATTTTATAGTAAATTTCCTTTCTTATTATACCTACCACAATTGTTTACTACAGGCTTGCACTACAGTGGAAGTCCCTTACTCGGATAATATACTCTCTATTTTTGTCTTTCCCAAGCAATTTGGGAAAGAAAAGTGGTGCAAAAGGACCAAGAAAAAATAAGCCAAAACTGGGACCAGTGCAACCGGCGCAGACCCAGTACAGGACGCTCTCTTCCAAGTACAACTCCACGACTTCCGTTGCCAGTATGCATATGCGTCGCTAATGACTCATTCTTTTGAATCCGCCAACGTTAGAGTTATGTGATCCACGGGGAGGAAGGATTCTTACCCGTATAAGCAGACGGGAGGGCCTCCATGTAAACAATTGTGGTAGGTATAATAAGAAAGGAAATTTACTATAAAATTTAAATTTCTTAACAACGTACCCACAATTGTTTACTACAGGCTGAATAGACAATAGGCTGGAGGGAATCACATAACCAACCCTACTCATAACCCAAGTGCACTGGAACCGTGAACAGACGGAAGAGGTCCCGAGGCTTATCAACCATAGCATCACAAACATTAGTAAAAGAGAATGAAATATGAGGCGTATGGTTCTGTGCGATGCACAGACAGAAAGGGCAGTAACAGCACGGTGCTGGAACTGACCCTGTAAAAAGCCGAATGGCTAGGATAGATAACATCCTGAGCCAAAGAAAGAGGGCCTGTAGGACAAAGGTCCTCCTTCGGCTCTTGCAACTGTCGCAGATAAATGGAGAAGGTAGCATTTCTCCAGTAGGCTGCCAGTATAACATCCGACAACATGACGGAGTTAGTAAAAGCCCTGAGAGGAAGACAATGCACACACCTCATGGTAGAAAAAACAATTGGTAATACAATCACCAGTAGCTAGACGAGCAGAAGCTGCACGAATAGCAAGACAAATCCATCGAGAAATGGATGCAGGAGAGATCTGGCATGTGAGAAACCGCATATCCATCCAGGATAAAGGCATGAACGCCCCCCCCCCCCCCCCAAGCAGAGCAGCGCCCAAGAAAGTGTCCATCTTGGAGTAAACTTTAAAGTCCTAGGCCTTTTCAAGGAAAAGAGCTGAACAAGCTTGGAGAGGCAAGGATGAGTGTTGAAACAATGCGGTACCACATATGAAAAAGGTCTCCGAAGCATGGACTTGTACCCATTGCTGGAGTCCCCCAGAAACAAACATATACCAGAAACTCTGCAAGCGGTGTGATCGAAGGAGTGACAGAAGCATCAGACTGATCGCCCACCATCAACAGAAGAACCTTCTACTTAGCCACAGAGGCTAAACCAGTGAAGTCAGTCAAGCAACTCCACTGCTTGTCTCGAAAAACCACTACGGAGGAGACAGGACCCGATAAAAGACATGTGCGAAGGCACAATGAAGTCGGGTCAACTTGAAACCTCCTCGGGCGACTTTGGCAAAGAAAGTCACGACGTAGAGGGAGACATGCCGGAACTGCCGCTAACAGAGAGCGGAGCAGATTGATCCACACCCACCGAGGTGACAGGGGTGTGATCGAAAGGATTCAACGACTGCAGGTTCATATCTGGGGGAGAACCTGAGGCGGAATCAGAACCGTCAGGAAGGCGTAGCCGACAAGACCGTCCCAAAGGAGGGCCAGAGCGCCCACAGCGAAAGCCAGAGCATCTGGACACAGGGACACGAAAGTGTCCACCTGATGGTTCCAACGAGTCGCAAAGAGATCGATGGAACACTGCCATGTGGAGCATCCACTCGGGGGAAAAGAACCTGCCCCGTCGGAACAGGGAGTCAGCTAGGACATTCAGACGACCGGAAATGTGACGAACAACCACCCTGGCATTGACATCCTGAGCGAGCAGTAGAAGATCCCGAGCCAATTCGTACAATGGAACCGAGTGCATGCCGCCCTGGTTCCAAATGTAAGCAACCACTGTCGAATTGTCGAACAACAGAAGGACCTGACGATTCGACAGGTGACAGCCGACCTAGAGGAATGAGAACCGCAGAGACCGAGCAGCCGGAGAATACCCCGTGCTGTCACGGATGTGGACTGGGAACAGAGTCAGAGCAAAAGCTGAGAGAATCACAGCCCTGGCCTGGGGAACCGCCATCGTATTGAATTGAGTGTGGAAGGCCATCCCCAGATGACAAAACGACTGAGAAGGGACCAGATCCAACTTCTCCTCGTTGACTCTGAATCCTAGCGATGTGAGCAAGCTCAACAGAGTGTTGACAGCCAACTCCAGTAAGGCAGCATTGGAATGCCTCTGGAGGATATCATCTAGATATGCCAAAGTAGTCACCCTGGACTGTGTGCGATGGAAGGCTATCACATGCGACGTCAGTTGGGTGAAGGCCCAAGAAGCCAAGTTGAGACCAAAAGGCATGGCCTTCAACTGGTAAACTCGCCCCAGAAAAGCAAACCTGAGATACTTCCGCTACACCCAATGAATCGGAACGTGAAAGTAAGTGTCTCGCAGGTCGATGCTGGAAGCGAAATCTCCCTAGTGAATGGATCGGCAGACCGACCTGAAAGTCTCCATGCTGAACTTGGGAGCAATGATAGACTGATTCAGGATACTCAGATCGATAACCAGTCGGAGTAGGCCGCCCTTCTTCGGCACCAAGAACAGGTGGGAATAAAACCCCACTGACTGAATGTTCTTGACGACCTCGATCGCCCCCTTGGCCAGAAGATGTCTATCTCCGTGGACAAAAGCTCCCGACGTAAAACGTCTGAAGGAACTGTGGTTGGAAGAGGCACTCGGGACAGAGTGGGGTGCCTTCGGAAGGATATTCGCAGCCCGGACCGAACAACATCTAACATCCAAGGATCGGATGTGATGGTGGCCCAACGGTCTGGGAACTCTGCTATCCTTCCTCCAACCTGGACGAATCGAGGTGAGGACCTTCAGGTGGAGCCCCAAAGAGACCCGCGAGAGGAGAAACCACCTCCTCTACTGAATGAAGAATCCTGAGACTTCCCTCTAGCCCGCTGGCGCTTACCCTTACCACGTGAGTAAGAAGTAGAAGCGGTGGCAGAAGGATCAGCCCTTTGCTTCACAGAGGTACATGTTAGGCTTTGAACGGTCCCTGCCTCCCCTAGAAGGCTGATCAAGCTGACGAAGCAGCAGCTGATCTTTGGAATGACGTAGGATGTCATCCCGGACTGTCGACACGGAACCCATGGAACAGTTGCGGACCTGCCAAAGAAGCAGTGCACTGCCCCAAGGAAGGGATCGGCCTGTGTCCAGTACAGAGTCCCTTCGAACTAGTTCCAAAATAGCTGTGTCACAGACATGCGTGTGAGTAAGATGCATGAGCGCCTTGGACAGCACACGCAAAGGAGCCTGTACATCGTCAAACCTATCTGGAGGCAGATACGACGTGATCGGAGAGAGAAAGCATACCCAGCATTTCTCTCGATAAGCCTACTCCAGAGTCGTCATAGGAATGACGGCCGACTTGGGCTTGGAAAGCCTGAGGGAATTGGTGTCCTGATCCAAAACAGTCAAAGTCTGGCAGACTGACGGATTGGCAAAATCGTAGAAACGGTAACGCACCGGAGGCAAAAAGGTGTCAACCCTGGTGAAGAACGGAGCCTTCATAGCCTTGGAACTCAGCTTAGAGTCCAATGCTGAAAATGCTTCAACCACCTGTACTGACTGGCACGGTCGAAGATGCCCAGAAGCAGGTTGCTCCACAGGCTGTAGGCGGGCGACCGATGATCACGGCCTGGCTGACACTGTCGGCTGGTTTGATGGTTTGAGATCCGGAAGGAACCCAAACACAAAGTCAAAAGCTGCCCCCAAGTCAGAAGACAGAAGACTGCCGGCTCTTGACATCAAGGATGTCTGACTCCTCCCCGGAGTCGGAAGACACACAGCCCATCGTGGGCAAACCAGCCGACGCCTCCCATAGTGTAGGCACCAGGGGGATCAGAAAGCGGCCTGTTTCCAATCCCGGGAGGCAGCGTCATAGAGGGCGCCTGGAAACCACTCGCTGAAAGCAACGGGAAGGCTCTTGGACAGAACCTCAGTGAGTAAGGAGAGGGCCTCCCTAAGCTCACTGCCCGTACCAGCTGTTTCGACATGGGAACAAACCAGCAAAGTGGCTTCACACCTGACCCTCTTAACCAGCGAAGGGTCACGATCCTCCAATACACCCGAAGCGGGGCGACGGGTGGCAGCCGAAACATCTGAGGGCAGACGTGTATAGAGGTATGACACACCCAGAGGATCAACATAGCAGGAACTCGGGAAAGTTGCCGTGGACCTCTGCGGGGCAGAAGGTCCATGCTGCACAGAAGGCGTTGGCCCAGAAAACTGACCATGTGACCAGAATGAGTGGACGGAAAAACGCCAATGACAAAACTGTGGTACTCGACAGCACAGAGACCACAGTAGAGGGTTGGGTCGCCAGCCACTTCCAGCGTCGCCTAGTTGAAGTCAGGGAAGGCTGAGGCCGATACTCCCACATCTACACTCCCAGACACCGCTGGAGACCACTGCAGGTATAAAACTACTGTGCTCAACGGCTGAGAGGACACAGTAGGGGGTTCAGTCGGCAGCCACTTCCAACTTCGCTGAGTTGAAGTCAGGGAAGGCTGAGGCCGATACCCCACAACCACACTACAGACATCCCTGCAGACCCTTGCAGGGATAAGCCGAGGCCGGCTAAAAATGGTGCCCGATGACGTTGTAGACGGAAGAGCAGTAGCAGCAGATATGACGGGAGCTGTTGGAACTGGTGGAAAAGGGGAGAGAGCCACCTAGCTCGGCCTCCAAAGGAGGAGTCACAACCCTAGTAACAGTCTCAGATGTCGACTGGAGAGGGCACATAGTCCCGGAACCAAGCATCTCTTCACCAGAAATCCAACAGCTCCCGCAGTATCCACCACGGTAAAAAAAACCTGCACATCCCCCATGGAAGGGGAATAATTCTCACTAGACGTGGTCGAGTCGGGAGGCCCCGAAACGACAGCGTTCCCCACCCCCCGTGGGTGTGGGAGGAGCTGCACATCCCCCACGGAGGGGGGAGTAATTCTCACCAGACGTGGTCGAGTCGGGAGGCCTCGAAACGACAGCGTCCCCCCCTCCCATGGGTGTGGGAGGAGCTGCACATCCCCCACGGAGGGGGTATAACTCACACCAGACGTGGTCAAGTCGGGAGGCCCCGAAACGACAGCATTCCACACCACCCGCGGGTGTGGAAGAAATAGCCACGAGAATGCACCAAGGCAAGGGCAAAAGGAACTGCTCCGGAAACCGAACCGGAAAAAACAGAGGTGAGAGCAGTAGAAAAAAAAAGGTGAACTCAACAGATACAGAAAGTAGAAGAACACCCTCAACTACGAGAGAAGGTGGCAGAAAAAAAAAACGGTGGGTACACAAAAGAACCCAGACGGCCGACAGGGACCGAAAAAAACAGAAATTCAGCCCTCAACAGAGTGAAGAAATCCTATCCAGACAGTCCCTCATTGACACCTAACTCCAATAATAATTAAATTTAAAAACATTCGTGAAAACGTAATAGTAAATAATATACAATGAGAATGTGGTCGAAAATATTAACGAGAATATATAAAACACAGTCCTGTTATTATACGATCTTCAGATCCATAATTCCAGTCACAGGAAAACCATTATCGACGAGTTGAATTATCACTGTTTCATAATGCATATGGCGGAGACACATCCTTCACGTGTCTCGGATAAAAAAAGAATGAGTCATTAGCAACGCATATGCACACTGGCCATGGAGTTGTACTTGGAAGAGAGCGTCCTGTACTGGGTCTGTACCGGTTGCACTGGACCCAGTTTTGGCTTATTTTTTCTTGGTGCTTTTGCACCACTTTTCTTTCCCAAACAGCTTGGGAAAGACAAAAATAGAGAGTATATTATCCGAGTTAGGGACTTCCACTGTAGTGCAAGCCTGTACAGGGTTCATACAAAAATTTGCTCTCAAAGTTCAAGAGTTTTTCAAGGGTTTCTTCTTTTTTTCAAGGGCTACATATACTATTCAGCTTGTTGTATGAGCTCTAAAAATCTAAGATTCATGTGACACGGATCTGACTTTGGAAGTCGGGAAGTACTGGTACTCAGAGTGATCTGTGTTACAGTAATCTTGGTAAAACGTTCCATACTTTTTTATGTTTTTTTTTAACTGAGCGACACGAGCGCAACAAACAAGTAAAAGGCGAGTACACATATATTTATAATGCCCAGGAAACAGCTTGGTATTCAAGGGGTTTCAAGAGATTTCTGAAAGTTGAAGGGTTTCTCAAGGGCTAATTTCAAATTCCAGGGTTTTTCAAGAAAAAACTCATTTTCAAGGGTTTTTCAAGAGCTGTATGAACCCTGCTGTAGTAAACAATTGTGGGTAGGTTGATAAGAAATAATAGATTAAATGCCTGTATTGGATCTACTGAGTCCAAATAGATCTATGAACAAAGAAAAACTGGGAAGAATCAGGGCAATTTCTCGACAGGTTACAGAATTTTTTATTCAATTAACAGGAGTTTACTCTATAACATATATTCAATTAACAGGTCAAATTTGTACTCGAGTATGGTAAATGGTTTTGTGTTGGGAAATTATATTCAATTAACAGGGTAATTCAGTTAAGAAATATCCAATTAAGTGGGCTCTACTGTAGTTGTATAATATTGTTTTGAGGGTCCAAATGATCTCTGACCTGAATGTTTCTTCCTTGGAAATGAACAGATTTAAATCCTTTGAAACACACGTTGTCATACAGGTGTTATTTGTGGCACAGGCAGCAGATATTCAGGCCTGGCAATCTAGAAAATCAAGGTGTGCAAAACAATTGCCCTCCTCAGATTGCTTGGGAGTGCAATTGCACCTGGAATTTTCAATGCAAAAACTTGTATGCTGAAAAATTGTACTACATTCAGCTACCTAATGGAAAAATTAGCACACACATCTTCTCATTATTCAAAATGTTGCAGTCAATTCTTATGTGACTGTCTTCTATTCTCAAAATGTGTAGAAAACTTGTACTACATTCAGCTACATAGTGGAAAAATTGGCACACACATCTTCTCATTATTCAAAATATTGCATTCAATTCTTATGTGATTGTCTTCTACACTCAAAATGTATCAAAATGCGATAGAGAATAGGTCATGAATTATAGCGAATTAATGCAACATTGACAAATCGTCCCCCGAGTTCCAATGTGTTCTCTGTGCCAGTAGGCAAATAGAACACACTGGAACTCAGTGGACCAAATTATAATATATTTCAAAGGCAGTCCCAAACAGGTCTGGTTTTCCAGAAAATCTAGAGGTGCAAAACATTGCCCTCCTCCATTTTTTCTAGGCGTGCAGCAGTCCTGCACTCCTAAAGAATGCCAGACCTGGATGTTGCATCTTTCTTTGAAAAATGTGAAGTTATTGTCATAATTTTTAACTTTAATTAATTTTTGTTCATTTTCTCCATGTGTTTTGAACCTTTCGTGTGTGATTGTACCGCAGCTGATGTCAAATGTTTTGTTACATGCATTGCACTTCTCTTTGAGTTTATCCTTATCAGGAACAATCCACTCTTTAACCCTCTGCACTCTGATTTTAAAATACCAAAGGTTTCAGCAGCAAATTTTTCCCACAATGCAACAAAGAATTTGAAAAAATTATATCTTGTTTGACAGAGCTCACTGAGCTCTGTCAAACAAGATATAATTTGTTAAATTTTTCATGCTGTATGGGCAATATGTAGTCAATGAAGAAAATTTTTAAATACTACCATTGTGCTAAGAGTTAAACACATCACTTAACATCTAAATATTGTTAAATCTACATTCTCATTTCTCCAGGCATGATTTGTTTATTTTTTGCACTTCAGTCACCACATTTCACAACAACGAAAACACATTGAAATTATGTGCAATGCGAGGTGCGCAGGAACAGTGGTTTAGGCAACATAAAAGTTAGGAATGCCAACCAGCATATTGTTGGCGTTACACATCAGGAATATAAGGATAATGACCATGCAGTTCTTTGTTTGTTCTGGAGGTTACACAAACAAAACTCAATTAATTCCACAAATGTTATTTAAAGTGCTATATTAGTAAGAGAAATTTGTTTATTTTCAAATCCCCACCTCTGATATTCCTTAACTACAAATTAAATATACACAAATTAAACACTAAAATGAAGGTTGTGATGTATAAAACACAAAACAATATAAGCATTCAACTCACAGAGTTGACAGCAGGCACCAGTGTTTCCTGGAAGTCTACTACCGTATTCAAACCAGAACTCATAATAAACAAGAGGCCCCAGGGGGCCTGAGGGTGCTCACCTGACATGGTAGTCTAAATATCAAACCAGGGACTTGAATGGAATAAGCTGCATACGTCCCTCCTGAGAATAGCAAAAACCAGCTAGATGAAGCGATTGTGTCCACACAATCAGGGTATCCCCACAATTGGACAGATGAAATTCAAGGAGGTTCAAGGAGGTTTTAGGCCCCAAATCAAGGAGATTCAAGGAGGTTCAGGACAAATCTTGGATGGAAATCACTGTTATGTGCTTATGTCTAAATTTTAGAATCAAGTGTCTGTCTGCTTAGCTGAGCATTAAGTTGACAATTTGTCAACAAAAACAGACACAAATATTGCTATAATTCGAACCGGCTCATTGGGCCAGTTCCAATTATATCCATATCTGTATGTTTTTGTTGGACAAAGTACCAAAATGTATGGTAATAAGAAAAAATACTCACAAAATAATGCTCATTCCTTCACTCAGGAATGTATCCAAAGTTCATTAAGTATGAAATTTTATTCCTGCCACAAGTGAATTTTCCGGCGATGGCACTGTCAGGAAACATCCTGGCAAATAATTTGTCTGTGTTTTCAGAACTATTCAGGCTGTAGTGCGATTGGACGCACTTTAGTGTCCATATTATTTCAGCAGAGTGGACGTCGTTTGTGCTGCAGGCGTCTTTCACCAATGCACTTTGGGAGCTGACCGTTGTCGTTGTTGCTAATGTAGGCCGAACACTGGTGCACTCCGATGACGTCGAAATTTTAGGATGAAAAAAGTCTTTAACTGTAATTTCTGGCTGATTGAGTAATGTATTTTGTGTATGTAACTTGCCAGTTAAATGTGACCGGAGAGCCGATTCGCCCATGGTACAAATATTTATGTTCCGTTTACACAGTTTACAACGCGCAGAATTTCTATCATTTGGGACTGCAGTTATCCATGCTTTGTACTTTTCATCACTATACCACCTGTCCTGGAATTTACATTTCCCTCCAGGCATTTTTATTTCAAACACGAGAGAAAACAATTCAATTCACGCCAACCGAAGCGTACAGAAAACTTTTAAAAACATACGAGGTGGTTCTGTTCATTTTGTATGTGACACGCTGATTGGACGAATAGTTGTGTTGTTCAATGGAAGAGAGAAAGCAAATAGCCAATGAGAATGGAGCTTATTAATGCACTAGGCGCCTTTGAAGTTTCGGTTGCATAAAAAAGTCTAATCTGGTAATGGACACGGGAAGGAACCCGGAGACGGAATCAAGGAGTTTCCAGGGTTTTAGACCTTTTTTCAAGGAGATTCAAGGTCCTTGAACAAATTTTTAAAATTCAAGGACTTTCAAGGATTTCAAGGAGCCTCGGCTACCCTGACAATACACAGGATTTTCCTTCTATTTTCAGTTCCTGCACTTTTACGTCCCAAAATTGAGATAAACACATAAAAAACAGACTTTTTTATTATTTTTGTTCAGAAGTCCCAAACAAAATATTTTCAGACTAAAATTTTTTTTCTTCTTCTTAAAGTTGACCAAAATGCATAAAAATAAAAACAACTAAGTCCCCACCAGACCTGTTAACCTCTGAAGGTGACTGTCAGTGAGATTTTGCTGAGCTCTCAGTGAGATTTGGAAGCTTGTCAGTGAGATTTTTGCGCGCGGCCTAATATTACATCAATATTTTCTTTGTATGCCACCTACGGTTCCACCCAAGCACACCCACCCCCCCCCCCAACCCAAATGCATTATATTTCATTTTAATAATTTATTTTAACACTTTTAATGGTATTTGTTAGTAAAAGCATACAAATATGGATATCACTGGTCCAAGCCCCCCCCCCCCCCCCCCCCCCCCCCCCCCCCCGCCCCCAGGACAATGCCCCCCCCCCTCCCCCGACACACACACAAATGTGAGTGGATGCCTATCTAGCCTTTGCCTGTACCAACCCCCACCCCCCTCAGTCTGACCATTTTTTCTTAAAGCCCCTCCCGGTGCTTCAATACATGGAGGCTGAAACATCTTGGGCCAAAACGTCCCAGTACCAAAACGTTCAAGAACCAACACAAGCGTTCCTTCTTCACTCATGCCATTTATTCATGTAAATTCTTTGTTCAGTCTGTACATTTTTGGTGAGAAAATATTCATTCTTATTATCTTTTGACAGGTTTTATTGTACAATAAAAATTACTCAATACTAACAATACATATCGTTTTGTTTAAAAAAAACACCTGTTGCTGCCAGTACAATGAAGCTGTGTGTGGTTGTGGTAATTTTGTTTTTGTTTTTTATCAAAAAAAATATTTCAACAGTGTTTTGTATTACTCACGTTAGAGAAGGTGCCCTCAGTATTCATAACTCCCATTGTGAAAAAAAAAACAAACAAAATAATCCTGTTGGTTCAAAATGAAGACAAAATACTCCGCTTGACATGTTCTCAATTTGTTTGTATATAAGTAAGGGGAGGTAACTTAATTGTTGTGATATCTCACAAAAGATTTTTTTCAGTTTTCAACAAACTTTCAATTATATTTTCTTTTACACAAAACGGATGAATTTGGTATGAACCATAACAATACTATATATAAAAGGTCAGCTGAAGTTAATTATACTTGAGAGATTATATTTTATTTAATTTATATTTCGAGTTTATATAATTTTAATTTCACGTAACCATATATATATGAGAAAATATTTGGCATACAATGCATCTGATAAAAACACAAACTATATTTAAATTGACCTCCCTGGATCACATAATGTGTCCCCATTGTTGTAAACAATATGGCTCTCCCTTGTTTTGTTTTCAGAAAGTTCTTTCATGTAGCATGGATCAAACTGGATATTACAACTCAGGGGTATTAATTCATATTTATTTTTGAGCAGCTATTTTTGCAGGGATCACATCAGGTAATAATAATAATTGGGTCTTCTTCCTTGCTCCAAAAACCTTGGGACAAAACTTCCCAGTCCAGCATGGCTTTACGAAAATAACGTCTTCAAAAACAGACTATAATACACTCGTTTTCGAAAAGCTACTTTCGATTTCCATGACTTTTCCATCAACAACATGGGAATTCTCGGAACTCATTGGTAAAACTCCAATGTGTATCTTTGATTAATTATCGTTTCCAACAAGCATTCTGCGTTATAAATTTATATATTGTGACCAACTTGTTTCAATTTTCAAAATAGAACAGGACAACTATTTTGAAAAGTGTCAAATCGGGAGAAAATAGGATGTGAACGTGAGAGCGTACGTTGGTGCCTCAAACCGGGAGACTCACGGTGAAACCGGGAGAGTTAACAGGTCTGAATCCCACCCGAACCCCAAATTTTCAGTTTAAAAAAAAAAAAAAAAAATTTTGTCTTAAAAATTGACCAAAATGCATAAAAACAAAAAGAAACTCATTTCCGGATTTTTGTTCGAAATTTTCTAAGTCCCACCCGGCCCCAAATTTTCAGTGTAAAAAAAACCCAACTTTTTTTGTCTTAAAATTGACCGAAATGCATAAAAAAAAAATAATAAAAAAAAAAATTCCGGATTTTGGTCCAAAAGTCCCACCCGGCCCCCAAATTTTCCGTGTAAAAAAAAACAAGAGGCCCCAGGGGGCCTGAGGGGCGCTCACCTGACAAGGTAGATTAAATATCAACCCCGGGAATTGATTTCAACAAGTTGCATCTGCCCCTCCTAAGAAAAGCTTACACCAAATATCCTAAGATTCTGACTGGTGGATCTAAAAAAAAAAAAGATTTTTAAAGAATATTCCTCATACTGAACTAAGTTATAATTCGGGCTCCCACAGGGAGCACAAATATGAACACAGGGACTTGGCTTTAACAAACTTGAATGCCCCCCCCCCCCCACCCCTGCCCAAGGATGCTGCACACCAAATATCAAAACATTCCGACTGCTGGATCTGAAGAAGATTTTTTAAGAAAATTCCTCATTTTAAACTAAGTTACATTTCGAGCTTCCACAGTGAGCCCAAATATTGACCTAGGGACATGGCTTGAACAAACTTGAATCTTCCCCCCCCCCCTGCCCCACCCATCCCCCCAAGGATGCTGCACGCCAAATATCAAAACATTCCGACTGCTGGATCTGAAGAAGAAGATTTTTTAAGAAAATCCCTCATTTTGAACGAAGTTACAATTCGAGCTCCCACAGTGAACCCAAATATGGACCTAGGGACATGGCTTAAACAAACTTGAATCTCACCCCCCTAAGGATGCTGCATACCAAATATCAAAACATTCCGACTGCTGGATCTGAAGAAGAAGATTTTTAAAGAAAATTCCTGTTTGAACTAAGTTATAATTTGGGCTCCCACAGTGAGCCCAAATATGAACCCAGGGACTTGGCTTGAACAAACTTGAATCTCACCCCCCGAAGCATGTTGCATACCCAATATCAAAAGATTCTGCTTGCTGGATCTTGAGAAGAAAATTTTTAAAGACATTTGCCTGAAATGCACTAAGATCAAATTCGGGCTCTTATACTGAGCCCAAATATGAACCCAGGGGACCGATTTGTACAAACTTGAATCAGATCCACCCCACAATGTTGCATACCAAATATCAAAAGATTCTGCCTGCTGGATCTGGAGAAGAAGATTTTTTAAGACATTTGCCTGAAATGCACTAAGTTCAAATTCAGGCTTCTATAGTGAGCCCAAATATGAATCCAGGAGGCTGATTTAAACAAACTTGAATCTGACCCCCCTAGAGATGATGTATACCAAATAGGAAAGAAATCTGCCTGGTGGATCTGAAGAAGATTTTTTTGGAATTTTGGAAAGAAATTCATGGGTGCTATCAGAGTTATGCCCCTTGTGGTGCCCCATGTAGGTTCAACAAGTCTATTTGTACAAGTTTAAATTGACATATGATGGTGAACATACACACCAAATTTGATTCAATTTGATCCAGTATTTTGTGAGGAGTAGTCGATAATGTAAAGTTCACGACGGACGACGTCGACGGACAAGTGATAAGTTAACCCTTTACCCAATGCAGACGATTTTAAGAATTATTATTTTAAATATCATTTTTTAAATTTTTTCAAAAAATTTCAACAAAACCATATAATCTGACCCCTCTATGGAACGAGCTCGTTCCAAACAGGGGTCACACGATATGGTTTTGTTGAAATTTTTTGAAAAATAATATTTTTTCAGCTGCTGAATTTGCAAATTACGTGGGCGGATGCGGGCGATTCGTTGGGTAAAGGGTTAAGCTCCCTTCGGTGAGCTAAAAATATTTTTGTCTTAAAATTGACCGAAACACAAACTATATTTAAATATGGACCCAGGGAATTGATTTCAATAAACCTGTGAAACAATCTTCGAAAGATGTTATATGTTATATGTTAGCAGTGGTTTGGGAGAAAAGTAGTTTTAAATGTTCTTCCCATTATCCAGTGTTAAAAAATACTGACTCAGCACTTTTTCAAAGTCCCCAAAAAGTACCCCATGATAAAACCGATAGCAATTTTTTATTACCATTCCATTCTGTTGGTCGTAAGGAAGCCTCACACCAAATAAGAATTCTCAGTACCGTGTAGTTTTGGAGATATGGGCGTTTTAACTTTTTTCTACTTTTTTCTATTTTTAGCTTCTGCAGTTCCTATGGGGCGACAGGAAAATTTTGGGGGGCATAAATTGACTACTTATGTCCCAATAAAACCTCATGTCAAATTTCGTTCAAATCAGCCTCTCAGTTTGGAAAATAGAAATTTTGGGCGGGGCAAAAATTCTTGCCTCTCCCTTAACGATGGCAAATATAGCCCCTAGAACGTCACTTGAACAAACCTGAGTCTACACCTCAAAAGGAAGCTGCACACGTAATATCAAGTCTCTGCTACTGCTGGTTCATGAGAAGAAGATTTTTTAAGATTTAGGCTCACTTTTTGGGCGTGGCCCAACTGAGGGGCGGGTCAACTTGATTTGAACAAACTTGAATTGACATATGAAGGGAACATGCACACCAGATTTGGTTCAGTTTGGTTGAGTAGTTTGTGAGAAGAAGTCGATAATGTAAAGTTAACGCCGGACGCCGGATGGACGGCGGACAGAAAGTGATTAGTAAAGCTCCCCTTGAGCTTCGCTCAGGTGAGCTAAAAAATATTTCGGGTAAACAACTCATGGCCAAATGTGCTTCAGATATCCAAGAACAAAGCTAGGACACCAAAAATTCTTCAAAATGCAGCCACAGAGCTGCGTGAGGGATAAATTCTGAAACTCGTGGCTGTTTTAACATTGTAGGTTCATTTCGATTTCTGGTCATGGTCATCAGATGGAAAAGGCATCGATACACAGTGCCGTCTAAAATCAAATAATGAGAAAGACTGCCTTAATATAGCATACAATTATTATATAGACTGCACAGTTGCCATATTCTATGCAAGGTTGACACCTGGTGAAATTTCCTAGAATTACCATTTTGTTTTTCAATGGAAGTATAAATTTTATAGTAAATTTCCTTTCTTATTATACCTACCAAAACTGTTTACTACAGGCTTGCACTACAGTGGAAGAACCTAACTCGGATAAAATACTCTCTATTTTAATCTTTCCCAAGATTTGGGAAAGAAAAGTGGTGTAAAAACACCACGATAAAATAAGCCAAAACTGGGTCGAGCGCCATCGGCGCACACCCAGTATGGGACGCTCTTCCATAGTACAAATCCACGACTTCCGTAACACAGTGCGCAATGCATCAATTCGTCATTCTTTTGATTCCGAACAACACAGGAGTTATGTGATCAGCGGGGAGGAAGGATTCTTACCTGAATAAGAAGACGGGAGGGCCTCCATGTAAACAATTTCGGTAGGTATAATAAGAAAGGAAATTTACTATAAAATTTATACTTCTTATCAACCTACCTCAATTGTTTACTACAGGCTGAATAGACAAAAGGCTGGAGGGAATCACATAACCAACCCACACATAACTCAATAGCACTGGGACAGTGGACAGAGGAAGAGATCCCTAGGCCTATCAAACCATAGCATCACAAACATTAGAAAAGACAATGAAAGATGAGGCGTATGGTGAAGTGCGACGCACAGACAGAAAAGGGCAGTAACAGCACAAAGCTGGAACTGACCCTGAAAAAAGCTGAAAGGCTGGGACAGACAACAGCCTGAGCCGAAGAAAGAGGGCCCCAAGGTTCTCTGTCGGCTCCTGCAACTGTCGCAGATAAAAGGAGAATGTAGCATTTCTCCAGAAGGCTGCCAATATAACATCAGTCATCCGCCAACATGACAGAGTTATTAAAAGAGGAAGACAATGCACGCACCTCGTGGCAGAAAAAACAATTGGTAATACAATCACCAGTAGCTAGACGAGCGGAAGCTGCACGAATAGCAAGACAAGTCCATCAAGAAATGGATGCAGATCTGGCATGTGGGAAAACGCATATTCATCCAGGATAAAGGTGTGAACGCCCCCCACCCCCAAGCAGAGCAGCGCCCAAGAAGTGACCATCTTGGAGTAAACTGCAAAGTCCTAGGCCTTTTCAAGGAAAAGAGCTGAACAAGCTTGGAGAGGCAAGGATGAGTGTCGAAACAATGCGGTATCACATAGGAAAAAAATGTCTCCGAAGCATCGACATGTACCCATTGCTGGAGACCCCCAGAAACAAACATATACCAGAAACTCCGCAAGCGGTGTGATCGAAGGAGTGACAGAAACAACAGAGTGATCGCACACCATCGACAGAAGAACCTTCCACTTAGCCACAGAGGCTAAACCAGTGGAGTGAGTGCCTCCTTGAAGAAGAAAAGCAACTCCACTGCGTGTCTCGAAAAACCACTACGGAGGAGACAGGACCCGATAAAAGACATGTGCGAAGGCACAATGAAGTCGGGTCAACTTGAAAACCTCCTCGGGGGACTTTGGCAAAGAAAGTCGCGAGGTAGAGGGAGACATGCCGGAACCGCCGCTAACAGAGAGCGGAGCAGATTGATCCATACCCACCGAGGCGACGAGTGTGATCTAAAGGATTCGACGACTGCAGGTTCATATCTGGGTGAGAACCTGAGGCGGAATCGGAACCGGTAGGAAGGCGTAGCCGACAAGACCATCCCAAAGGAGAGCCAGAGCGTCCACGGCGAAAGCCAGAGCATCTGGACACGGGGACACAAAAGTGTCCACCGGATGGTTCCAATGAGTCACAAGAGATCGATGGAACCCGCCATGTGGAGCATCCACCTGGTGGAAATGACCCTGCCCCGACGGGACAGGGAGTCGGCTAGGACGTTCAGGCGACCGGGAATGTGACAAACAGCCACCCTGGCATGGACATCCTGAGCGAGCAGTATAAGATCCCAAGCCAATTCGTACATTGGAACAGAGTGCGTGCCGCCCTGGTTCCGAATGTAAGCAACCACCGTCGAATGGTCGGACAACAGAAGGACCAGGCGATTCGACAGGTGAGGGATCCACTGCCTGAAACGCAGAAGAAGAGCAAGAAGCTCCTTCTGGTTGATGTGTAGAGCCGCATGATCCGGGTCCCACATCCCGTGAATGGAAAGACCTAGAGGATCCGACGCCGTACCCCATCCGAGATCACTGGCATCTGCCGTCAGAACGCGATCGGACATGGGTAAGTCCAACGGAACACCCTGCGAAAGCCACTGGACATCTGCCCAGAGGAGAAGGTGAGGATAAAGATATTCTGGAAACTGAAGCACCAGATCCAGAAAATCTACATTCGGCCTCCAACGACTGAGCAGAAAGTGTTGGAGAGGTCTGACACGCAGCCGACCTAGAGGAATGAGATCCGTCACCGAACAGCAGAGACCGATTAGCCAGAGAATACTCCGAGCCATCGCGGATGTGGACTGGGACAGAGTCGGAGCAAAAGCTGAGAGAATCACAGCCTTGGCCCGGGGAACCGCCACCAAATTGAATTGTGTGCGGAAAGCCATGCCCAGATGATAAAACGACTGAGAAGGGACCAGGTCCGACTTCTCCTCGTTGACTCTGAAACCTAGCGAAGTGAGCAAGCTCAACAGAGTGGCGACATCCGACACCAGAAAGGCAGCATTGGAATGCCCCTGGAGGATATCGTCCAGATATGCCGAAGTAGTCACCCTGGACTGTGTGCGATGGAAAGCTATCACATGCGACATCAGTCTGGTGAAGGCCCAAGGAACCAGGTTGAGGCCGAAAGGCATGGCCTTGAACTGGTAAACTCGCCCCAGAAAAATGAACCTCAGATACTTCCGTAACGCCCAATGAATCGGAACGTGAAAGTAAGCGTCTCGCAGGTCGAAGCTGGAAAAAAATCACCCTGGTGAACTGAACGGAGGACCGACCTGAAAGTCTCCATGCTGAACTGGGGAGAAATGATAGACTGGTTCAGGAAACTCAGATCGATAACTGGTCGGAGTCGGCCGTCCTTCTTTGGCACCAAGAACAGGCGGGAATAGAAACCCAATGACCTAATGTTCTTGATGACCTCAATCGCCCCCTTTGTCAGGAGATTGTCTATCTCCGTGGACAAAAGTTCCCGACGTAAAATGTCTGAAGGAACAGTGGTTGGAAGAGGCACCCTGGACAGAGTGGGGTGCCATCGGAAGGATATTCGCAGCCTGGACCAAACAACATCTAACATCCAAGGATCAGATGTGATGGTGGCCCAACGGTCTGCGAACTCTGCTATCCTTCCTCCAACCTGGGACGAGTCGAGGTGAGGACCTTCATTTCGAACCCTGACGAGGCTCGCGAGAGGAGAAAACACCTCCTCTACTGAATGAAGAATCCTGGGACCTCCCTCAAGACTGCCGACGCTTACCCTTACCCCTTGAGTAAGAAGTAGAAGCGGTGGCAGAAGGATCAGCCCCTTTGCGTCGCAGAGGAAGCAGAGGGTACTTGTTAGGCTTGGAACAGCCCGTGCCTACCCTAGAAGGCTGATCAAGCTGAAGAAATAGCAGCTGATCGTTGGAATGATGTAGGACGTCATCCCGGACCGTCAACACAGAACCATGGAAAAGTTGCGGACCTGCCAAAAAAGCAGATCGAAGAATAGTGCACTGCTCCTCAGGAAGGGATCGGCCTGTGTCCAGCACAGAGTCCCTTCAAACTAATTCCAGATTAGCCGTGTTACAGGCATGCGTGTAAGTAAGATGCATGAGCGCCTTGGACAGCACACGCAAAGGAGCCTGTACCTAGTCAAACTTATCTGGAGGCAGATAAGCAGCTAAAGCTGAGACGACATGATCGGAGAGAGAAAGCATACCAAGCATCTCTCTCGATAAGCCCAATGTGGTCTCCAGAGTCGTCATCGGAATGACGGCAGACTTGGACTTGGAAAGCCCGAGAGAATTGGAGTCCTGATCCAAAACCGTCAAAGTCTGGTAGACCGACAGATTGGCGGAATCGTAGGAACGATAATGCGCCGGAGGCAAAAAGGTGTCAATCCTGGTGAAGAACGGAGCCTTCATAGCCTTGGAACTTAGCTTAGAGTCAAAGGCTGAAAATGCTTCAACCAACTGTACTGACGGGCACGGTCGAAGACGCCCAGAAGCGGGTTGCTCCATAGGCTGTTGGCGCGCGACCGATGATCGCGGCCTGGCTGACACTGTCGACTGGTTAGATGGTTGGAGATCCGGAAGGAACCCAAACACGAAATCAAGAGCTGCCCCCAAGTCCGAAGACTGCTGGTTCTCGACATCAAGCATGTCTGACTCTTCCCCTGAGTCGGAAGACACATAGCCCATCGTGGGCAAACCAGCCGACGCCTCCCATGGTGTCGGAACACCAGGGGGATCAGAAAGCGGCCTGTTTCCAATCCCGGGAGGCGGCGCCATAGGGGGCGCCTGGAAACCACTCGCTGCCTCGCTGGAAGAAACGGGAAGGCTCTTTGACAGAACCTGAGTGAGTAAGGACAGGGCCTCCCTAAGTTCGCTGCCCGTACTGGCCGGTTCGACAGGGGAACAAACCGGCAAAGTGGCTTCACCTCTGACCCTCTTAACCAGCGAAGGGTCACGATCCTCCAAAACACCTGACGTGGTACGCCGGGCGGCAGCCGAAACGTCTGAAGGCAGACGTGTATAGGGGTGTGACACACCCCGAGGATCACCATAGCAGGAACTCATGAGAGTCACTGCGGACCTCTGCAGGGCAGAAGGTCCAGGCTGCACAAAAAACGTTGGTCCCCCAAAACTGGTCGTGTGGCCAGAATGAGTGGACGGAAATGCCACAGAGTTCATAGTGTCCCACTAAGAACAACCGAATCCAATGACAACTGTGGTGCTCGACGGCGCAGAGACCACAGAAGAGGGTCCAGCCGGCAGCCACTTCCAACTTTGCCGGGTTGAAGTCAGGGAAGGCTGATGCCGATACCCCCACGTCTACACAACCAGACACCGCAGCAGACCACTGCAGGTATAAAACTACTGTGCTCAATGGCTGAGAGGACACAGTAGGGGGTTCAGTCGGCAGCCCCATCTGACTTCACCGAATGGAAGTCTGGGAAGCCTGAGGCCGAAACCCCACAACCACACTACAGACATCCCTGCAGACCCTGGCAGGGAGAAGCCGAGGCCGGCTAAAAACGGTGCCCAATGACGTTGTAGACGGAACAGCAGTAGCAGCAGATACGATGGGAGCTGTTGGAACTGGCGGAAAAGCGGAGAGAGCCACCAAGCTCGGCCTCCAAAGGAGGAGTCACAACCCTAGTGACAGCCTCAGATGTGGACTGGAGAGGGCGCATAGTCCCGGAACCAGGCATCTCTACACCAGAAATCCAACAGCTCCCGCAGTATCCACCACGGTAAAACACTGCACATTCCCCACAGAAGGGGAATAACTCTCACCAGACATGGTCGAATCGGGAAGCCCCGAAACGACAGCGGTCCCCACCCCCGCTGGTGCGGGAGGAGCTGCACATCCCCCACGGAGGGGGAGCAATTCTCACCAGATGTGGTCGAGTCGGGCGACCCCGAAACGATAGCGTTTCCCACCCCCCGCAGGAGCGGGAGGAGCTGCACATCCCCCATGGAGGGGGTCAAACTCACACCAGACGTGGTCGAGTCGGGGGCCCCCGAAACGACAGTGTCCCCCCCCCCCTCTGCGGGGATGGGAGGAGCTGCACATCCCCCATGGAGGGGGTAAATTCACATCAGACGTGGTCGAGTCGGGAGGCTCCCGAAACGACAGTGTTCCACACCACCTGCGGATGCGGACGAAACGGACACGAGAACGCACCAATGGTGAGGGCAAAAGGAATTGCCCAAAAGGAACCGAACTGGAAAGAACAGAGGTGAGAGCAGTAGAAGAAAAAGGTGAACTCAACAGAAACAGAAAGTAGAAGAACACCCTCAACTACGAGAGAAGGTGGCAGAACCCAGACGGCCGACACCTAACTCCAATAACAATTAATTTTTATCAACTGAAAAATTCATTGTCGAATCACTATGACACGATGTCGCAAACAAAACATTCGCGAAAACAGAATAGTAAATAATATACAATGAGAATGTGGTTGAAAATATAAACGGGAATATATAAAACACAGTCCTGTTATTATACGATCTTCAGATCCATAAATCCAGTGACAGGAAAACCATTATCGACGAGTTAAAATATCACTGTTACTTTAGAAAAGATGGCACACACACATCCACGTGTGCAGATAATCAAAAGAATGACGAATTGACGCATTGCGCACTGTGTTACGGAAGTCGTGGATTTGTACTATGGAAGAGCGTCCCATACTGGGTGTGCGCCGATGGCGCTCGACCCAGTTTTGGCTTATTTTTTCGTGGTGTTTTTACACCACTTTTCTTTCCCAAATCTCGGGAAAGATTAAAATAGAGAGTATTTTATCCGAGTTAGGTTCTTCCACTGTAGTGCAAGCCTGTAGTAAACAATTGAGGTAGGTTGATAAGAAATTTGTGGTATCGAGTTATTTGCACATGTTCATCCAATTCTTGAATAACTAATTTTTTTCATTTTTTGTCTCAAAAACATAGGTTATGACCCCTCGTTGGAACGAGCTCGATGAGCTCGTTCCAACGAGGGGTCATAACCTATGTTTTTGAGACAAAAAATGAAAAAAATAATGAAAATTAATTGGCGATTTTTGAGAATAGCGCTGGCCGGTTTTGGCCGTTACGTTAGGTAAAGGGTTAAGTGATTTGTTGATTCTAAATATGTAAGCCTCAATTGTTTATTTAAGAACGAAAAAAAAATTATTCAATTATCCAAACAAATATAACCACAACAAAACCGCATCCATCAGCCACTTCGTTCTCTGTAATTCTTCCCTGACAAATGTTGTAAATTCTTTGAACCATATGGTAATACAGTGGAGCCCACTTAATTGGATATCTCTTAAGTGAATAACCCTGTTAACTGAATATAATTTCCCAACACAAAACCATTTACCATACTTCCAGTACAAATTTGACCTGTTAATTGAATATAGGTTATCGAGTAAAGTCCTGTTAATTGAATAAAAAATCTTGTAACCCATCGAGAAATTACCCGGACTCTCCACAGTTTTTCTTTGTTTATAGACCTATTTGGCTTCAGTGCATCCAATACAGGCATGGAGCTCTGTCAAACAAGATATAGTAGAATAAATGTTAAGTTTATCTCTAGAAGACAGGAAAGTGATGCAATCCCTGTTAATTGAATACTCCTGTTAACTGAATAATTTTCACTGGCAAAGTGGCTATTCAATTAACAGGGTTCCACTGTATTTGTTCATTGACTGCAGGTTGTAATGCTGTTGGCAGGAGGAACTTCGTCATTTTGCATGACCTTCCCATGACTCACCACAAAAAACTATCCAGTTTTCAAGGTTTTCCAGGCCTGGAAAGTGAAATATCATTTCCAGGATTTTTCCATGTTTTCATGACCTGTACGAACCCTGAGTGTAGCGGTCGAGGTATAAGAGCCATTTATCAACCAGCCTGGTTGGTCCAGATCTCTTATTCTTGTAGTAAATCAGTTGCTTTGTGTGCTGGAGGTCAATGGTTCAAGCCTCGGCTCCCGTATTTCTCTCTATATCTGTTACAATCTCAAGGCTTTGAATGGCTCTTAATCAAATTCAAGGCGATTCCTTGAATCCAAGGCTGCAAAGGAACCATACATATGTAAATGATATACTTACAACTTCATGGCCAAAATCATAGTTGTATTCTGTGATAGATTTATTTCTCACTTGCTCTGCAAACTGTAAAAATTCTGGGTTATCAGCTTGTCTCATTGTCAAAACCAAGACTGATTCAAATCCCTCAGTAACACCAGCATCCATGGAATCTCCTATAATAAATGAACAAAATTTAACCCTTTACCCAACGCAGACGATTTCAAAATTTATCATTTTAAATATTATTTTTTAAGCGTGTTCCAAAGAGGGGGTCACATATGGTTTTGTTGAAATGTTTCGAAAATATTTTTTCAGCTGCTGAATTTGCATATTACGTGGACGGATGCAGACGATTCATTGGGTAAAGGGTTGAAAACAGATTCAAATCTCCTGTTACGAATAAACAAACTTAAATCTCAAATCCCTTTGCAACACCCAGAGATGAAAGTGCAAGATGTAAAAAAATCCCAGAAAGTGTAAATGGCTGAGTGAAGCGAAGAAAGCACAACTAACACGGGTTCCAGGGGCCGCTCTAGGGTTGTAGATGCTCACTGAGTGATTCACAGATTTATTTACCTGGAACTGAAAAATGTTGATGGCAGTGATTGATTTGAATTAGTGCTGGGCGGTATTTCGGTATACCGATTATAATCGGTATAATTTTCAATACCGTTACCGATACCGCCGAATAAAATCATAATCGGTATACCGAAAAGTCGGTTTTACCGCGGTGTGCGGACCACAGTTTGCTCGTCTCAATTTTCAGGAAGTAATTTTCCATTACTGGGACGGATTATCATTCGTTTTATTTCGGTGTTTTCCCTACCCATCGCCTTGTCCGCCCTCACAGACCTGGGAACATTTCCTTTTAAATTGCTCTAGTGGATTGTCTTGACAGTCACCACAAAAAGAAGGGTGAATAAATATTTATTTACATCGATTCTGAAACAAATTCACTTTTGAAGTGAGAAGACACATGTGTTATACAGGAAGCATGCGCACCGGGTCACGTTGAACATTTTGACCAATGACATTGCTGGGATTTCAATCCAGGAAGTTTTGATTTGGATAACCCAAGGGATTCCCTATATTTTAATACGCGTACGTGAAAGTGATTGGCTATTTTCACACACTGACATAACAACATGTGGCCCTAAAAATAGTCAGGACAAAATGTGTCGTGTTTCAACCTCAACGCAAGGAACTTTATTGATTTAATTTCATCAAATAAATGAAAGTAATCTGTTTATGTGCCCATTGTCAAGACAAATACGATGGCACTTAGCCATTCCGCTATCACTATTACTTGAAAGACATTTTATTTTAGGTGTTTAGGTGTGCTAATTTTAGCACTCACAGATGACGTGATTAATTTTAAGGTGGGATGCTTTGATTGCTTTCGCATACAGTTTTCAGAATCTAAGCTTGGGCTACTGTGATTAGAAGACCCCCCCCCCCCCCCCCCACTCGCCTCCAAAATCAATCGTCATCAATATGGCCCGCAGCTGGTTTGGGTGAAATCCCAGCAGATGTTTCAGCCCTTATCATGCAGTGTTTCCGCTATACCGAGAGGGGGGGCATCCAGGTCTACTCGCCCTTGGGTCAACTCGCCCCCACATTTTTTCTGGGTCAACTCGCCCCGTCCAGAGGGCGAGTTGACCCGAATTTGAGGGGCGAGTTCACCTGGGAAAAACTTTATTGAAGATATTTTTTTTTTTTGGGGGGGGGGGGGTTTGTTTTGTTAAATCGCGCATTATAAACTGAAAAATGAAAATTAATATGAAAATAACTGAAGTACTTAGCATAATTTGTTCAATCATCATTTTAGTAAGGTAAGTGAAGGTTCGGCCCAGATAATAGGAAGATGGAAAACAGTGGTGGGAGAAAACAAATGTGTTGTACTTTCGGAGTTAAAAAAATATAGTAAAACCACTGTCTTTAACTGGGGGCAACTTGACCCGAGGCGACTTGACCCGGGGCGACTTGACTCGGGGGCGAGTTGACCCGTTCCTGCAGGGGGTCCCTTCAACGGCCCCATTCCCCTAGCTAATATTCCCCTGTTGAAAATACACACAGGTTATTCCTAACGTGCGAGAAGTCAAACAGAACAGTCTAACAGAGCTGAATTGTGAAATGATACCCACATCATAGCAGGCATTTTCCCTGACGTCAAATAAATCGGGGAACTCCAATAACTGATTGGGCAAACCAGTGATGGAACAAGTCTCAATATCCCCACATGGTGACGTATCCACATAGATTATCACAATGAAGAAGGCTTGTTTCTGTATCCCCACTTATCAGTGTATTTAAAAATAACCTTTTCAATTTTAACCAATGAGAAAGCACCCGGTTTGTGTGCGGTGTTACAACATGGCTACGTCCATGTACACAGTGATAGTTCCATAATATATTTGACGCACTGGAAAATTTGGATTGTTAATTTAATGACACAGTTGTAATAAAGGTTTTCATATTTAATTCTGAGCACTACACATTTTTATCTGTCGAAATTCAAACCGGGGGAAAAAAATTGCAGACGCATATGCGTTTTTGCCGATGCAAATTCAGTGCTGGACCCACGGCAATTGTTTTGAACTTTTGTTTTGCCGAGGCTATTTTACGAATTTCCAGGGCTGGTGTTCATAAATTTCCCCTATGACCAAAACGGCCTTGTTTTTTTTTTACCCCAGCGGAAACGCTGCCTTATGACACATTTTTGACGGACGTTTCGTGACTTTCGTCCCATACTAGGCGATACGTTGATTGACGCATCACAGTTGAAAATAATCGGTATAACGGTATACCGCGGTATTTTTTTGTGAATACCGTGATATTTTTTTATCCCAATACCGCCCAGCACTAATTTGAATTTATATCAGAACGTGTACTTTCGTTTTTGCATGTTATTTTAATGCTTTTTTTGCCATCATGTCTATAGTCGATTTCTTACTCTCGTGTTTCGAATAGAAGTGCAGTCTGCAATATACTCTTGTGTTTGGAATAAACATGCATGTATGTTTATTATTTTCCCAAAAATTTTCCACCCTGCACCATGCTTATTCCAGTCTGCACTTCTATTTAATTTTCGACAGAGTGGAACACATCCGAGGGAAAAATTGTGTATTTTGACTGCAGCAAATAAATTATCGCATGCATTTACTTACCGGTACCTCTATAATAAACTGTACAGGTATGTTTATTTTGGCCTCAAGGGTAAGGAATCTAAAAACCGTACAATTCAAAGTAAGTTGCAGGATCACCACTTGGCACCATATGGACTGTAAACATGTGTCCCACTTTACCTACATTGGTAGCACCAGGCTCTATGTGGGCTTTCCAAAAAAATAATGCAAGAACGGTGAGAACCAGGTGTTAACATTGTAGGAAACGCAGGACACATACTGTGACATTGCCTATAGTGGTCATCTAACCATTATCTTACAACTTATTTTGACTTCTAATGTATATGTCGCATGCTCCGATTGGATTTCCTACCCTGCACTTATATTCCAGTCTGCACTTTTATTAATTATGGCCATTTTTTCTACCCCGACCTTATATTGCAGACCGCACTTCTATTCGAAACACGAGAGTAAGTGCGGGGTAGAAAAATGGCCATAATTAATAAAAGTGCAGACTGGAATATAAGTGCAGGGTAGGAAATCCCATCGGAGCATGCGACATATACATTAGAAGTCAAAATAAGTTGTAAGATAATGGTTAGATGACCACTATAGGCAATGTCACAGTATGTGTCCTGCGTTTCCTACAATGTTAACACCCGGTTCTCACCGTTCTTGCATTATTGTTTTAGAAAGCCCACATAGAACCTGGTGCAACCAATGTAGGAAAAGTGGGACACATGTTTACAGTCAATATGGTGCCAAGTGGTGATCCTGCAACTTACTTTGAATTGTACGGTTTTTAGATTCCTTACCCTTGAGGCCACAATAAACATACCTGTACAGTTTATTATAGAGGTACCGCTGTCCTCTTATTCAGCTGTCCTCTTATTCTGAATTGTGTGTTTGCATGCCTCACTTTATCACAACACAAGGTCAAGAAGTGTTAAAATTAGCACACCTCAGCACTTGAAATAAATTGCCTTTTTAAGTGATTGTGGTAATGGACTGGTTAAGTAACATCGTATTTGTCTTGGCTAAGAAAGCACAAAAGACTTGCTTTTGTTTATTTGAAGACAATAAAGTTCCCTGCTTTGGTCTTGTATGAAACACTTTTGAGCAAACCATTTTGAAGGCATGATGCTATCGTGACGTCAGTGTGTGCAAATAGTCAATCACTTTAAAGTACCAGTGTAAATTTACAGAGAATCCCTTGGTATTTGTATGAAACACTTTTGAGCACACCATTTTGAAGGCATGATGCTATCGTGAATTCAGTGTGTGCAAATAGTCAATCACTTTAAAGTACAAGTGTAAATTTACAGGGAATCCCTTGGTATTTCACAACGAAAATTTGCAGGTTTTAAATAGCAGGCATGCCATTGGTCGAAAAGTATAATGTGATTAACTATACATATTTACTGGAATATAGTCCATGTGTTTGTTTCAAATTAGATGTAAACAATATTCAATCACTTGTGTAATAATTAGTACTCAAATGATTAGTCGACTAGTCGATGTCGACTCTGGGCAAACCAGTAGTCGACTCTCAATTGTGCAGTCGACTAGTCGGAGGAGTTCAAGCTTTTAGGTAAATAGTATCCCTTCTGTGCCACTGTCAGACAGTTTGAACAGCAATATTGGGCAATCAATGTATACATCAGCTATTGCCATCTAATAGTAGTGACAGTAGTTTGTTTTAACTGGTACTAGTAGAGTGCTGAATTATTTTGGGCTATCAGAATATGTTATTAATTTGCCTTGTTGCAATTTATGGGAGAGTGCCTATAGGCACTCTCCCATAAATCGCAACAAGGCAAATTAAATAAGACTATATAATTTCATTCTTAGCATAATTAGAAGCACATTAGCAGAATAATGTTCCAGTAAGTTGCTGTATATGAATGCCCAAGTGAAGCCAAATTTGGACCTTCAGCACTCTACCGGAACACCAACACTGTTATAAGGAGACTAGTTATCACCAATGACTAGTCAAAGTCGACTTGACTTTTGGGTATTGACTAGTCGACTTTGGAATTCACTAGTCACTTGAGCACTAGTAATAATAGTCACTGTTGAGACAAAACACTTGAACAGTTGATGAAGAAAAGTAATACATAAACATTTCATGATCTACCAGGGCAGACAGGGCGGTAAAAAGGGAAAAGCCCCAAATTAAAACCAACATTAATCCACACTGGAGAAGTAAAATCACTTCTTGTAAACAGTGACATTAATTTAAAGCAAGTTGAAATTTGTATACCGCCTCCCGGGGATAAAACCAACGTTTTCAGGTAAAGAATATGATTTAATTCACCAGTTTCGGTGACGGTATTGACAATTTTACCAATTATAGTCGGTATACCGTAAAACCGCACAGCACTACACAGAGACCTATTTTATGTTGAAAAAGTTATAAACTGAGATGAGGGAACTGCATTATGAAAAAAAAAAATAAACAAAAAAAAAAGTTTTTCCGACCTACTGGCCCTATTTTTTTTATCCCATTAGTGGAAACAAATGTATAATTTTTTTAGGCCTAACTTTTATTGAAGTAAGTCATGATTTTCCAGTCACTTTTATTAATTACTTGATTAAATTTTTTCACCAGTATCTCACCTAATTTTGACAGTAGAGGTTCGTTTTTTACAGTATTATTTTTTTCAATTTCATTTATGTTTAAAATCTGTTTTTTTTAAAACAAACATATGTTTGAGAATCAAATAGTTTTATGTCCTTTGTTCTGTCGCCAACTAACAGTAAAATATAAGGGTTGCATTGAAATGTCTCAAGTCAGTCCACTTTTCTTATGCAAACTTCTCCAAAATACAAAAAAAATCAGTTAGCTAAATCACATGGTGACTCCAGTATTCCGCCCAATTCCGGAAAACTTTCATCCCTGGTTACACCAGCCACATCTCGATTTGTTCTGTTTCACATCACAAAATGCAAAGTAAAAATGGTGAGATGCAATACTACAGCTGGAATTGATCAGCAATGTTTTACTTCAGGATAAAATTTACAAACGCAAAAAGTATTCTCATACTAAAATTCACAGCATTCCTAACAAAACAATAAACAAGAGGGGTGCACCGCCAAGGGGTGCTATGTTGAGTTTTTTCACTACCCTCGCCCTCAAATCTGTGACCTCCATCTGCATTCTAATGCCAGAAAGTTATACACAAAATATGTGAAAAGAAAAAAAAGGATAACGTTTACTCAAGTTATCAAGCTAACGAACGTTAAAAAATGATGAAGTAGGGGTCATAACTCCATCAAATATCATCAGACCGAGCCGGTTTGCGAACTTGACCATCAATTTATTGCTATCAAGCTACAAAATAGGGAAAGCATCAGAATGTGTTATTCCAAGTTATTGTGCTAACAAATATTAATGTGTGAAAAAAGACCAATCAAGGGCCATAACTCCATCAAATATCATCAGGCCAAGCCGGTTTTCGAACTTGACCTGCAATTTATTGCTAGAAAGCTATATATAAAATCTGAAAGAAATCAGTTTACATTTTGTCAAGTTATCGTGCTAAAGAATGTTAAATGTGTGAAAAATGACAAATCATGGGCCATAACTCTGTCAAAAATCATCAGACTGAGTTGATTTTCAAACTTGACCTGCAATTTATGACTAGAAAGCTATATACAAAATTTGAAGAAAAAAATCGGTTAACATTTCTTCAAGTTATCGCTCTAACAAACGTTGAATGTGCAAAAAATGACGAATTATGGGCCATAACTCCGTCAAAAATTGTCAGGTGGAGCCAGTTTATCGAACTTGAACTGCATTTTAATGTTAGAAAGCTACATACAAAATTTGAAGAAAATCAATCAATGTTTGTTCGAGTTATTGCGCTAACAAGTGTTAAATTGGTCAAGGGCCATAACTCTAGGGAAAATGCATCAGCGAACCCAACATTGTGTCAGTAGCTGATGACTATGGATATAAATTCACATACCAAAATTTTTTCGAATCGGGTTGAAAATGACTGAGTTATTAGCAATTGGAGACGCCTGCCTGCCTGCCTGCCTGCCTGCTGCTGCCCGCCCAGCAACCGTCGCTCGCCAAACGATAAGTCGAGTTTTGGTAAAAAACTTGACTAAAAAATCCAAACGTACCAGCTGTTTGTTGTTTTCATTCAGTTCCTACCAAAACCACTCAAGAATTCAAATCAACACACTTGGGCTTATACTTCCCAGGGTTACTAGACGATTCGCTCCCATGCCAGCGGATTCGCCCCTAGTTTTGTGGACGATTCAATTAAGGTCAAACTTACTCTACGATTGGTGAGGGGGGGGAGGCAGGGAGGGAGGGAGGGGCAAGGATGCATCTGGTAGTGTTGTGCAGTATACCAAATTTTCGGTACGGTTTCAGTATTACAGGGATACCAAAAACCGTACCAAAACCAAATCAAAATATCACTTATTTCGGTATTTATATTTTTCTGCGAAATTGACAGAAACTCCACTCATCAAGGTGGATTGTAAATCTAAAAGCCTGTGTTATTACTAGCGAAAACTTACTGAAAAGCTTGGAAGATGAAGAACATATATGTTTCTTCTACCTGATTCATTCGGGGAGGGGCACGGTACGAAGGACATAGAGGCCAACTGATTAGCGAGACAAGTTATTTAATGAATAATTTGATTCTGTGTGATGATTCACACTGAATCAAGTGATTCATTAAATAACTCGCTAGACTAATCAGATATCACTGTTGAATTAACTTGTCAAGTTCATTAGATGTCAGTGCTGAACCTGTTAAGCTACTATATCATTGAATGTTGGGAAATTGGGTCAGTTTGCGACTACTTTCAGCGTTCTGTGCATACACTGAATACCGTACAGAAACCGAGGTATCTACCTGCAAAATACTGATACCGAACCTGAAATTTCAACACCGCACAGCTCTGGCGTCCGGCTCATGAACTCCAAGAACATCCTAGTGGCAGAAATGGTCAAACTCTGCTATAATTCACATTAATTCAATTCAATTGCCTTGGAAGCGCTTGCCAACGGCAGATGTCATATAGACATTGATTAGTGTCACTGTGTGTGAGGGGTGGGGTAGTGCTGAAACTATTGTCCGACTAGTCGACCTCGACTCGATTACTAAAAAAAGTCGGCGCTAAAATTTGCCAGTCGACTAGTCGGCACCATCATTACGGAGATCATTGTTAGGTATAAGCATCAGACATACTATACTCTGATTGGCCACAACTTACAGTAAAGTCGGCAGAACCATAGTTTTCAGAAAACTGAGGCAAAATATGTTGTTCATTTTGACCCAACTCACAAAAATTTACAATTCTGGCACTTGCTTCTGTATTTGTTTAAAGGTTTACTTTCACTTTCACGCTCATGTTCAATTCAATTTGTTACATTGTATAACGTATTCGCCAGGCCTTAAAATAACCGGGTTTGCATCACATTTTGCAATACAAATCGCCTATTTAGCGACGCAATTCATAATTTGGAATCGCAGTTTGCGAATAACGTTAAATATTGTCAAATTCATTCAATTAGCGATATATCTCCAAAGATTTATTCGGCTTCCATTATAGCTACGAGAACTTACTCTCAAGTAAAAAAAAAAACTCTTATCTATGACCTATCTTCATGAATATAAATTACCTAAACAAGCCTATTTAGCATAATTCTTTCCTAATATGGCGATGTGAGTGAAAATAATACAGGAATTCAGCCAATTAAATTAGAGATGGGCAATATACCGAAAAACCGAACCGATACCGATATCATGGGGACACCGAAAAACCGAACCGACCCAATCTTTGAATACCGAAACCAACGGTATTTTCAATTTTCCCTGTGCATTCACTATTTATAAGGTCTTGATGAGGATTGATAGCAGTTGATGTGTTCATTTTCATGAAAGAAGTGACTGATTTTATTTTTCAGTTTTGTTAAGCCTTAAGGACCAGTGCAGTTGTACTAAATTATCAATAGTCTACGACCTGTACATGTCCAGTTGCTTAGCAGTGATTTCTAGCCAAGTCTTGGCTGCCTTAACAGGCAGCCAAGACTTGGCTAGAAATCACTGACCAGATAATTTTACTACTGTCATCAGGCCCACCTAAAGATGACATCTTCAGGACACACATTCTATGATTACAGACGCCTTAAGTGGAGCTTGAAAAGTTAAGGCGGATTTAGAACAAGTCACCAAATTACTGTAGATATGATCTGTGTTGACAAAAGAATAACAATGTTGAGCCCATCAACAATGGCATGTGTAGCACTGTGATAGAATGATACAAGAACAACTTATTCTGTATTTTTCTGACATGGATTCCCCTACTATCAGTGAATCTGAAGTCACATACCGAATACCGAACCGATACCGTGGTATGCCCACACAAAAATACCGAAACCGATACCGAACTCAAAATTCCAATACCGCCCATCTCTAAATTAAATAGTGTATTTTATTCTGGTGCCAAATGATTTATATCCACATCATCTAATTGGAAGTCTTCATTCGCATGCTACATTCTCTGTCATTCAGTGAAATTTATAATCTTTTTTTATTTGAAGAATTGGTATATCAAAACTAGACTGCGTTTTGGCACCGCATTTCACAGATATGTATTTGTGACATATCTACATACTGTGCCTAAGTTTTAATCACATACGTGTAGTATTTGAAAAGTTATTTTTAATTGAAACCGCCAAAGTGACAGGAAACTCAAAATGCACAATGTGGATTCCATTTCTGAAGAGAGACAGAGGTGAACCACATGGTCTATGACGCTTCGTTCGATATGACATAAAGCCTAAAAAATAACTCTTGAACTGCCCTTGTGTGAATGAAACATTTCAAAATAGTATGGGTAATTTTCAAAGAAATGAATTTCAATATATCCCCTTCTTTATTTGTTTTGAAAGTTTTTGATCTCATAAATATTCTCAACAACTAAGAAATATACCTGGCATTTATCATACATTCAAGCATGGGCGCAGATCAGAGGAGGGTGGGGGATGACATGTCAACAAAACTTCAAATCAGATCCCTTGCCAAGTTGCAAATTACAGTATGTCGAAAGAAGTTGTAGCGTTTCACTGAACAACTATGCATTTTTTTTTAACACTTGGTACCGTTTATGTCCATGTATAAGTCACACTTTTTTGCCTAGAAAATGTCCAGTTATAAATTACGCACATGTGCACCAGGTAGTCAGTTTCAATAGCACCAACGATGCTTATGTAGGACAACAATTTGAAAACAATTTGCACTGTAACCTGTGCATTTGTTGTATTTTTATTGGTTTTTCCGGAACATTCTTACGTTCAGGAAAAACCAACATAAACACAACAACTGCACAGGTTAAGGTGCAAATGGTGCTCTGATTCAGAAACTATGAAGTTTCAGTCACAAACGAGTGTTGGATTTTCTTGATAAGGATGAAGACATTGGTGTGATAAACAAACAACGAAAAACAAATAAATGCGAGTATTTTTTAAATCTTTAATAATAATTTTCCTTTATTCTTTTATCTTATTCACCACGTGATAACTTGTGAAAACTATTTCTGTTGCATCCCAAACTGCCCCAGATAAATTTGGCAAAATGTAACTTGCAACTAATTCTTGTTGACTGCATATATTTGAAAGTGGGTGTGCGATTTATACATGGGCTTAAGACAAAAGGGAGGAATTCCAAGTGTGAGTTGGGGGTGCGACTTATACACGGGGGCGACTTATACACAGACATATACGGTAAGTAATCTTGCATTTTTGTAGCAAAACGGGCTGACTAGTCGACTTTAAGTCGATTACTATTAGCGACTGGTCAACTTTCAAAAATACCTAATCGTTTCAGCACTAGGGTGGGGTGGGGTGGGGGTGGGGGGGCACCTCGTTATCAATGACCTTAATTAACTGCAGTAACATTATATATTTGACAGAATTTTTAACTTTGTGCCCCCCTCCCACCTGGTAATGTTCTTGGGTTTTACAGAGTCTGAATCCTTCGTCAATTTGTCATTCACAAACTTTACAATGATGCGACCAGACCTGTTCAGCTTTGTCATTTTTTTAGCAGGACGGTGGTGCCACTTGCGTGAAATGTTTCCATGATGTAATTCCAATATTATAATCAACCCTGGGCAATTGTGTGTGATCACTGACAATTTGTTTCAACATTGGTGAAACATCACATTCAGGCATATCAAGGGAGCGAACTATCACACTTAGACTACAGACCATCGAGCGGATCAGTCTGCTGTTCCTGAAATTAAAATGAGAAAAGAGCCATTTCAAATGATTAATTGAATGGATTTTTTCACATTTGTCAGTAGCATTCCCCATGGAAAGCCCTTTCAGGTGATTGTCTGGACCATAAAGTTTATGAAACAAGTTTGTCAGGTGTTTGATCACCGTTTCAAGTTAAGGTGCTTGACACAACAGTGAACTGATGATCTCTTTCTTTCGTTCGCGGTAAAATGTGATCGCGAACGGTTCGGAGGTTACATTTTTTTAAATCATCATAACCACCCCAAAACCTGAACGACCGTTTGCGACTTATTTCCAGGCCTGGTTAATGCTTTCACAAAATGTGCAGACAGACGAATTTCAACACCAAATTTCCAATAAAAAGGGGCATTACTCCTACAAAAGTCACGAAATATTGTGAATACTGAACATGGTTTAGGTATACTCACAGAGCATGCTAATGTCAAGTTTCAAGAAAATTCTGTTTCATTTATTTGAGTTATTGCATTCACAAAATGTGCAGACAGACGTGTTTCAACAAAACCATATCATGTGACTCAGAATGTGCTCATTGAGCCCATTCCAACGAAGGTTCACATATGTTTTTTTTTTTTTAATTTATTTTGAAAATTTGTTTGATATTGTGTTTACATGTGTACTGAATAGTGCAGAAACATACCTTCTTTGAACTCCATATAATGTCCCATCCAGTGGCTAGGAACCAGTTCCATGGTGATAAAAACATAATCTCCTTTTGTCATGCCTAGTTTATAGGCTTCATAGAGAAGTTCTCTCAACAAATGTGCTCGACAAAAGATAATGAGAACTGAAATAAAAGAACAAATGATTTTAGGAGTGCTCTGAGCCATTGGTGGACCTCAAAAATAGAGCTGTAGGTTTTTAAATTTTTTGTTCGGTTTCGGTTTTGGTTTTTCAGGTGGAGTAAAACCTCGGTTCGGTTCGGTTTTCGGTTTATTCATGAGGCCAAATAAAATTCAACTAGAACTATCACTGAAGGTGATTAATACCCCCACTTCCGGCTCACTGGAATGCACCTCTGAATAATAAACCCAAGTTCATGGGAGATAACTTGGTTAAAATTGTCGCAGATCGAATAAAATTGTCGCAGATCCAAAATTTTGGAATATGCGCATGTTCACTTAGTAGTGATGATGTTTGAATGGTTTCTTCAAAATCGGTTCTTTAATGTAGGAGGAGTTGCACACACAAGAATTTGTTCGGACGGAAAGACGTACAGACGGATGGACGGACAGACGTATGGACGGACGTACGGATGTACAGGGCGATTCCTATATAGCCCCCACTTCTTCGAAGCGGGGGGTATAATAAAACTCATTATGTCTGGAGTCATAACTGAATGGCAGTGAAATTGAGTGAAACTCAATGAATGCCCAAAATAAGCTATAATACATGAAGAATCAGGAAGGCCAATATAATAATTACCTAAATATACAGAACTTTTATTGTGTTTGCCCATTTTCGAGGTCCGACACCACGTAACTTGAGGAAAGCTGCAAACACAACTGAACTGAAATGTCAGAAATTCACAGAATGTAGCCTTCCCAGAGATGGGAAGCCTTCCCTTTTCTGGGATGGCTACATTCTGTGAATTTCTGCAGCAAGAGAGTATTTAATAAAAAAAACGAAAAACCTTAGATTACGGGATGTCAACGGTTTCGGTTTTTAAAAAAAACTAAAAACCTTGGTTCGGTTTCAGTTAACCTACAGCTCTACTCAAAAATAGAGTTTTGGATACAGTGCTGGGAAGTATATTGATTGAGGCTAGATGTGGTGTTCAACCGATTACCCAAAATGGCTGCTGACCGATGATTACCAGTTACTTAAGCTCACAGTCGATTTCGATGCCAATTCCGATTGTAATTTTGTGCACTACCAGACAAGTCGAGGCTCGAAAGAATTAAATTAAACTGAACATTTTTTGCAGTGTTAAACTTCGTTGACTGGAGTCGCAGTAAAATTACCAGTAGCACACATTTGGGCAGTAAACGTGGCTCTTCTTGCCATGTTTACTGCCCCAGTGTGTGCGACTGGTAATTTTAGAGAGATATGAATACACATTGTGGTTGTTTCTCAACTTTATTGAATGGTATCATTGAAATCATTTTACATTAACAACTGCAGAAAATAAAATGCGGTTAATGAATCATCACAAAATTCTTGGCAACAATCGGCTACTCGATTGTGGTGGCCGGTTCCGATCATCGGTTGAACACTAGCTTGATGATATTGAAAAATTACAGTTTTAGTAACATTTTGAAGAAATTATTAGGCTTTCCCAAACCCAATTTGGGAAAAGACTCTTGTTATTTTTCATTTTCAAAATTTTTCTTCTCTTTTTTTTTTTTTTTTTTCTTTTTCCTCCCTGAATTTTGTCTGTTGAGCTGCTCAAAAACAAGCTGTACGATTTTGACCAAATTTGACATACTTATGTACTCTTGTGTTTGGAATAAACATGCACGCATGTTTATTATTTTCCCGAAAATTTTCCACCCCTGCACCATGCTTATTCCAGTCTGCACTTCTATTTAATTTTCGACAGAGTGGAACACATCCGAGGGAAAAATTGTGCATTTTGACTGCATCAAATAAATTATCGCATGCATTTACTTACCGGTGCCTCTATAATAAACTGTACAGGTATGTTTATTTTGGCCTCAAGGGTAAGGAATCTAAAAACCGTACAATTCAAAGTAAGTTGCAGGATCACCACTTGGCACCATATTGACTGTAAACATGTGTCCCACTTTTCCTACATTGGTAGCACCAGGTTCTATGTGGGCTTTCCAAAAAAATAATGCAAGAACGGTGAGAACCAGGTGTTAACATTGTAGGAAACGCAGGACACATACTGTGACATTGCCTATAGTGGTCATCTAACCATTATCTTACAACTTATTTTGACTTCTGATGTATATGTCGCATGCTCCGATGGGATTTCCTACCCTGCACTTATATTCCAGTCTGCACTTTTATTAATTATGGCCATTTTTTCTACCCCGCACTTATATTGCAGACTGCACTTCTATTCGAAACACGAGAGTAATGTCATAAAATCTAGTGAAATGCGGTATCGTCATATCTGTGAAAATGCATATTTTCAAAAGATTCTGCCAAAACCTTCAAAATTTCACCATTTTTCGAATGTCTCAAAATCGTTTACAGTTATTTAGCTCAAATTTTCCACACATTTAGAGCATACGATGATACACCACAATCACCACTCAAATCTTTCAACATAAACCTCCACTGGCCAAAAATGACATGAAATAAGATTTTTTCTTCAAAATTGACCAACTTCAAGGGCAAATTTCTCTAATTACACGGTTGTTGTAGCAATTATTTTGGTATGGATAGATGCAACAATGATTGTAGAAGAAAGTTACTGTCTACTTTTTAATCTCAAGATTTAACTCCCAAGCAAAATGAGGGCGTTAATAAGAGAACCTTGAGAGAATGCCAAAATTAGCCAACTTTAGATGTTTTTTGTCTTTTACTTTGAAAATGGTTAATTTCAAACAGTTTGCTTTGCTGTATAATACGTAGTCTGCATTTTCACATTGGAAAGTTGGGAAAGCTCGTAATTTGTCCAACAAATTACAATTTTCTAGTTGTGATACTGGATGTTATCATGAGAAAACTGGTAGCTTAGGCCATAAAAAAAGAACCTCTGTTTCACAGGCCCACGCGCATGGTCATTTTTGGTGCGCATGCAACCTTTTTATGACACCAAAAAATCTTTAAAAAAAATTTGAGATATTGTGCTCATTTCGGTAAATCGATATTGATGCGTTCGGAAATTTTAAATTAACACACTTCAAGCTTTTTCTACATCATACTTTAATAAAGTGGGTGGGTTTTAGCAATATTCACGACAGAAAGTGTTTTATTCTGTAAAAGGTAAGTCATAATGACAGCAAGAAGGAAGGTGTCTTTCAGTCTGACAACAAACAGTCACAAAAGGGAATGGTCGATTCGCACCACGTTTGATTCGCACCAACCCTCAGAAAGTCTGCAAAGTCAGGTGCTATGTTGAATGGAACACAGTCTCCTGGCATTTATTTTTAGTAACATTTGTATTGTAAATGGCCATCATTGGGAATTTGTGTACTATTATTTGAAACCGTTACGAGTTTCCCAGTTAATTTAAATAAATGCATTTGAGATGCAGGATAATTGGATAACTAATAATAACTGTTGCTTGATATAAAAGTAACAGTCATAGTTGAAAATAAATCGCATATAGGCAGGTATGTGCGGTCGAATTGGTTAATAAAAACACGCAAACATTTGTTTTGTATTTCATTTTCAGATTTCCAAAAAATATGATTTATGGATGAACTGCCCGTTCAAATGAGTTGTGATAATTTTGAATATAATGGGGAAAAATTGCGATTCACTATTTTATTAGGCAGGTTGTGAAAGGATGTGAAAGGTTGTGAAAGTTGGCACTTCGACATTTGATTTGTCCCAGAGACGTTTCAACCCGAGACGTTTCACCCACGAGGCGTTTTGTGACTTTCGTCCTGTGTTATAATTTTCACGTTTCACTGGAAAAACAAACATTCAAACCCCACTTCATTTACGACCCAACACCCCTATGGTGAATAACCAATATATTTGCGAAATTTTGCGTGGTCCACCAGGCGTTTGGGTGGGCAGCAAATTACCACAAACAACCTCTCGGGGAGAAAATAAAAAGAAAAAAAAAACGCCCACCCGCATGCTTTTTTTGGAAAAAATGGCCTGAGAAACAGACAATCAACTTTGTATGGCCTTATAGAGATGTAATAGCTCATAACATGTATTACAGTCATCCAAAGCCTACCTTGAATTTTCTAGGATAACTTTTCAGTGCTCTTCTAAAATAATGGTATCCAAATAAAATTTTCAATCTCTGTGCCATGAGTTGAAGAATCTGGCACATGCAGACTACCAAAGGTAATGCCCTCACAATTGCTGTTGTCATTAGTTTTACAGCAGCAATTACGAGTGGTCATAAAAATACAATTACAGAGGGGAAAAAGTGCCCGTAAAATAATGGACATTGTCAGTGTTTTATTTTTGTTTCCCGTTTGTGGACTAGAATTTAACATGTTGGGTTACACAAACAACATTTAAAAATTTAATAAGCATGATAAGATATATCCTTCATTCAATAATAAGAAGGAATAAGAAACAGAGGTATATTTAATCATTTCTGGAGTCTTTTTTTTCAATTTTATTTTTGTTTTGGCATAAAATCACTCAAAATCATTCAAAACAAACTCATTTTAAAGCAAACAAAATCTTCACCCAATGACAGTCCCCCATAATCCTCGGGGCCTCATCAGGGTTTGCATTTCAGAACCGTGGCTAGGCTGATGAATAGGTCAGGTAAAAAGGGCCACCAGGCATGATTTGTACTGCTCAGGGCTGATTTCGCAGATTACATAAACTGTGGCAGATGCATTTGTCGGCTTGATAGATTGGTGAGAAATGTTCTGAGGCTGATTACCAGGCCTGGGCTGATAGGCCTGGCCTAGTGAAAATGCAAGCCTTGGGCGTCGTCAGGATTTCCGCTAGAGGAAAATTTGTGGGTCTGGTAGTTTAAAGAAAGTGAAACTCAGACACTGAAGGCCCCAGCCGCACGTTCCAAAGGCACGTGCGTATAGAGGGGGGTCTGGGGTTCTCCCCCCAGGAAAATTTTGAGTTTTAGGTGCTCTCTGGTGGCCTCTGGGGGCATTCTGGTCGCTAAAATGCTGAATTATTGAAGTGGAAAATATGTATTTTTTCCTCCCACAATTCTCTAAATTCCCACGGGACACACAATACTACATCTGGTCGGAGGTTTCATAAAAATACAAACCCAAAACAACCGAAAATCCACGAATCCTGACAGTGACTGCGACGCTTGACCTCAATTTTTTTTATACAACCTGATATTCGAAAAGAACCATGATGCGGATGTGTGACGTCATGCACATGCAATTACATCATTTATTGCTCGAAATAAAAGCCAGTGATTTCGGACCGAACACGACAATTTGAGTCCGAAATTTTATAGGCGACGTTTAGGATTTGAACTTTCTTTCCCCCTCTTGTCTGGGGGTTATAAAGTATCAGGTTGCCGCCAGTAATAGTAGGTATAGTATACAACATAATTATGCCTATATTACATGGAAACAAAGGACCCTGAGTGTCGTTACGATAAGCATTGTACTCGACATTTTAACCACCAGCTTTTCAGACTGATCATAGTATGATCGGTGGGGGGAATGGGTTCGGTCGATGGACCCCGCAGCCAGTCTAGCGGAAACCCTGGCCTCATGTGGCCTGGTGGGCACCATTTGAACAACCGTGAATCTTATCCATGCAAATAAACATCTGACTAAATTTGACCACACCAGGAGGAATTCATTTAAACAAATGAATATATAAATTTTATAGTAAATTTCCTTTCTTATTATACCTACCGCAATTGTTTACTATGGGCTTGCACTACAGTGGAAGAACCTAACTCGGATAAAATACTCTCTATTTTAATCTTTCCCAAGAGATTTGGGAATGAGAAGTGGTGTAAAAACACCACGAAAAAAAAGCCAAAACTGGGTCGAGTGCCACCGGTGTACACTCAGTAAGGGACGCTCTTCTCTTAGTACAATTCCACGAGTTCCATTAACCGGTGCGCAAACCATTCTCCGAGTCCGCCAACATAGGAGGTATGTGATCAGCGGGGAGGAATGATTCTTACCTGAATAAGAAGATGGGAGGGCCTCCATGTAAACAATTGCGGTAGGTATAATAAGAAAGCAAATTTACTATAAAATTTATATTTCTTATCAACCTACCTTACAATTGTTTACTACAGGCCTAATAGACAACAGGATGGAGGGAATCACATAACCAACCCACACATAACTCAAATGCACTGGAACCGTGGACAGAGGAAGAGATCCATAGGCCTATCAAACCATAGCATCACAAACATTAGTAAAAGGCAATGAAAGATGAGGTGTATGGTGAAGTGCAACGCACAGACAGAAAGGGCAGTAACAGTACGGGGCTGGAACTGACCCTGTGAAAAGCTGAATGGCTGGGATAGACAACAGCCTGAGACGAAGAAAGAGGGCCCGTAGGACAAAGGTCCTCTGTCGGCTCTTGCAACTGTCGCAGATAAATAGAGAAGGTAGCATTTCCCCAGTAGGCTGCCAGTTTACATCCGACAACATGACGGAGTTAGTAAAAGCCCCGAGAGGAAGACAATGCACGCACATCGTGGCAGAAAAAAAAAATTGGTAATACAATCACCAGTAGCTAGACAAGTGGAAGCTGCACGAAAAGCAAGACAAATCCATCGAGAAATGGATGCAGGCGAGATCTGGCATGTGAGAAAACGCATATCCATCCAGGATAAAGCCGCAACCGCCCACCCCCCCCCCCCACCCCCAAGAAGAGCAGCGCCCAAGAAAGTGTCTGTCCATCTTGGAGTAAACTGCAAAGTCCAAGTCCTTTTCAAGGAAAAGAGCTGAACAAGCTTGGAGAGGCAAGGATGAGTGTCGAAACAATGCGGTACCACATATGAAAAAAGGTCTCCGAAGCATGGACTTGTACCCATTGCTGGAGACCCCCAGAAACAAACATATACCAGAAACTCCGCAAGCGGTGTAATCGAAAGGAGTGACAGAAGCAACAGAGTGATCGCACACCATCGACAGAAGAACCTTCTATTTAGCCACAGAGGCTAAACCAGTGGAGTGAGTGCCTCCTTGAAGAAGAAAAGCAACTCCACTGCTTGTCTCTAAAAACCACTACAGAGCAGACAGCACCTGATAAAAAAAAATGCGTGAACGCACAATGAAGTCGGGTCAACTTGAAACCTACTCGGGCGACTTTGGCAAAGAAAATCGCGACGCAGAGGGAGACATGCCGGAACCGCCGCTAACAGAGAGCGGAGCAGATTGATCCACACCCACCGAGGTGACAGGGGTGTGATCGAAAGGATTCGACGACTGCAAGTTCATATCTGGGCTAGAACCTGAGGTGGAATCGGAACCGGCAGTAAGGCGTAGCCAACAAGACCGTCCCAAAGGAGGGCCAGAGCATCCACGGCGAAAGCCAGAGCATCTGGACATGGGGACACGAAAGTGTCCACCTGATGGTTCCAACGAATCGCAAAGAGATCGATGGAACACCGCCATGTGGAGTATCCACTCGATGGAAAATAACCTGCCCGTGGGGACAGGGAGTCGGCTAGGACGTTCAGACAACCGGAAATGTGACGAACAACCACGCCGGCGTTAGAAGTAGAAGATCCCGAGCCAATCGTACATTGGAACCGAGTGCGTGCCGCGCTGGTTCCGAATGTAAGCAACCACTGTCGAATTGTCGAACAACAGAAGGATCTGACAATTTGACAGGTGAGGGATCCACTGCCTGAAACTCAGAAGAAGAGCAAGAAGCTCCTTCTCGTTGATGTGTAGAGATGCCTGATCCTGGTCCCACATCCCGTGAAGGGAAAGACCTAGAGGATCCAATGTCGCACCCCATCTGAGATCGCTGACATCTGCCGGCAGAACACGATCGGACGTGGGAAAGTCCAATGGGACACCCTGCGTGATCCACTGAACATTCGTCCAGTAGAGAAGGTGAGGATAAGAGATTCTGGTAACTGAAGCACCAGATCCAGAGAATCCACATTCGGCCTCCAACAACTGAGCAGAAAGTGTTGGAGAGGTCTGACATGCAGCCGACCTAGAGGAATGAGATCCGTCACCGAACTGCAGAGACCGAGCAGCCGGAGAATACCCCGTGCTGTCGCGGATGTGGACAGGGAACAGAGTCAGAGCAAAAGCTGAGAGAATCACAGCCCTGGCCTGGGGAACCGCCACCGTATTGAAGTGAGTGCGGAAGGCCATCTCCAGATGACAAAATGACTGAGAAGGGACCAGATCCGACTTCTCCTCGTTGACTCTGAACACTAGCGACGTGAGCAAGCTCAACAGTGTCGACATCCAACTCCAGTAAGGCAGCATTGGAATGCCGCTGGAGGATATTATCTAGATATGCCGAAGTAGTCACCCTGGACTGTGTGCGATGGAAGGCTATCACATGCGGCATCAGTCGCGTGTGGACCCAAAAAGCCAGGTTGAGACCGAAAGGCGTGGCCTTCAACTGGTAAGCTCACCCCAGAAAAGCGAACCTGAGATACTTCCGCGACACCCGATGAATCAGAACGTGAAAGTAAGCGCCTCGCAGGTCGATGCTGGAAGCGAAAACTCCCTGGGAAAGGAACAGCAAACCGACCTGAAAGTCTGAACTTGGGAGCAATGATAGACTGGTTCAGGATACTCAGATCGATAACCGGTCGGCAGCCCTTCTTCGGCACCAAGAACAGGAGGGAATAAAACCTCACTGACTGGATGTTCTCGAACCCCCTTGGCCAGGAGATTGTCTATCTCCATGAACAAAAGCTCCCGATGGAAAGCGTCTGAAGGAACTGTGGTTGGAAGAGGCACTCTGGACAGAGTGGGGTGCCTTCGGAAGGATATTCGCAGCCCGGACCGAACAACATCTAACATCCAAGGATCGGGTGTGATGGTGGCCCAACGGTCTGCGAACTCTGCTATCCTTCCTCCAACCTGGACGAATCGAGGTGAGGACCTTCAGTTCGAGCCCCGACAAGGCCCACGAGAGGAGAAACCACCTCCTCTACTGAATGAAGAATCCTGAGACTTCCCTCTAGCCTGCCGACGCTTACCCTTACCCCGTGAGTAAGAAGTAGAAGCGGTGGCAGAAGGATCAGCCCTTTGCTTCGCTGAGGAAGCAAGGAACAAGCTATTAATTGAAAATAGAATATGTTTTCATTTTTGGAATTCACTAAAAACAAACCCAACAAGGGTTCTTAAGCTGAGTTTGAATAATACTGGCTGGTTTTGACCGTTACATTGGGTAAAGAGTTGATATAGATGACATTTACACTAAGGCTGTACAGTGCACAGGGTTAGTTATTCAGTTAGAAATGAAATTTTGTTATAACCAGAAAGTGTGACTAACCCTGTGTAGTGCACAGGGTTAGTCACACTTTCTGGTTATAAAAAATTGATAACTGCCCTATCACATGCTACATGAAAATATGTAATAACTAAGGCTGTAAAAATACTTTGGGTAAGTTAGTTACATGTCATAACATAAGGTTCTGGATTCCAGGAACTATTGGAAATACTTATACTGGAATCTGGAAACTTTTTAAAGTGAATTCCAAAAATGAAAACATATTCTATTTTCAATTAATAGTGTGTTAAGGGTACTTGTTAGGCTTTGAACGGTCCATGCCTCCCCTAGAAAGCTGATCAAGCTGACGGAGCAGCAGCTGATCTTTGGAATGACGACGTCACGTAGGACATCATCCCGGACCATCGACACAGACGGAACCCATGGAACAGTAGCGGACCTGCCAAAGAAGCAGATCAAAGAGCAGCACGCTGCCCCCAGGAAGGGATCGACCTGTGTCCAGCACAGAGTCCCTTCAAACTAGTTCCAGAATAGCCGTGTCACAGGCATGCATGTGAGTAAGATGCATGAGCGCCTTGGATAGCACACGCAAAGGAGCCTGTACATCGTCAAACCTATCTGGAGGAAGATAGGCAGCTAAGGCAGAGACGTGATCGGAGAGATAAAGCATACCCAGCATTCCTCCCGATCAGCCCAAATTGGACTCCAGAGTCGTCATAGAAATGACAGCAGACTTGGGCTTGGAAAGCCCAAGGGAATTGGAGTCCTGATCCAAAACTGTCAAAGTCTGGCAGACTGACGAATTGGCGAAATCGTAGTAACGATAATGCACCGGAGGCAAAAAGGTGTCAACCCTGGTGAAGAACAGAGCCGTCATAGCCTTGGAACTCAGTTTAGAGTCCAAGGCTGAAAATGCTTCAAACACATGTACTGACTGGCACGGTTGAAGACGCCCAGAAGCAGGTTGCTCCACAGGCTGTAGGCGTCCGACCGATGATCGCGGCCTGGCTGACATTGTCGGCTGGTTTGATGGTTTGAGATACGGAAGGAACCCAAACACAAAGTCAAGAGCTTCCCCCAAGTCAGAAGACTACTGGCTCTCGACATCAAAGATGTCTGACTCCTCTCCGGAGTCGGAAGACACATAGCCCATCGTGGGCAAACCAGCCGACGCCTCCCATGGAGTAGGAACACCAGGGGGATCAGAAAGCGGCCTGTTTCCAATCCCGGGAGGCGGCGCCATAGGGGGCGCCTGGAAAACCACTCGCTGGAAGCAACAGGAAGGCTCTTGGACAGAACCTGAGTGAGTAAGGAGACGGCCTCCCTAAGCTCACAAGCGGGGTCGACATGGGGACAAACCAGCAAAGTGGCTTCACACTTGACCCTCTTAACCAGCGAAGGATCAAGATCCTCCAATACACCTGAAGCGGGGCAGCAGCCGAAACATCTGGGGCAGACGTGTATAGGGGTACGACACACCCCAAGGATCAACATAGCGGGAACTCAGGAGAGTTGCCGCGGACCTCTGCGGGGCAGGAGGTCCAGGCTGCACAGAAGGTGTTGGTCCCGCAAAACTGGCCGTGTGACCAGAATGAGTGGACGGAAAACGCCAATGACAAAACTGTGGTAGTCAACGGTGCAGAGGCCACAGTAGAGGGTCCGGCCGGCAGCCACTTCCAACTTCGCCAAGTTGAAGTCAGGGAAGGCTGAGGCCGATACCCCCACATCTACACTACCAGACACCGCAGCAGACCACTGCAGGTATAAAACTGCTGTGCTCTACAGCTGAGAGGACACAGCAGGGGGTTCAGCCGGCAACCACTTCCAACTTCGCCGAGTTGAAGTCAGTGAAGGCTGAGACTGATACCCCACAACCACACTACAGACATCCCTGCAGACCCTTGCAGGGATAAGCCGAGGCCGGCTAAAAACGGTGCCCGATGACATTGTAGACGGAACAGCAGTAGCAGCAGATTATGCGACGAGAGTTGTTGGAACTGGCGGAAAAGGGGAGAGAGCCACCTAGCTCGGCCTCCAAAGGAGGCGTCACAACCCTAGTGACAGCCTCAGATGTCGACTGGAGAGGGCGCATAGTCCCGGAACCAGGCATCTCTTCACCAGAAGTCCAACAGCTCCCGCAGTATTCACCACGGTAAAAAAAAATAGCTGCACATCCCCCACGGAAGGGGAATAACTCTCACCAGACATGGTCGAGTCTGGAGGCCCCGAAACGACAGCGTTCCCAAACCCCCCACTGGTGTGGGAGGAGCTGCACATCCCCCACGGAGGGGGAGTAATTCTCACCAGACGTGGTTGAGTTGGGAAGCTCTTAAATGACAGCGTTCCCCCCCCCCCCCACGGGAGCGGGAGGAGCTGCACATCCCCCACGGAGGGGGTATAACTCACACCAGACATGGTCGAGTCGGGGGGCCCCTGAAATGACAGTGCCCCCCCCCCTGCAGGTGCGGGAGGAGCTGCACATCCCCCATGGAAGGGGTATAACGACAGCATTCCTCACCATCCGCAGGTTTGGAAGAAACGACCACGAGAACGCAACAAGGCGAGGGCAAAAGGAATTGCCCTAAAGGAATCGAACTGGAAATAACAGAGGTGAGAGCAGTAGAAGAAAAAGGTGAACTCAACAGATACAAAATGTAGAAGAACACCCTCAACTACGAGAGAAGGTGGCAGAAAAAAATAACCGGTGGGTACACGGCAGAACCCAGACGGGCGACAGGGACCGAAAAAACAGAAATTCAGCCTTCAACAGAGTGAAGAAATCTTGTCCAGACAGTCCCTAATTGACACCTAACTCCAATAACAATCTGAATTTATCAACCGAAAAATTTCATTCACTGTCGAACCGCGTTAACACGATGTCGAAAAAACATTCGCAAAAACGGAATAATAATTAATATACAATGAGAATGTGGTTGAAAATATTAACGAGAATATATAACACACAGTCCTGTTATTATACGATCTTCAGATCCATAATCCAGTCACAGGAAAACCATTATCAACGAGTTGAATTATCACTTATCATAATGCAAAGATGGCACAACACGTCCACCACGTTGCACGGACAAAAGAAGAATGGTTTGTGCACTGGTTAGCAGAAGTCGTGGAATTGTACTAAGAGAAGAGCGTCTCTTACTGGGTGTGCGCCAGTGGCGCTCGACCCAGTTTTAGCTTTTTTTTCGGGGTGTTTTTAAACCACTTTTCTTTCCCAAATCTCTTGGGAAAGATTAAAATAGAGAGTATTTTATCCGAGTTAGGTTCTTCCACTGTAGTGCAAGCCCATAGTAAACAATCGTAAGGTAGGTTGATAAGAAAGAAAATTCTCTATAGAGCTCTACTATTGTGATCCAAAAAATCATACCCTTACTATTATTAATTATTATGCCTCAGGTTTATAACATCACCCTTGATTGGTTAATTTGACACCTTCTAAAAGTCATAGTACTGGAGTTTTGGGGCAAAACACGCCTACTATCGGAACGTTCTTCCCTGGAGACAAGAGAACAAAGAAAATGTAAGCTCCACATCCACTGATCAGCGTCGATTATGCACGCCCTGATTCAGTGATTGGAATTTCTCAACACCAAACGCTGGCGCCGTGAACGTCTAACTTTTTTCATCACCGATAAACACAAACTTACCAACAAATATATCATCTTCAGTGGGTGTGTTTTCAATTTTAACTGCAAACAATGAATTCAAAAGAATCAGAAATATTAACAAGAGGTCCCAGGGCTCCTTAGGCACTCACCGAATGTTAAGACACATATTTCATCGAATGCTATTCTTAAGGTTCTACAGAGTAAATCTATACTCTCTGTGGAGCTAAAACATCAACAGGACTGAATGGGACAATGCTGTTGATCAAATATCAAAAGATTCTGAATGGTGGTTCTGAAGAAGATTTTTTAAAGAATTTTTCCTTGAATTGCACAAAGTAAACATTCACGCCCCCATAGTGAGGCCCAACATTGATCAAGGGACTCAATATGAACAAACTTGAATCAGAACCTTACTAAGATGCTACATACCAAATATCAAAAGATTGTTGCCCACTGGTTCGGGAGAAGATTTTTTAAAGAATTTTTTCTTAAATTGCACTAGATTTTTTAAAGAATTTTTTCTTAAATTGCACTAAGTGAAAATTCACGGCCCATAGGGAGCCCAGGTATTGATCGAGGGACTCGATTGGAACAAACGTGAATCAGACCCATACTAAGATGGTGCATACCAAATATCAAAAGATTCTGACCACTGGTTCTAGAGAAGAAAATTTTTGAAGATTTTTGTCTTAAATTGCACCAAGTAAAAATCCACGCCCCCATAGGTAGCCCCAATATTGATCGAGGAACTCAATTTGAACAAACTTGAATCAGACTCATACCAAGTTGCTGCTTACCAAATATCGAAAGATTCTGCCCATTGGTTCTGGAGATGAAAAATTTTTGAATAATTTTTCTTAAATTGTACCAAGTAAAAATTCACGCCCCCATAGGGAGCCTCAATATTGATTGAGGGACTCAATCTGGAGAAGATTTTTCAAAGAATTTTTTTTCTTAAATTGCGCTAGGTGAAAATGCATGCGCCCCCCCTCCCCCCCATAGGGAGCCCCAATATTGATCGAGGGACTTGATTTGAACAAACTTGAATCAGACCCGTACCAAGATGCTGCATACCACATATCGAAAGATTCGGCCCATTGGTTCTGGAGAAGAAGATTTTTAAAGAATTTTTTCTTAAACTGCACTAAGTAAATATTTACGCCCCCATAGTGATCCCCAATATTGGTTGAGGGACTCGATTTGAACCAACTTGAATCAGACCCATACCAAGATGCTGCATACCAAGTATCAAAAGACTCTGCTCACTGGTTCAGTAGATTTTTTAATCATTTTTCTATAATTCATACGGTGCTATCAGAGTTATGCCCCATACAGATCCCCCAAAGGACCTGGCCATGTTATTTGAACAAACATGAATTGCCATCTAGTAATGAATATCCACCTGAAGTTTCGTGAAAATCTGACCAGTGGTTTCAGAGGAGAAGTCGCCTGAAAAATTGTAAATTGCACCAAGTTGAAATTCAAATTCCCATAATGAGCCTTAATATGAACAAAGGGACTCAATTTGTACAAACTTGAATCAAGCCCATACTAGAATGCCATATACCAAATATCAAAAGACTCGACATGCTGGTTCTGGACAAGATTTTTTAAAGAATTAGACTTGAATTGCACAAAATAAAAATTCATGCCCCCATATTGAGCCCAAATACTGATTGGGGAGTGGGGGGGGGGGGGGGGGGAACTCAATTTAAACAAACTTGAATCAGACCCATGGTAGCATCCTGCATACCAAATATCAAAAGATTCTGCCCACTGGTTCTGGAGACGATTTTTAAAGAATTTTTCTTGAACTGTACTAAGTAAAAAATTCACGCCCCCATAGTGATCCCCAATATTGATCAAAAGACTCAATTTGAACAGATGTGAATCCAACCCATACCAAGATTCTGCATACCAAATATCTAAAGATTCTGCCCACTGGTTCTGGTGAAGAAGATTGTTAAAGATTTTTTCTTAAATTGCACTAAGTAATAATTCACACCCCCATAGTGATCCCCAATATTGAGCAGGGGATTCAATTTGAACAAACTTGAATCAGACCCATACCAAGATGCTGTATACCAAATATCAAAAGATTCTGCCCATCGGTTCCGGAAAAGAAGATTTTTAAAGAAATTTTCTTAAATTGCACTAAGTAAAAATTCACACCCCTTTAGTGAGCCCCAATATTGGTTGAGGGAATTTTTCTTGAACTGTACTAAGTAAAAATTCACGCCCCCATAGTGAGCCCCAATATTGATCAAAAGACTCAATTTGAACAGACGTGAATCCAACCCATACCAAGATTCTGCATACCAAATATCTAAAGCTTCTGCCCACTGGTTCTGGTTAAGAAGATTGTTAAAGATTTTTTCTTAAATTGCACTAAGTAATAATTCACACCCCCAATATTGATCAAGGGACTCAATTTGAACAAACTTGAATCAGACCCATACCAAGATGCTGTATACCAAGTATCAAAAGATCCTGCCCATTGGTTCTGGAGAAGATTTTTAAATTTTTTTTCTTAAACTGCACTAAGTAAAAATTCAGGCCCCCATAGTGAGCCCCAAAATTGATCAAGGGACTCCATTTGAACAAACTTGAATCAGACCCATACCAAGATGCTGTATACGAAATATCCAAAGATTCTAACCACTGGTTCTGGAGAAGAAGATTTTTCCTTAAATTGCAATAAGGAAAAAAAAATTCATGCCCCTATAGGGAACCACAATATTAATCAAGGGACTCGATTTGAACAAACTTGAATTAAACCCATACCAAGATGCTGCATTCGCAGCATACCAATTATCAAAAGATTCTGCCCATTGATTCTGGAGAAGAAGATTTTTAAAGAAATTTTCTTAAATTTCACTAAGTAAAAATCCACACCCCTTTAGTGAGCCCCAATATTGATCAAGGGACTCAATTTGAACAAACTTGAATCAGACCCATACCAAGATGCTGTATACCAAATATCAAAAGATCCTGCCCATTGGTTCTGGAGAAGATTTTTAAATTTTTTTTCTCAAACTGCACTAAGTAAAAATTCAGGTCCCCATAGTGAGCCCCAAAATTGACCAAGGGACTCCATTTGAACAAACTTGAAACAGACCCATACCAAGATGCTGTATACGAAATATCCAAAGATTCTGCCCACTGGTTCTGGAGAAGAAGATTTTTCCTTAAATTGCAATAAGGAAACATTCATGCCCCTATAGGGAGCCCCAATATTAATCAAGGGACACGATTTGAACAAACTTGAATCAAGCCCATACCAAGATGCTGCATACCAAATATCAAAAGATTCTGCCCTTTGGTTCTGGAGAAGACTTTTAAAGAATTTTTCTTAAATTGCACTAAGTAAAAATTCACGCCCCCATAGTGAGCCCCAATATTGGTTGAGGGACTCGATTTGAACAAACTTGAATCAGACCCATACCAAGATGCTGCATACCAAGTATCAAAAGATTCTGCCCACTGGTTCTGAAGAAGATTTTTTAATAATATTTCTATAATTCATATGGTGCAATCAGAGTTATGCCCCATTCAGAGCCCCCAAGGGACGTGGCCATTTCATTTGAACAAACATGAATTGCCATGTAGTAATGAACATCCAAGTGAAGTTTCGTGAAAATCGGACCAGTGGTTTTAGAGAAGAAGTCGTTTGAAAAATGTTTACGAAGACAGACGGCAAGTGATAATAAGTTGAGCTCCCTTCGGTGAGCTAAAAACTCACGTGTGGTTCACCACTTCAGCGAATTCTGAATATGAGTTCTGACTTCAATCAATTATATTTCCACAAGTTTAGTACTCTTCGACCTCACTGAGCCTCCGCCTCAAGTCCAAAATAAATTGTTTCACTCTGCTTAATTCTAACAACTATCGTCGTCCAAGAAACATGAATTATAACATGAACGGCATGATACAGTTGTAAACAGTGGCATTTGTTGAAACAGAAACTCCCAATGCGACGGCACCTGTGACAAGTCATTTTTGAATTTGGTGATCTAGAAATTACTAAAGAGACGTCATTTGTTCGAAATGACGTAATGTTTTTGGATTCGACTACATTGTTATTACAAGATTGATGTCATGTTGCAGTTAACGCTTAGCAATGAAAGCTATTTTTTGTTCGGCATAATAAAATAATTAGAACGTTTCTTTTCATCTTCTATCGGTCGATAGTACCTGAGTTTGTGTGATTTCTGAAATAAAACCTGAAGCAGCTTCAATCCATGTGAAAATTATAACTGAAAGTAATTTACCCTTCATCACTTCAAGAGCATCAGACGTCTGAAAATGGTTAGCTCACATTTTGGAATTTTTTGCCTTATACTATTATTCGACCCTGTACTATTATTAATTTTCAGGAAATTTTCCACCCTGTACTATTAATTTGCCCTGTACTATTATTAGGCACTTGAGAGTTATGATTGGTCGTGACAACAGGGCTCGATTTAACTGGATTAGCATAGCACTTTGCTCTCCAATTTCTGAATTTTGCTATTCAAGATTTATTAGTTTCAAGTGCTTTTGGATCAACTGCTAATCAATTTTCCAGGGTGAATAGTAAATTGCTATTCAAAATTTTCAGATTTAATCAAGCCCTGCGTGACAATGCCATTCTGTTAGCTATATTTAGCTATGGGGAATAATCCAAATTTGGAATCTTTGTGAACGTTTGAATGACAATTTTTAACTCCGAACACATGTTTTCTTCAATGATTAGTACCCTTCATTTTCTACTGCTGTCGATATTGAATGATCTAGGAGTCAAAGTTATGCTACTGTGGAGTCCACTCAATTGGATATCACTTAAGTCAGTGATTCCACTAGGGCAAAATAAATGAGGCCATATAATGGGACAGCCAAGAGTTATTACTACCACGGGTGGACCATGGTTTGGCCAGTGGTAGGAAAATTTTAAATTTGGGGGTTCCAAAACCCTCATTTTGTTGCATCGGGAGGGGGGTATTTTGAGGTTTTTCACAGAGATGTGCAGGCTTGTCATTTTCAAAATTGCAGGAGGGCCATTATGGTTTGCCTCAAATCACCCCAGAAGGGCAATTTTGGGTTCACCTGAAATGACCCCAGGAGGGTCATTTATGATTTGCAGGGGCCAATTTGTTTCAGCCTGATGGGTAGACAACTAACATCATTTTAAGGTACATGGTTTGTGTAATTATGATGTACATCATCACGTAATGTATAGTCGCAGGCTTGAATATTTGGATGCAAGATACCAGGTTACCTATGACACTCGCTAACAGTGAGTGTTATACTTATCCTGAATCCAAATAACCAGGCCTGTATCTATACATTACATGACTGTAAAAGCCAGTGCACTGTGCTCACCACCAGATGCCGATCACATGGGACGAATCAATCAGATTTGGGGGACGAATCGTCCCAGCTATGATTTTGGGACGAAACATCCCAGGCAAATCGTCAGGGGTCCTTGGGGATGATACATCCCATAATCGCGCGTGACACGAGAGTTGTTTCAGTCTGATGTACAATGTAATAACTAATTATTTACTTTGGAATTGGTAGACCTCCTGCTCATATTTGGAAAGTTACTTACTGTATTTGGGTGACTGCATTGACGACACACTACAAACTTCACAAATTGCGCTTTTGTTACATGTACCTCCTTCAATCCGTGAAAATTGCAGTTTGAGGCAACGGATTTTGAGGTGAATTCGACAGAATTAATGGGCCGCAGAAATCGGCCCAGGGCGATCGACCGCCTCAAAATGACAAGCCTGGAATACCCTGGATATGTAAGATTTCACATTCCGAGAGCCAGTAATTGCGTGAGAATACGGACCAATGAGGAGAAATTCAGGTGGAAATCATTCATTTACACAAAATATAATCGCCCAAAAGCATGGTGGTATACAACAATCAAGTAACCTAATTGTTGTAAACGATCATTCTTTTTGACGACAGTATTAACAGAAACTCTTGTAAAAATAAAATGGTTAACAATTTCGGCACACATGTTAACACTCAACAAAACCATATCATGTGACCCCTCATAGGAACGGCAGTATGAGGGTCAACTCCAAAGGGCTCACTGAGCTCGTTCCAATGGGGGTAACATGATATGGTTTTGTTAAAATTATTTGAAACATTTAAAAAAATGATATTAAAAATAATAAATTTTTGGGGTAAAGGGTTAAGCTGTAATTTTTGGCATATCACGTATGTAAGGTGAATTTCTCCGAGCAAACTGACCCATTTTAAACTATTCTTCTACTTTGCTGAAGTGGATCACAAATCGAGTGGAAAATTGAATTAGAAATGAATGGATGTTTGAACCAAATCAAGAAATATATATTTTTCAATTCTTTTTCATTCATTTTATTCACCGGGAATCATTAATTAAGTGAAGGAGTATGTCAATAGGTGATGTACTTAATTAAGTCACCTATTTTTGCTTCTGCACTCATAAACGGATCACACAGCAAAATTGAAATGAATAAAACAGAGAAAAAAAACGTGGATATAAGGGAAATATTAAAAGTAAAGGACTCTTTCTAAATAAATATAATTCACTTGTATACATATTTTGTTGTTTTATTTGTTATGATCAGAGCTTCAAATGCCTATGGTTTGACATTGAACGTCTGAAAATGGAAATATTTTCATCTGTACAATTTTCTGAGATTTTCAAGTCTGGTGTTATAGCCCCCACATTATATTGAGATTGATATATCCTTAGTGGATAATTATATTAAGTTTGATATTTTTCTGCATTTTCTGACTGGTCTGACTCATTTGCACTGAGTGACCTTGTTTACATCTTTGTTACACTGCTCTAATGTACATATAGCTGTTGATTGTTTAAGTAGGTCAAGGACCTTATCTACTTGGATTGTGATAGAATCACCTGGAAACTGACAGAACATTGGAGATTCTTCTAGGACATTCTATCTGGTTGCTATATAAAGGTTTGTCAACAGAATTCAAAAACTCATTTTTAGAAAGCCATTTCAGAAAGACTCACTCCAGTTGTTTCCATTGGAGATTATTATTGTTTCAGAACAGTGCATTTATTATAGAAGCAGTGCTTCTTTGTGAATTTGGAAGATTGATTCCAAAAGAGAATTTTGAAGAGAATTTGTTCGTCTTGGAAAAGAGAATTTATACTTTCTGTGAAATAGAATAATATTATTTTGTGAAAAGCCAGGATTCTACTGGATTATTTGGAAATTACCTGTGGCGCTAATACTTCTTGGATTTTTACTCCATTTGAATTTTGCGGAGCATTTTATTATATTTTATTGGAGACTGCTGAAATTTCGAAGTGAAAGGTTTTATTACAAATCTACGGGATACTGTTCTCAAGAGCGGTGCTACTAAATAACGAAAACAAACGAACATAAACGAACACAACTGAAAACAAGTAAAAAATGGCAAAATATAGGCTAATGAAAGTTTAAAATGGGTAGAGGGTGTGTGTATGAGTATGTTTTACACATGTGTGAAATTTTATCCACTTTTGATGAGTATTTTGGTCATTACGAGGATTTAAAATGTGTTGCGTGGCGCAGAATTTGTGTTCGTTAATTAGTCGCAGTTGACCTGCCCAACTAAATAACGAAAACAAGAAACGACAGTGGATAATTAATCAGCTGTCAATATTGAATCGGATTAGCGCTTGCATAAATGGCTGGTTTAAGATTTTGTCTCTTTTATATTTTATATATTTATTATTATTATTGTTATTATTTTTTTAACCCTTTACCCAACGAATCGCCCACATCCGTCCGCGTAATATTCAAATTCAGCAGTTGAAAAAATATTATTTTTCAAAAAATTTCAACAAAACCATATCATGTGACCCCTCTTTGGAACGAGCTCGTCGAGCTCATTCCAACAAGGGGTCACATGATATGGTTTTGTTGAAATTTTTTGAAAAATTTGAAAAAATTGTATTTAAAATATTAAATTTTGATATTGTCTGCATTGGGTAAAGGGTTAACTAGGATCTATTTTAATTTTCTTTGTTGCCTATCTGCTACGTTGGATGTTTTATTGTTTGTCAAACAATTCTACTGATGTTCAACGAAGTTGTTTTTTGTACATGTAATAAGCGACGCACGTTTGAGTTTGTACTTGCTTGTTTTTATAACGATAATGTAGAATCGTTTGACTCTTGATATTGGCTTGCATATTTGATAACCGGTTTCTTTTGAACAAAAGCTTGGTTGTTCCGGCAATAATAATTTTCAAACTCATGTGCATACCCATCAGTGTATAACATGGCTCATTCAGGCTTGGCAATTTCAGGAGAGCGATTTTTTAGCTCTCCTTACTGCCCTCCTGAAAGAATTAAGGAGAGCGAAAAATTGCCCTAAATATTTTGGTCTGGGATGATTGAGATTACATGTATTATGCTCACATTAAATTTTTGTTGTAAAGCAAAAATGTAATTTAACTTCGAAGTCACATAACATCACGTAATTTCATTTTGAAAGTGGTTTAGTGGTAAAAGATAATGGCTGCAACCATACCCAAACACAGTTGCAATCATTTGAAGCAAAATGGGTCACAGCAATATTTTTTTTTCTGTTAGTTTCAAGTTCAACAACTGACATCACAGTTTGAGGGGTAATTATTCAAGGAATATTGACACTATAATATACTACCATTACTACTATCCTGTCACTTGAAGCACTTGCACCAGGATGTGACTGTAGATTCAAGCAGGCCTGTTGTCCAAGAAAGTCATACGCCTACCACTACCACCTTCAACCCCCTTGGGGGTTGAAGGTGGTAGTGGTAGGCGTATGACTTTCTTGGACAACAGGTCTGGGTACACACACAGGTCTTGTCAAGTGTGTGTTCGGTTGTTGAGTGAGACATCTAGATGTCTAAGAGATTTCGCTTTACCTTAGTAAAGTTAATAAAATTACTGATGTAATAGTCTGTTGGTTTCAGTTTTAATGAGTTCGTTCAACTGGATACTTAAAATGCTGTGTAAAGCTAATTGCTCTCCTAAGCTGATTGAGGAGAGCGATTTTTTGCCCTCCTGCATTTTTCAGAATGCCAGGCCTGGGCTCATTTGCCCAACTTTTCAGTCACAGTAAATTAAAGTTACTCAATAGAATTAAACTGCGTGGAGTCAGTGAGGATTGCTTCGCTACTCATTGAGAACTTTAGGATTGAGTCTGTGAGGATTGCATCGCAACTCTGCGTGAGGGCAGTGGGCTCCGAAGAAACCCACCCCTTACCCCATCCATAGCAACAATTACACAACAGTCACAATATACAATAGAGGATACCTATTTTTCTATCTACCTATAACTTTTCTAATTGAACATTCTCATTTTTTCTTGCAACACCCTTATTAAGAAGACGCATGGAAATACAGTTAAAACTAGAAGTCCTGCCACGAATAGTGCACTTATCTAGGCTTAATTGCGCATTGGAATTGCGCGCAATTGCCATATCGAATGGCATCCAAAGTATGGCAGGTTCTCCTGGTTACTCATAGCAAACACATGCACTGTTTCTGCCAATGGACCTCCGGGTTACCCGGAGGTCTATTGGCTGAAACATTGCCTGTGCACAGGCCATATGTACAGAATATGATAATTTTAATTGGGTCATAACACGCACATTAACGCACATATCAACGTGCTATTTGTGCGCATTTCATGACAGGACTTCTAGTTTTAACTGTAGTAGACGAAGCGTAGGAGGAATTGGTACAACCCACCTTTCTGTTAACATACACAGGAAACCACCAGGCAAGGATTGAAACAAGCTTGACTGGCTGGGTCGAGTGTACATTTTCTAAATAAACATTTGAATAAAGATTTAACAGCCCATTTAAGGGCTTTCGGGTGTGTGTGTGTGTGAGAAGGTGTGTGTGTGGGGGGTGGGGGTCCCCTTCAATCACCCTGTCATCTGTACCCCCTGAAGGCACACCAGACGGCGAAGGCTCAGCATCCACTTTCCCTTATAGGCTGATGGATGACTCCCAGCTTCCAAAAACACATATTGGTGGATTTTTTCCTTTTTGTAACCATTAAGGATAATATGCTGGGGCTGATCCCAAACCAGCAACTGTTTTGGGTTTCTTTTTCTTTTTTCTAAAATAACCACCAAACTGCAGTTTCAGTATTACCAAAAATATGCCCACTTCTCTAAGAATAGGCTACACGGAGCAGAACTCTTGTAGTTATGCAAAATTACTAGCCATCTTCCAGTTCGAGGTTCTCGGGGATCTCAACCCACTACCCTACTTCCAATCGCACACTCAAACTTAATAAGATTAACCGAGGAGTGTGGAAACGGAAAAAAATGAAAATTAAAAAGACAATTTTAAACCAGTCATGTTAAACTTGTGTTGACATGCCGGGTCAAAGCCCGGGTAAATTAGTGATGGGAATTGTCATGCAAATAGTAATAAATATATAAAATATAAAAGAGACAAAATTTCAAACCAGCCATTTATGCAAGCTCTAATCCGATTCAATATTGACAGCTAAATAATTATCAACTGTCGCTTCTTGTTTTCGTTATTTAGTAGGGCAGATCAACTACGACTAATTAACGAACACAAGTTCTGCGCCATGCAACACATTTTAAATCCTCTTATGACCAAAATACTCATCAAAAGTGGATAAAATTTCACACATGAGTAAAACATACCCGTACACACATCCTCTACCCATTTTAAACTTTGATTAGCCTATATTTTGCCATTTTTTACTTGTTTTCATTTGTGTTCGTTTATGGTCGTTTGTTTTTGTTACTTAGTAGCACCCCTGAAGAGACATTCTTGGATTTAATACTACCAACTGGTAACTTTCTTCACAAGATTCTTTACAACTGGATTACTGGATTCTGTTAAACTGTACTTTGGACTAATTCTATAATTGATAAGTACCACTGTTTTTATTTTCTGTAAATCAATTAGTGTAAAAGATCTTTGTATCATTTTTTTTTTTATATTAATTTTTTTAAATTAAATTTCAGAATAGTTAAATTCATAGTTATTGTTGCTAATTCTCAGATTTCTTTCTGTTACCAATATCAATAATATTTCCACACCATAACACTGGCAATCTAGAAAATCAAGGAGTGCAAAACAGTTGCCCTACTCCGATTGCTTTGGCGTGCAATTGCACCAGAAATTTTAATGCAAAACCTTGAATGCTATGCTGATTGTATTCACTACAAGGCATTAATATTCTGACTAAAACATTTTATTACATGCCCATGCAGTCTCTCTTACGCAATACGGCGTGCAATACGGCTGTGCAATACGGAATTCCGTATTGCACACCAACCTGTTCCAACCGGGACTTTTTTATGCAATGCGACTGCATAAAGTGCATGGTGTTTACCACCGTTGATAGAAAAGAAAATTAGGTCAGTAGGTGCTTGGGTCATGTAATAAATACAAAACCACATGCATGTTTCAATGAGTCGTTTTGTATTCAATTCGTCAGATGTGCGTAGAAAGAAAACGTCTCGACCTTCGGTCTCGACATTTTCTTCCTACGCACATCTGACTCATTGAATACAAAACGACTCATTGAAACATACATGTAGTTTTGTCTATGTACTACATTCAGCTACACAGTGGAAAAATTGGCATGCATATCTTCTCATTATTCAAAATGTTGCATTCAATTCTTATGAGACTGTCTTCTACACTCAAAATGTATCGAAATGCAACACAGAATGAGTCATGAATTATTGCAAATCAATATATCATTGACAAATCGTCTCCTAAGTTCCAATGTGTTCTCTGTGCCAGTAGGCACAGAGAACACATTGCAGCTCAGGGAACGAAATGATAACAGATTTTAAAGGCAGTCCAAAACAGGACAGGTTTTGCATTCCAGAAAATCGAGGGGTGCAAAAAATTGCCCTTCTCAGTTTTTTCTAGGCGTGCATCACTCCTGCACTCCTAAAGAATGCCAGAGCTGGGTTTTTGTCTAAAACTGATTTCCTTCCGGGAGGTTGGAAATTACACTGAATTTTCGGGATTTTCCTGGGCATTAATATGTCTGCCCCTGAATGAAATGAACTTATTGAGATCATTCCAATGAGGGATCACATGATATGGTACCACTAACACATTTATGAAAAATACGGAAAAAAATAAAATAACAAATTTTGATATTGTGTGCTTTGGGTAAAAGGTTAATTGAATGTTCCTGTAAATTGAATATTTTTCATTTGCTAAGTAGCCATTCAATTAACCATTTACCTAACACGAAAGGCAGACGGCACTTGCAAACAAAATTCTTGAATAACTAAATGTTTTCATTTTTTGCATCAAAAACATAACTTGTGACCTCTCATTGGAATGACCTCAATGAGCTTGTTCCAATGAGGGGGCATAAGCTATGATTTTGAGACAAAAATGAAAAAAAATAATGAAAATTCAAATACAGTAAAACCTGTCTTGAGAGACCACCTGTCTTGAGAGACCACATGTACCAGGCACTGATTGGTTTTACTCTGTAATGGACCTCTTATGGGAGACCACCTGTCTTGAGAGACCACCTGTCTTGAGAGACCACTGTGACCTGGTACCAACTTGTAATTTTATGCCATAATAGACCTGTCTTGAGAGACCGCCCCTTTGAAAACTGAAACCATGACAAAAACTTTTTACATGTTCTGGAATTGGAAAATCCATTGTGGTTATACTAACATAATTAAAAGTATTAAAAGCTCTTAATTGGGTTTCAATTGCTAACTCATTAAAGATTGATATGTTTTTATAAGACCCCTGTGAAAAGATTAGGATTATTGCTGAATAAACATTTTCATACATACCTGAAATGTGACAGATAGGAATAAAAATAAATTTGTGTTGAAAATCTTTTTGTAACAAATTGAAATGGACTGTTATAAAAATAAATTAGTGTTGAAAATCTTCAATGAAGATTTTCAACACTAATTTATTTTTATAATTTTTATAACAGTCCATTTCAATTTGTTACAAAAACTTAATAAAAAAGAACAACTACAAAGTAATTACAAAAATCTATTCTTCTTCATTTCTGAATTTTGTGGTTGGTTATTCACTGACTTGAGAAAACCTGAAACCTGTCTTGAGAGACCACTTTTGTGTGGCCCAAAGTAGTGTTGAAACGGTTAGGGATTTTCAGGAGTCGACTAATCGACAGAGGTAATCGAATACTAGTCGATTAGTCGGACCCCTCCCGAAATTTTCCATTTCTGTGCCTACAGTATGAAATGGGCAGTGTGGCATTGATATTTTCATAAGTTATGAGTATCCACAAACTCTGCGTGTCAGAACGTAACGTTCAAATGCTAAACCGACACAATTGAAAGTGGTCAGTCATATATTTACTTTGCTTAAGCAGTTGTGTTTGGTCACTTAAATAAACCAATAAACGGGCAGCTTACTGGCTCATATCATAACCTGGGTTTTTAAAGTCAGCTGTTCACCATGCATACACAAACCTCAAAACGAGGCTATTCACCAAGATTCTACACCGGTGCTGTTATAGTGAAACATTTGAATAGAACATGAGCTACATGTCAAGATGTCAATATCACATTTGTCCCAGGTTCTATCATACCCTACCAAGTAGTCCCTGACCCTCATTGATTGTGCTCACATCAAAGGCAAATGCGGAACGTGCCACAGGCACAGTGACAAGTTAGTTGTATCACTCAGATGAATCAGATGAATTGCGTCACAGCAAAATAAACAAGGTCAAGGTCGCAGTTGGCACTGTATGTAATCAACGATTAAACATAAAACAATGAAACCGCGGAGACACTTGTCTTTGAAGTTTGAGACTTTGAGTTCAGTTCGGGTCACCAAGATCACCCCACAGACTGTCGGCAGTGGCAATCATCAACACAACAATGCATTGAGGCTTTAACAAATTAATCAATCATATGTCCGGATAACGTTCAACGGCACTGATGACCTGATTGCATGGAGGTGGTGGTTTTTCCCAATTAATCGACTAGCAGATTTTGGGATCGACTAATTTAATAATCGCGTCGACTCGGATTAGTCGGATAATCGTTTCAACACTAGCCCAAAGGGCGGTCTCTCAAGACAGGTTCTACTGTATGGATGAAAAACTTTCAAGTGGACAACACTTCAGTTACTTTTTTATAATTCCATGCATTCTAAATAAGAATAGCATACATTCTATCAAAGTTGCAATAGATATTATCAAATCAACATCCTACATATATAAATGCCATTAACCCTTTACCCGACGCAGACGATATCACAATTTATTATTTTAAATATCATTTTTTAAATTTTTTCAAAAAATTTCAATTATCATGTGACCCCTCTTTGGAACGAGCTCGTCAAGCTTGACAAGCTCATTCCAAAGAGGGGTCACATGATATGGTTTTATTTAAATTTTTTGAAAAATAATATTTTTTCACCTGCTTAATTTGCATGCTCATCAAGCTCGTTCCAACAAGGAGTCACATGATATGGTTTTGTTGAAATTTTGAAAAATTTAAGAAAATGATATTTAAAATAATAAATTTTGATATCGTCTGCATTGGGTAAAGGGTTAACCCTTTACCTAACGTGAAAAGCAGACAACACTTGCAAAAAAAAGAGGCCCCATGGGGCCTGAGGTCGTTCACCTGACATGGTAGTCTAAATATCAAACCAGGGACTTGACTTGAATAAGCTGCATACGCCCCTCCTAAGAAAAGCATATACAACTAGATGAAGCGATTGTGCCCACACAATACACAGGATTTTCTTCTATTTTCAGTTCCTGCACTTTTACATCCCAAAATTGAGATAAATGCATAAAAAACCAGATTTTTTTTATTTTTGTTCCACCCGGCCCTCAAATTTTCAGTGTAAAAAAAAAAAAAAAATTGTCTTAAAATTGAGCGAAACGCATAAAAAACAAACAAAAAATTTCTGGATTTTGGTCCCAAAATTTTTCAAGTCCCACCCGGCCCCCAAATTATCAGTGTAAAAAAAAAAATTGTGTTTGTTTTAAAATTGACCCAAACACATAAAAAAAAAAAAAAAAAAATTCTGGATTTTGGTCCAAAATTTTCTAAGTCCTACCCGGCCCCCAAATTTTCAGTGTAAAAAAAAAAAATTTTGCTTGTTTTAAAATTGACCGAAACACATAAAAAAAAAAAAAATTCCGGATTTTGGTCCAGAATTTTCTAAGTCCCACCCGACCCCCAAATTTTCAGTGTAAAAAAAAAAAAAAAATTTTTGTCTTAAAATTGACCGAAACGCATAAAAAAAAAAAACAATTTCCGGATTTTGGTCCAAAATTTCTAAGTCCGGAAAAGGACCCCAAATTTTCAGCCTAAATATGAACCCAGGAACTTGGCTTGAATAAACTTGAATCTTACTCCCCTAAGGATGCTGCATACCAAATATCAAAAGATTCTTATTGGCAGATCTGAAGAAGATTTTTAAAGAATATTCCTCATACTGCACTAATTTAAACATTTGGGCTCCCATAGAGAGCCCAAGGGTGTTGGGTCATTTCGCCCCAAATCCCATTCACCCCCTGGGTCGTTTCGCCCCCATACCAGTTTGCCCCGGGTCGTTTTGCCCAGGGTCGCTTCGCCCCAATTTTGAGAGTGGGTCGTTTCGCCCCCCCCCCCCCCCCCCCCAAATTTTATATAACACATCCAGTTTACAGTTGACTGATAGAAAATGCATTTGCTGTAATACAATGATCTTAAAATATAACATACCATATACATAACATCGAAACAGTTTAAACAAGATAGGATGTCTGAACAGAGAAATGTTGGATAAACAGTTACAATGCATCTGCATTTGTTATTCTCTGCTATTCTTCGGCCAAGTATAATCTGCCACTTTGTTATTTTTCTCTGCTATTCTTCAGACAAATATAATCTGCCACTTTTTCTGTCAGGGCTATTTTTCAGGCAAATATAATGCAATCAAAATAATAAACGAATAAAAACCATGTATAATCTCTCGAATCCACCAGATTTGCAACGTTGTTGTTTCTCTGCTAATCTTCAGGCAAGTATAATCTGTCACATAGTTATTTGTCTGCTATCCTTCAGGCAAGTACATACAATCTGCCACTTTGTTATTTCTCTGCTATTCTTCAGCCACTGTGCTGTTACTCTGCTAATCCCCAGGCAAGTATAATCTGTAAATTTTATTAAAATAAAAGCAAAAAATGCCTTACCTTCTCATCATAGAAGAAACCGTCACTGGATACTAGTAATCGGCCACCTCTCTTACTCCCCATTTCATTTGTTGTTATCAAGGTGGATTTACAATAAGGTAAGACTACCCTTTGGGCCGAAAAATTACCATTGAAAATAATAAAAAAAATAATTTTTACCCCGGGTCGTTTCGCCCCAATTCTGGGGGCGAAATGACTCGGGGCGAAACGACCCGGGGCGAACGGGAAAAGGGGCGAAACGACCCGTGACCAGCCCAAGTATGGACACAGGAAATTGATTTCAATAAACAGGTGAAACAATCTTCCAAAGATGTTATATGTGAAATTTGAAAGCTTTTGGAGGGGTGGTTTGAGAGAAAAGTAGTGTTAAATGTTTTTCCCATTACCCACAGTGTTAAAAAATGCTGACTCAGCACTTTTTCAAAGTCCCCAAAAAGTACCCCATGATAAAACCGATAGCAATTTTTTTTTTACCATTCCATTCTGTTGGTCTTAAGGAAGCTTCACACTAAAAATAAAAAAAATTCTCAGAGGCATGCAGTTTTGGAGATATGAGCGTTTTAAATTTTTTCTATTTTTAGCTCCTGTGGTTCCCATGGGGCGACAGGAAAATTTTTAAATTTGGTTCAAATCAGCCTCTCGGTTTGGAAAATAGAAAATTTGGGCATGGCAAAAATTCTTGTCTCATAACGACAGCATTTATATAGCCCCTAGAACTTCTCTTGAACAAAGCTGAGTCTACACCCCAAAAGGAAGCTGAACACCTAATATCAATCAAGTCTCTGCTACTGCTGGTTCATGAGAAGATTTTTTAAGATTTAGGCTCACTTTTTGGGCGTGGCCCTACCAAGGGGCGGGTCAACTTGATTTGAACAAATTTGAATTGACATGTGATAGGGAACATGCACACCAGATTTGGTCAAATTTGGTTGAGTAGTTTGTGATTTGGTCAAATTTGGTTGAGTAGTTTGTGAGAAGAAGTCGATAATGTAAAGTTAACGTCGGACGTAGGATGGACAGACGATAGACGACAACGGACGTAAAGTGATTAGTAAAGCTCCCTTCAGCTTCGCTCAGTTTTGTCTCAATAACATAGATTATAACACCTCATTGGAACGAGCTCGACAAGCTTGTTCCAACAAGGGGTCATAACCGATGTTTTTGAGACAAAAAATTAAAAAATAGTGAAAATCAATTGGCGATTTTTTAGAATAACGCTGGCCGATTTTGGCTGTTACGTTGGGGAAAGGGTTAAAATAGAAAAATTTAACATATACAAATGAGTCATTTTCTTGATAAGTTGAACGCAAATGTGATCGAATATGCGGTAAAAAGTGGTGTTTTTCTGTTTCCTGAGAGGCCAACTTTTCAGTTTTATTTTGTTCCTCAAAAATCTGAGCTGACAGATTTTTCAGACCTGTTTCGTTATGTCACGCCAGGTGGTTAATCCATTATTTAACTTGACAGCTATAAAAAGCCAGCACTATTCAGAAAAATCACCTATAATTTTATTTTTTTAATTTTAGCATTAAAAACATAGCTTGGGGTCTGGGATTCCCTCAATAGATCGAGGCTTGTGCCAATGAAAAGTCATCTGCTATGTTTTTAAGGCAAAAAATGCCACAAAATATGACAGGCCTGGTCTTTGAGGGGAGCTATAGCTCCCGCCCTCCATGGCTCCTGCAAAATCAATTCAAGAGGAGCCATAATGGCTGTCCTTAACAGCTGTGATAACTCTCCTTAAACCTTCAATTCCCTTATTAATAACCGACTAAGCACAGAATAGCTCTCCTGGCACAGGATTAACCCTTTACCCAACGCAAACGATATCAAAATTTATTATTTTAAATATAATTTTTTTTAATTTTTCAAAAAATATCAACAAAACCATATCATGTGACCCCTCATTGGAACGAGCTCAATGAGCTCGTTCCAACGAGGGGTCACATGATATGGTTTTGTTGAAATTTTTTGAAAAATAATATTTTTTCAACTACTGAATTTGCATATTACACGGGCGGATGCGGGCGATTCGTTGGGTAAAGGGTTAGGGGAGCCAAAACAGCTTCCCTTGATTTTTTCAAAATTCAGGCTTGATATGAATTTTTTTAGTATTCAGGTTCATTTTTTTTTTTCTAGAGTACGTCTTTCTGTCGGGTTAGCTAACAAATTTAAGCTCACCTCTAGCATTTCTGGATACTTCCTTGAGCAATTCAGCAAGATTCAGACTTTCTGTTGGAACAAATGGCATATCATAGGGTCGAGGAAGGCTATCGTCCAAACGTAAATCATACACAAGATTAGAACCAGAGATATCAAAGTAATCATATGTAATGTCATACAAAACAGCAACGTGTCTCCACTTGTACTCTGCCATAATTGCCTTGATGGAAACTGAAAAAAATGAAGGAAAATACTTTTTTAAAAATAAAACAGAAAAGCAAAAACACACTCAGTACTGGATTTTCATATAAAAATGATAGTCAATGCTGGTCAATTGGCAGTTTCACATTTCCTCAATTGCCAATAGCTCAGATATCGCATGAAAGTACATGCTCCTGAGGTCGAATCTCTGTACTCTCGTGTTTCGAATAGAAGTGCGGTCTGCAATATAAGTGCGGGGTAGAAAAAATGGCCATAATTAATAAAAGTGCAGACTGGAATATAAGTGCAGGGTAGGAAATCCCATCGGAGCATGCGACATATACATTAGAAGTCAAAATAAGTTGTAAGATAATGGTTAGATGACCACTATAGGCAATGTCACAGTATGTGTCCTGCATTTCCTACAATGTTAACACCTGGTTCTCACCGTTCTTGCATTATTTTTTTGGAAAGCCCACATAGAGCCTGGTGCTACCAATGTAGGTAAAGTGGGACACATGTTTACAGTCCATATGGTGCCAAGTGGTGATCCTGCAACTTACTTTGAATTGTACGGTTTTTAGATTCCTTACCCTTGAGACCAAAATAAACATACCTGTACAGTTTATTATAGAGGTACCGGTAACTAAATGCATGCGATAATTTATTTGCTGCAGTCAAAATGCACAATTTTTCCCTCGGATGTGTTCCACTCTGTCGAAAATTAAATAGAAGTGCAGACTGGAATAAGCATGGTGCAGGGTGGAAAATTTTCGGGAAAATAATAAACATGCGTGCATGTTTATTCCAAACACAAGAGTATTACTTTCAGTACTTTGCATTGTTCTTGTCCTCAAAACACTGAAAACAGCCATTCACACTTGATTACTATGAACACAACTTTTCAAAACATTCTTCAGACTTAATGCAATGCCGTTATCACTCAAAATACAACATTACATGTGGTAAACATTTGCGATCATACACTAAAACGGACACTAATCCTATTGTTTTATGAATATAAAGAGGTGTTCAGAAACTAGAATTCAATGCCTGAATTAACCCTTTACCTAACATGAAAAGCAGATGACACTTGCAAAATTAATTCTTGAATAACTAATTTTTTTCATTTTTTGTCTCAAAAACATAGGTTATGACCCCTCGTTGGAACGAGCTCGACGAGCTCGTTCCAACGAGGGGTCATAACCTATGTTTTTGAGACAAAAAATGAAAAAAATAATGAAAATTAATAGGCAATTTTTGAGAATAGCGCTGGCCGGTTTTGGCCATTACGTTAGGTAAAGGGTTATCTGTCACCGCTATGTTTTCACAAAAAAGTAGTTCAAAACATTCAGAATTTCTGTTATGTATGCTTTATTTACCAAAAATATACTTCAACCCTTTACCCAACGAATCGCCCACATCCACCCGCGTAATATGCAAATTCAGCAGCTGAAAAAATATTATTCGAAAAATTTCAATAAAATCATATCATGTGACCCCTCTTTGGAACAAGCTCGTTCCAAAGAGGGGTCACATGATATGGTTTTATGGAAATTTTTTTTAAAAATTAAAAAAATGATATTTAAAATAATAAATTTTGAAATCGTCTGCGTTGAGTAAAGGGTTAACCAATTATTCATCAGATGTCCTTGTCTGAAAGTGGGTCATTTCATTACGTGTACACACCATTTAAAACCTGTCTTCGTCACACCAGGTGATGACTCTGTAATATACGGGTCCACCACCAGGGCTCGAAATGTACACCTGTCCACCTGTCACTGACAGCCAGACATTGGGTGGAGACAAGTAAAAATAAATCATACCTGTCACATATGACAGGCCAGTTACCCTTCACCTAACAAATCAGCCAAAACCGACTCCATATTAATATACAAAAATCACCATTCTATTTATTAATTTTTCTCTCCCAAACCATAGCCTATGATCAATGATCCCTCATTGGAATGAGCTCATTGAGCTCATTCCAATGAGGGGTCATAAGCTATGGTTTGGGAGAAAAAAAGGATTTTTTTTTTTCGAAAAAACTATTAGGCCAAGGAAAAATAATTTATATTGTCAGGGAACATGCCAGAAAAAAATAGGGTTGGTCAGTCAACAATTTTTTTTCCTCAATTTTTTTTTGTGTGTTTTGCATCAGAATTTGTTGGGATTTGTACCGATTTGGGGAAAACAATCAGAGCCGGCGGTAAAAAATATGGTCGGTCGGGTTCCCTGAACAAATTAATTATTTTTCCCCGGCCCTAGAGCTGTTGTCTGCAACTAGTGTTAGATAATGGGTTAATAACCAGAGAATGATTTGATTCTGAAATCAAAGCATCAAGATCAGGGATAAGCCAACAGTATTTGTTCACTGATGAATGGTATAGCACAACACCAGTACTGTGTCTGTATACACAATACTGTGTTTGTATACACGTATTCATAAATTCACACAAGCTTCCAGTGTTCAGGTGAAAATTTGAAGCAACAGGTAAGAAAAAAATCCACCTGTCCATCATGTGTGACAGGTAGAAATTTTGGAACATTTCAAGGCCTGTCCACCACCCACCTATCGGGGGAAATTATAGATGAGTGGGAATACCAGACTTCAAACTGAAAGCCGATGCCATGCATCAACAGATAGCAGCGAGTGGTGCAGTGATATAATACAGTAAAACCTGTCTTCTCTTGAGAGACCACTGTCTTGAGAGATCACCTGTCTTGAGAGACCACCTGTCTGGAGAGACCACATCTACCAGGCACCGATTGGTTTTACTCTATAATGGACCTGCTATGGGAGACCACCTGTCTTGAGAGACCACTGTCTTGAGAGACCACCTGTCTGGAGAGACCACATCCACCAGGCACCGATTGGTTTTACTCTATAATGGACCTGCTATGGGAGACCACCTGTCTTGAGAGACCACTGTCTTTAGAGACCACCTGTCTGGAGAGACCACATCTACCAGGCACCGATTGGTTTTACTCTATAATGGACCTGCTATGGGAGACCACCTGTCTTGAGAGACCACCTGTCTTGAGAGACCACTGTGACCTGGTACCAGCTTGTATTTTTATGCCATAATAGACCTGTCTTGAGAGACTGCCCCTTTGAAGACTGAAACCATGACAAAAACTTTTTACATGTTATGGAATTGGAAAATCCATTGTGGTTATACTAACATATTTAAAAGTATTAAAAGCTCTTAATTCGGTTTCAATTGCTAACTCATTAACCCTTTACCTAACGAATCGCCCGAATCCGTCCGCGTAATTTGCAAACTGGGCAGTTGAAAAAAAATACATTTTTAAACATATTTCAACAAAACCATATCATGTGACCCCTCATTGGAATGAGCTCGATGAGCTCGTTCGAATGAGTGGTCACATGATATGGTTTTGTTGAAATTTTTTGGAAAAAAAATAAAAAATACATTTAAAATAATAAATTTTGATATTCTCTGCGTTGGGTAAAGGGTTAAAGATTGAGATGTTTTTATAAGACCCCTGTGAAAAGATTGAGATTATTGCTGAATAAACAATTTCATACCTACATGAAATGTGACAGCTACGAATAAAAATAAATTTGTGTTGAAAATCTTTTTGTAACAAATTGAAATGGACTGTTAGAAAAATTATAAAAATAAATTAGTGTTGAAAATCTTCAATGCAGATTTTCAACACTAATTTATTTTTATAATTTTCAGTTAAAACATTTATGGTAAAATATTTTAATATTTTAATTGACTTCTTGTGTATTCCTTGTCATAATTTCCATCCCCACGTAATTTACGCTTTATAAACTTGAGAAGATAATTCGCAGTTCAAAACCGAACCTTACCACAACCTATTGTTAATGAATGGAACATTTTCCTCGTAATTTTATAAAGCATAAATAACGCGCAAATATATAAAAAAAAAGAAAAAAAGGCTAAATTATTTTATCATATGACTTGTCCGTTTTGTTCACTTTAAAACATTTGATATTTTGTTTTCATATTAATCAGTGATAAATAAAGCCTCCTGTAAATTTCATTGGTCAATTTCAAAACTAGACAATTTGTTTGGCTGAACAAAATACAACTGGGCCACATTTTCATAATTTGCATAATTAGAGATGGGAACTTTCATTGGTCAATTTCAAAACTGGACAATTTGATTGGCTAAACAAAATACAACGGGGTCACATTTGCATAATTTCAGTAGGGAGAATTAATGTTATCTGTCCTATTTAGGGTGGGTTTTATTGTATTAATCTTTTACCTACAAGAAAAACGCCATTCATTTTTTTTATATTTTCAATTTTTGCTTCCAAAACATAGGTCTTGACCCCTCACTGGAACCAGTTCAACGAGCTCGTTCCAATGAGGGGTCATAACCTATGTTTTGGAAGCAAAAAATGAAATTTTTAGTTATACAAGGATGTTTTTTCCAGTGCCGTCTGCAACTCAAGTTAGGTGATGGGTTAAAAAGTCATCCTAAGTGGCTAATTTGTGGGTGTGTGGCATATGATAAATAGAATATGAAATGAGTGTTTTTCTCATATAATATTTATGAAACTAGTCCAAATTTTCCATTTGGGCTCGCCAAAACTGAAAATTCTTAGACTTGTTTCATAAATGTTATATGAGAAAAACACTCATTCCATATCCTTAAAATATTATATGGTACAAGATGTAAACCCCTTTATGTTTAGTTACTCTTTTGTTAATTTATTGAGTTTTTCCACCAGATTTATATTATAGCAAGCAGACCTCGAAATAAGAGGCGAACACTCGTACTGTTTGCCTATTGGTTACGCAGATTTGTTTTCAGGCAAATGCTCGATCGGTTAACCAAAAATCGCGCCGATGGCCGATGAAGTTAGTTGTTACATGATGAGAAAAGTTTTCAATGTTTTTCCTCCCACTGATTTAAAAGAAGCACTGCAGTGAACAAAACGAGAACAAAATGCTCGTGGTTATCATACAGCGTGTTTCAATCATTACTGTACTTGTGGGGGTATAAATCTATAGTATTAGCGGTACTGAAGATCTGCAGTACCAACTCGCGGTGCCCTCTAGCTCTCGAATCAATTAATTTGTTTTGATTCTGAGAAAGACGATTGTCTGTTACAGCTAAAGGGAGCTAACTGCTTTGTTAATACATTACCTGCATGTGAGGTTTTAACTCTCGCACTGCGCGAAACTGAAAATAAGTCTTCAATACAATAAAAAGGAGACATATTGAAAATCAAATGAGCTGTTGTTAATTATTTGCATTCCGCCCCTTTTTACCCTACCAATCCATGATAAAAATTTTCGAACACATTATGGAAACGTCTTTTATTCACCAATGCTGACTTCTTGTTTTCGTGATTATTCCATTTGAATAAACAACCAGCATGGTTGTGAACATGGGTTTTTCCAAATGATTTCAAACATTGTGGCACAAATAAAGTTTTAGTTTGGAACATTGGATTACATTCTCCGGATTCCGAAATCTAGGGGAAGGTAGATACGATTTACAATCATTTCTTTTCCAATGTTAATCAGAGACTGCCAATGCAACTCATATGCCCTAAAGTTCAATGTATTCGTAATACGGACGTCCATCGACAGTATTTGACCCCATCCCCACACAATTGCCCAATTCCCACTCCCAGTTCGAGACAAATGTGTTTGTGTTTCTGAAATAATAAGCCACGCAGCAAAATAAACAATTAAAATTCTTTAATTTTCATTAGACACAAAAATCATATAAAGCAAAGAACAACAAATGTTAATGCGTGCACACATGAATGTGCATGTGTAAGAGGGGGGGGGGGGGGGGGGGGGGGGGGATGTGTATGTACCTCTTTTGTACTTCGCCTGCCTTGGGTCCCTTGTGTCTAAACGCCAAACTAATTTGGGAGGAACTTTAGTTGGGTATGTTAGAAGCTTTGTCAGTATTTTTAATGTAATGGTTAACCAATAGGTTTATGAAAAAAATCTAGGTAACCGATCAACAGGTTAACCACTGTCAAACGAGGCAACCTGCTGGAAGGTTTATCAAAATCTTGTTATTTCGAGGCCTGTATATGTGTCCATTGTAACATCCCTAGCCCGAATTGATTCGTCTCCAGCAAAAAACAATCAGTTTCCCGAATTATAATTCTACCTCATAACTCTGGCAACCCCCACGCTTGCATATGAATGACGGCCTCTTAAATCAACCCAAAAGCAGGGCAAGATTGCTAAATTTCATCTCTTGAGTGGTAGGAAGGGTATAAGAAGCTACTCCACACAGATAAGTGCCCCCCACCAGGCACCTGCTTCAAATCTATTTTGTTATAAAAAAACATTCTACTTTGATTTTAATATAGATTCTGGGAAATATTCCCTCCCGTACCAACCTCTTTGTAGGCAAATAGGCTAAAAAAGTAACTAACACGCAACAAGAGGAGACATCAATTTATTTAACATTAAAAATCTTATAAATATAGTTTGCATCGCAGAGGAAAAATATACTTCATTATGTGTACAGTGCATTAAAATGATATAATACTAAATGAGGATGTTTGGTAGTTTACCCCTTTTTAGTGTATCAATCTCATCATATTTTACCAATTCGATACAGATCTCATGCAAAATGGCACAGGATTGTGGGGGGTATGGTCACAGCGGAGACCGACCTACACAAGCGCCAAAGCACCATTGGCGCTAAGAATTTGAAAAAGACTACAATTTGGCACTAAAAAATGATCATGTGGCGCTAAATTTGACGCGCAGCTAAACACTAAGACTGATGGCTATATCTATAGCATAAACCCTTTACCCAAGAGCCACAAGACTGGCCAGCACTACACATGAAAATCGCTATTCAATCTTTTTAAGATTTTCATTTTTTTGTTGTTACACAACAATTTTTTTCACAACTGTAGTCTGCTTCAAGCATTGGGTATTGGGTTAAAACAATATAAAACCACAAGGGTGAGCCCAGGCATTGACCACTCAATGTGTGTCTACCTCCCCCTATTTTTTATTCTTGGTATGGAGTTTGTTGTGGATATATGCATCTCCATCAGGTGTTAGGTGTGGTACCCCCCTCTGGAGTCGCCCAATTTAGAGGACTTCCACCCAAGCATCGGTTATTGGGTCCTATTCTACAGTTAAAACCAAAAGTCCTGTCCTGAAATGCGCACAAATACATGTAGCATGTCGATTTGTGCATTAACCTACACGTTATGACGATGGTAAGGCTATCAAATTCTGCACATACGGCCTGTGCACAAGCAAAGTTTCAGCGAATGGACCTCCGGGTAACCCGGAGGTCCATTGGCAGGAACATTGCTTGTGTTTGCTATAGGTAACAAGGAGAACTTGCCATGCTTTGGGTGCCATTCGATATGGCAATTCCTACGCGCGTTAAGCCTAGATAAGCGCACAGTTCGTGACAGGACTTCTAGGTTTAACTGTTCCAGCAAAACAAGGCTTGTTTACTTCACTTCGCATGATCACCATGGAAATTTGACTCATGACTTATGTCTGCCATTTGACTCTCAAATTTCTCATTTGGCTTCAAATCTGGCCCCATCTTTTTCCCTCGCAGGTTGGTCTCTGAGTCACAGCAGACTCAAAAAAGCCACTTTGGACATTGTTCATTGATGCACTCTCTCATGACTCCATACTTATTCTTCTGAACTGTGTGGATTTGACCCTTGGTGAACTTTATAAAAGGTAAACAAACACATTAGTGACATTACAAGAAAAATGGCAGCTCTTTTAATATGTAGGCATCCTAAATTACAATTGGTCTCGTGGCCCTTTCCTTGAATGATAAAAAGATTTGTCTGTACTATAAGGATTGCAGAATATAACTATTCAATAAATTTAAGGTATTTTATTTTTACTGTATAAAATCTGATCTTTTACTGATGGTAATGCCACAGCAGACTTTCAGGCAGTGCACTGCTTTCTGCCACATGGTAACGGTTCCATGGTAAATATTAGTTTCCACAAAATCTAAGTTTCATTCCAAACAAATTGATATATAATTTATTGGGTTAACTTTATTTAAACTTTATTCCTTTCTGACGTTCTCTAGACTTTGATGAAAATTACCCGAAATTTGACCAAATTTACGTTGGACATCCCCTTAATTTAAAAGAGATGTTTCATTTTGTTTGTTTGGAAGATAAAAGCGTCTGTTGCTTCGTCGCGCCACCCAAATCAAATGTCAATATTTCACACCCTGTGCAAGTGGTGGTTAATTCAATCTACATCTACTTTAATTAATCCCTTCAATCATGATTAGCTTAATTGCATAGCCCTCCAACCTAACAATTCAGTTAAATGATTTGTTACCAAGAGAGAGAGAGAGAGAGAGAGAGAGAGAGAGTGGGGGCGGGGAGAGAGAAGATTGTAATTAAGTTTATATCTGATTTGTTTTGTTTTTTTAAGTAATCACCGTGGTGACCCAGAAAAAGTTCCAGCAGACAGCACAGTTAATCGGGCTGATTACTGATAAGTCTATTTTAGCACAACTGTTATATAACTTCATAACAGCAATCAGCAATACTGGTGAATGGTGTTAGATTGAGGTAAATAAAAGTGAGGAAATTCGGCCTGAAAATAGGCCGAATTTACTCGGGCCGAATCGATTCCGACCAGCCTCCTCCAATCATCGATACTCTTGTGTTTGGAATAAACATGCACGCATGTTTATTATTTTCCCGAAAATTTTCCACCCTGCACCGTGTTTATTCCAGTCTGCACTTCTATTTAATTTTCGACAGAGTGGAACACATCCGAGGGAAAACATTACGTGTACAGTACCCATATGAGACTGGTCAATAAATACCCCAGTTATTGATGCTAAATTTAGATTAGTGCTGTCTATTTATAGAGGAACTATTTATGAGTGGGCGTGTACACTTAATTACTTGTCTTCATTGACAACAGAGAAACAATAGCAGGAACATTGGCTTTGATATATTTTATTTCATTCAAGTGTTCTAACTTTTAACGAGCAATAAACAAAAGAAACATAATACACTGCACATAGATATTAACATAAATAAGTTTGTTTTTTGCACATTGATATTTACATAAATGAGTTGTCATTTTTTAATCTTTTAACTTCATTTGATTTCTTATAACTAACATTGCAGTACGTCCAACGTGGATTGAAACAAAAACGCCGCCGAGGTGTGTTCTCCTCCGTGGAGTTCCAGTGGACCGCAGTGTTTGATCAGTGGAAGACAGTTTTCAAAACACTGTGACCCACCGTGGTCACGAGCGTTAACGATTAGTTTAATTGCTTTCGCATGTCCGTTTCTCTGCTGATTTATAAATACTGTCTTGTGACGTCAACTGGCAAGACAACTTGGGCCACCACAAGCATTCCTTTTTCGTTAATGCAGTTTATTTATGTTAATTCCACTCTCAACATTTGCATTTTAACATTCCACACTGAACTTAACTTTTAAAATCGTAAATCGGATTCCCTTCCTCCCCAACCCACAATTTATTCAAAATTCAGTACCGGTAACATGATTCTTCTCCATCAATAGCTACAGTTAGGTAAAAGACCGTCGGGGAAATGTCCAGATATTGTACTGGTCAAGTTATAATTTTTTAACTCACATCCATGATTTCAGAACGGTATAATATTTATTTTTTCGTAATTCCTCGAGTTCTAAATCGATTTTGATGAACAACATTCCGAATCGCAATAGCTTTCAATAACTTTTTCAAATATTGAACTATCTTTTTAATATTTCAAGTAAAAATAAAAGTAATATTTCACTGACTGTGAAAAAATTTGATCTAATTAAGAGCCGGTGACTGTGAGATCAAAAGATAAACCGACGTCAGCCGAACATCCCATCACACAGTTTGACATATTCATGCGAGATTAAAAACACAATTCAAACTCCATATTTTGATCGTTTTTTCTGCCATATTAATGCTTTTTATTATCAAAAAACATGTATGGAGCATACGTATTCAATTTATACTTAAGTGCAATACCTAACAATCACTAAACAACAATGAACTGAAACTATTTTTGGTGGAAGAATAAACCTGATTACCGCACTTGCAAAAAACACAAGTTAATTATAGATAAATTGAAGTCACGTGGTGGGGTTTTGAGACCCCACCTCGTAGTGTAATTAGTGGGGTCTCAATTTCTGTGTTCATATGGGCAGCGTACACGACATGATTGTGCATTTTGACTGCATCAAATAAATTATCGCATGCATTTACTTACCGGTACCTCTATAATAAACTGTACAGGTATGTTTATTTTGGCCTCAAGGGTAAGGAATCTAAAAACCGTACAATTCAAAGTAAGTTGCAGGTTCACCACTTGGCACCATATTGACTGTAAACATGTGTCCCACTTTTCCTACATTGGTAGCACCAGGTTCTATGTGGGCTTTCCAAACAAAATAATGCAAGAACGGTGAGAACCAGGTGTTAACATTGTAGGAAACGCAGGACACATACTGTGACATTGCCTATAGTGGTCATCTAACCATTATCTTACAACTTATTTTGACTTCTAATGTATATGTCACATGCTCCGATGGGATTTCCCACCCTGCACTTATATTCCAGTTTGCACTTTGATTAATTATGGCCATTTTTCTACCCCGCACTTATATTGCAGACCGCACTTCTATTCGAAACACGAGAGCAGTGCCTTTCGCATCTGCATCGCATCACCAGTGTCCCGACAGTCACAGAGGCACTTTCGTTTCCAAAGGGAGCCCGTCACAGAAATAACCCTGGAATGGAGCCCGAATTTCCTCTCTCCGGCCCCGAGCCTGAGGACCCATTTACTTTACTGTTAATTACAATTTACAATTCACGTACCTGACAGTTTTCGAAGATTAAATGACAATCTTGTAAATGTGTCGTACATGTCGTCCTTTTTTCTGTGCACGTAATGGCCGACCCCTGAAACGATGGGCATCTTTAAAAATGCCGCCAGTCTTGCAGTAGCAACTAACGTCTGTGTACAGGCAGGCCCTAGCATTACATCTGCGTGGCTGTTGTAATAAAGATCGGCCAAATAACCCACGCCGGTTTCATATGGACATTCTTCTGAATAGGTCTTGTATATAGGAGAAAAACGAACTCCATAATAATTTTCGGAGAACTGGAATGCCAAATCGATTGCAGGTCCAGCTTGTTTGATCGTAAATGGCTCATCTCCATCGTCCATCAACAATACACCAGCAGTAACGTTCACAATCCCGCATGTTGTTTGGATGTTTGAAATAAACAGTAAGCAAAGAAACAAATTCACAATGGTCATTCTAAATGCTCAGCTCGATGTACTCAATTTTTTTTAAAAAACAAAGAAACCTGGAACTGAAACGGTACACCTGCTCTACCAGTATCAGCTTGACTGTAATATGGAAGCTTTCAACGTCATCTCATAACGTCAAGCACGCGCTTGGTGTTAAGTTTTACAAAATCGCGCCAATCAACTGAAAGTAGGGTCCTTGACCCCGACGGGTGCACGAAATTGAGTCCACAACTCTTGTAAAAGGCGACCTCTAGCAATTCATTGGTGATCTAAATTTTTCTGATGTTTAAGGGCACATACTATTGTACGATGGCCAATCGCTACCTTAACTTGGAGACAAAGACATGTCCAGTCAATCGTTTAAATACCTATGTTGGCATTGTTGCCCACTTCAGGGGACTTCCGCCTTCAAGTTCAAGGCATTCGTGACGGGGCCCTAGCCCCTACTCCATCTTACAATGCCTATTTATTTATTTATTTATTGGCAGTGGCGTAGATAGCTTTTCGCTGGCGGAGGGGCAAGCCCAAAATTTTCCGACAGACCGAAAATTTTCCGACAGTGTAACAACAACAAAAACCCAAACAAACAGAAAGAATCTGTTGTTTACTGCAAATGTACTGAAAATTGGTCTTTTTTACCCAAACTTTACCCCAACTGGCATGTTTTTATCCCCAAAGCCAGCATTTTAATGTTATTAGGCATAAATTCGCCTAAAAATGGTCCCAAAAAATTTCCGACAAAACTTCTGGTGGGGGACCTCCGCCCCCGCCCCTCCCCCTTTATCTACGCCACTGTTTATTGGTGCTTATAACGCCACATCAGCAGCCAAGGCCATATCGTGGCGATGAAAGTGTATATCTCAAAAATTTCCTACCAGTAGGGGCCTAAAACTAATTTTAACAGAGCTTACAGTAAGCCAAAACAAGCTTCACTTTCCGGGGCCCCCGTGGAAAAATTCATTGACAATAGATCTATACAAATGAAAACTGAACGATAAACACTGCAGGATAGAGTTGATAGCAGGCACCAATGGTTCCAGTCTGTTCAGTTCAGGTTATTGGGTTGCCTGTAGGCCTATGTTCTTCCAATAGTTTACGTAGTTGCATTGTTGAATTACTCTTATATAGATTTAATTGGTGTTATCAATCCCTTTTCACACCCTCGAGAGTCTTGTCGTTTGCCGGGCACTCCACTTGTAACAGAGCAATTGCCATATCGAATGGCATCGAACGCACGGCAAGTTCTCCTGGTTACTCATAGCAAACACATGAAATGTTTCTGCCAATGGACCTCAATGGACCTATTCCGGGTCACCCGGAGGTCTATTGGCTGAAACATTGCTTGTGCACAGGCCATATGTACAGAATTTGATAGCTTTACTATGGCCATAACGCGTACATTAACGCGCAGATCAACGTGCTATTTGTGCGCATTTCTTGACAGGACTTCTAGTTTTAACTGTAGGTTGGAAAGACCGTGATGATATATAGGACTTTCGGCGCGTTGGGAGAGATGCTACATTTCAACAATGGACACCATGATGCAAACCAGCATCGTTCGACCCGTGCAATAAGCTAAAAATTGCAATTTGGGTGAGTAGGGGTGGGGTAGAGCAATCGTTCCCTATAGGCCTATGTCGACATAGTCAGCCCCAGGGGTCCCCCAGGGAGGATATTCGGGAAAATTGTACAAAGTCACTCCAACGTGAAAAAGGGAAGGTAACTTATAAGCACTCATACAACTGGAGACCCTCGCAGGAGAAATAGCTGCAGCGCCATGCACGAGGTATGGTATTTTCCGCGATAACACATGACGCGATAACACATGACTTTCCTGTACGTGGATATTCATGTTTTATCACAGATAATACATGTACAGTGCACTCGGATCAGTCGGGTGTCGATATTCTTACAAAATGAGTTACAAAAAGTACGGATTGTCGAGTGGCTGGAAGGGAGACTGAACAACTCCGGATTTTTAAAAGGGGTGTGTGTGTGGGGGGGGGGGGGGGGGGGGGGGGGCGTAATGCTAACGATTTGGTTATAGGAGCTACATGCAACCTCCACATTCCTTAAAAATTAAAATACAAACGGATCAGGTCTTCCATTGTATCTAAAATAGATTTGATTTGGACTTTGTAACGTTTTCAGGAAGAATAATTAAAAAAAAAATGCAAATGACTCGAATGTAATCACCCATTTATATTTATTAAAGCAAATTCATGTTTCAAAATTATCATTTATTTTCAAACGGATATCAAACAATGGTCGTCCACGTGGAAGGGGGTGGGGTGGGGGTGCGGGGCAAGATGGGAATCTGAATTCGAGAAAAGTTTACCTACTTTGCTGCACCTATTATGCCTACTATTGAAACATTGAGTGGTTAAATTTCCATAGAGAATTTTTAAAAAGATTACAAATCGTTAGAATTCCTTCGGCTCATGGACCACCAGGTAACACTTGGTCATGAGCCAATGGATTGGTAACTTCTCTTTAGCTTTTCTCCTATAAATAATGAATAATCCAGGCATGCGGTGTTTCATATTGTGTTTACCCCTCCCCAGTCCCCATATAAGCTAATGCAGACATTCGTTTATGAGACTGGGAATTTAATTTCATGGGAGGGAACAAAGAAACAAACAAGTGAACCCAAAGAACAGCAATAACAATAACTCTCAAAAGTATTTTGATGGTAGACCTCCGTATTTATAACTTAATTTAGGCATATGTCACATGTGAATGTGGCACATTTCTTTGGTCTGCCGGTGCAGTTGACGTGGGCCCACTTAAAGCAACGCTGGCATTGTATCCACGGCTCTTCAGACTGCGAATACAATTCACTGCAATACAGACATTCTGTTTCGTCGTTGTTTTGCTGTTCGTTTGTTTTTTGTTTTTTTTTTTCTCTTGGCCTTTTCTTTATTTTGAAATTGCAGTTTACGTTTGCATGTTTTGGGGTTGACACTTTTTCAGCCTTATGTTTTAATGGTTTCTTTTTGTTGTTGCATGTTTTTTCTTCTTCTTCTTATCTTCAGTGAGTGTGTTTCGATAGGGAGAAGAAGTTAAAACGGTAGCATGTGTAACTTTTTTTTAATTTTTTTTTGGTGAGCATTTGGTTTTAATTATTTGTAAAAGATCTTTGAATTTGATGACATTTGGTGAACTGGCGTTTTGTTCGTCAGAAGTCTTGGAGGTCGAAAGTAGGCATTCATCCGGATTTTCGTTTGGTTTTGGAGAGTGGGTATTTGCTTGAGGGACACTTGTGGCAATGGGAGCACAGTCGTGCTCAGAAGCAGTCCATGAATACACAGCTGGAGTTAAGCCTTCTGTTTGATTCTGTGTGCTTTCTGTAACAGCTCGAGCATCTTGAACAAATTCTTGAGTCTCGGCGTTATCAATGCTGGGCTCTGAAATCTGACACAAAGCATTTACATTCTCATCTGCATCATTATGATTGCCAGTGTTAGTTTCCACAGTTTCTGTTGTAGTGGCACATCAGTGGCGGCGCCATGGAGGGGTATGTGGCGCCGCCACTGATGTGCCACTACAACAGAAACTGTGGAAACTAACACTGGCAATCATAATGATGCAGATGAGAATGTAAATGCTTTGTGTTAGATTTCAGAGCCCAGCATTGATAACGCCGAGACTCAAGAATTTTTTCAAGATGCTCGAGCTGTTACAGAAAGCACACAGAATCAAACAGAAGGCCCTCCACTTTTTTCGGCGTAGTAAAACAATACTATTATTTTAATTTTTGTTGTATTGAACGTTGCGGTGTAATGGTCGGTATGCTTAATCCCATATTCCCAAGTGCACTAAATCAGAGAAGTTTTGAAATTATGTTTGCCCCCCCCCCTCCCACACACACGCTAGCTGCAAACAACAAACAAGAGTCGAGGTTCCAAATTGCAACAAGGCATGCCGCGTTTAAACGGACTGAAACATAGTGCTTAAGAGTATTCGACGAATGCTAGAACCGAGAGCGTGCAAGGCATCCGTTTGGAATTCAGCCTACAGCAATTTTAAAAAAATAAATAAAATTTAATATTTAGAAAAATTCTCAAAGGTATAACTCAATGAAATCATGCAAATATGAATATCATTGGAACCGGCTTGTTCAGCCGGTTCCAGTGATATCCATATTCGCATGATTTTGTTGCAAAACAGTTAAACATTTTCTCAACTTAGGGAGAGGACCCCCCCCCCCCCCCCCCCCCCAAAAAAAAAAAAAACCCACCCAGCTCGTCGCTGCACAATCCCCAACTGTACCCCCTCACTTGTGTAACTCTGGCGCCGCCACTGTGGCACATAATTCTGGAGTCGAAGTTATCTCGGATGCAGCAAAATCTACTTCGGTGAAAATAGACGGATTGAAAGGAACGATTCCAGACACCCTGAATCCATTAACTGCTTTCTCAAATGTTGCGCCCTTCTCGTAAGCCCGCCCAAACAATTCTCCGATCTGATATTCAGTTATCGCTCTACCATAATGACGACGAAGCCGCGTTTGTGCTTCTTGGTCATAAAATGTGTTCACACTTTTTAAAAAATGACCCGTCAAGAGGTTGGATTTTATGAGATGAGTGGGAGGGGAATGACAACAGAATCATATTATTTTCTCTTGCCTTCCCTATAACAATTAGATTTTTTGTGTGTGTGTGGAATGTCCGTCTAGAATCAATAGTGTTGGTGAATCCCTCAATCTAGGCTGATCGAACTGAATGAAATAATTGAACCACTCTTGAAAAAGTTCCTCATTTTTCCATCCTGTTTTACTTGTTCCTCCAATTGAACCAGGTGGTGTGCGGTCCAACAACTCTGGTTTCATACGCACCCGAGGGAAAATGAACATTTGGGGTACGAAGGTCCCCGCGGCACTCATGCAACAACACACAACTGTTACCGTTTTCCCATTTTCAGCGCTAGTTAATGCCCCCACTGCTTGTTTGCCCTTAAGAGCTAAAATTTTCGATGATTTATGGCAAATCGTGTAGCCGGATTCATCAATTTTGTAAATGTGCGTGTCTGGTATTTTTGGTTTTCCTTCAGTGAACATAACCGACTCCAAGGCGCTGAAAAACAAGTTCACTTTTGTTTTATTAAACCCCGAAGCCCTCATCATTGAAGTTGCCTCAGGTTTTCTCACTGAAATTTGTTTGTGTCGTATCAAAAATGAGCCGCCCCAATCGGCTCCTGCCATTTCGTTCTCGTTGTTAAAGAGATGTTTTATTTTACGTGTCTCACAGTATCTGAACACTATTCGACGAACGTCGATTACTGTCACCCCGAACAATTTTTGTTCCATATCCAGTATGACAGAAACCAATTCCATTTCTTCACTATCTGTCAATACCGTACGTCTCCTTTCTTCACGTCAGATCCATTCACAAACTTTTCACAGTGCCTTCTAAGGCTATTTCGTGGAACACAAGGCTCCCTAGCGGCGGTCTTTAATCCCTTTTCCTCATTTACAACTGCCTCTATTGCTTTTTTCATACTTTCCTCGGATCACTGTCCACGCAGGTTTCGTCTTTGGTAAGCCGAGCACGTACCATTTTCTGAAAGCATAAATTATCAAAACATTAGAATTCTAACCAACAGTGGCGTGGGAACCAGGGCCGTAAGAGAGGGGGGGGGGGCATGTGGGCACTTGCCCCCCCCCCCCCCGTAAATTGCACTGAACAATATGGGTGCCCCCTCTGGTCCCCCTGCCAGTCCTCTCTGCCATTTTGATCTCCCGGCGGCCCTGGTTGAAACCGGGGGGGGGGGGGGGGCGGTGTAATTACCCCCTCCCCCACCAAATCAAATAAAAAGTTCTAAAATGTGTTAACCCAGTGTCCCAATCAAACTCGTGGCGATGTTTGAAGACAGTTCAAAACAAAACACAAACGAAGAACCTTGCCCAAAGGAATACCTTAAGAAGCGAGTCTGGTAACAGGGCGAGCAGAGAATTCAAATTTGCAGTTTCCATAGGTCCTCGTGTGGAGAGTCAGTCACAGCATTTTCAAAATCGTCAAGAGCACGAGTTTGGATCCTCACTTTTTCATTTTTCTTTTTCGGGACGCCCCCCCCCCCCCATCCCCCCCATCCCCCCCAAACTCCCGCCACGGAGAAGCCGGACACACCCTCTCGTGCTCTTCTCCTGATGCTGCGCGGCTTGGGTAATGCTGCGCATCCTGAGCGCTGTGAGCGTGATTGACGTCCCATTTGCATCCAGTCCGATTACCCCCCCCCCCCCCCCCCCCCCACACACACCTCCACACACAAACACACGTACACCAATTTGTCTGCCTTCCTACATCCTTGCTAACAAAAACAAGATTCAGGGTAATATGGACCCCTGTCCATATTACCCAACAATAGGGGGTCCATGATCCCCAGTGTGGAACGTTAAAATAAGGGAGCTAACTCTATTAAAATATAAAAAGGACGCTGTTGGCTCAATTTCAGAGAACGCATGGTTAAAAACAAAGTATGAAAAAAGATTCAGATTCCATCCATCCAGTGGAAATAGTAATATAGGACAAATCTACGTAAAAAGAATATTTTAGTAATACATATAGAAAAGTCTTACCCTCCTATTTTTCTTTTATATTCCGTAGTTTTAACTCTTGATTGCGTTGAATCTAGCAGACGACACAAGATCTTCAAAAACATTAAAAACCCGGAACCGTAGTTTTCGTTTAGCGGAACGAAACGAGGGGTGTTCATATTACCCAAGGGTCCATATTACCCCGGGTTACCAATTGACGCCCCTCCCTCCCCCCATTCCAAATTCCTGGGCCCGCCCCTGCTTACAGAATCCATTTTAGGCCATAGAATTCTGTTTTTTTTTCGAAACGAGTCGATAAGTCCAAGAGTCGCAAGGGCGAACAACTACGAGCAATTGTTCTCTAGCGCATTTTTCGATGGGATTGAAGTCATCCGAGAAATGCCTTTTTCCAGTCACTGCTCAATAGCTCATCAAGGGAACTTGGAATAGGTATGAAAAAACAGTTCGAGAAAGCGGACTGCATTCGTCTGCTTCTAGAAGTGGAAGACTACCTTGACAATGATGTGAACCGTAGAGGCATTATCTACTGAGGGCCGCAATAGTGCCACAAGGTAGCAATGGACGAGACACTCTAGCGCGGGACAGAATAGTGGTAGCCAATAGAAATGGTACAAAGCAGTAATATACAGGACTGAAAGACTAGTAGAACACCATACAATGCAGGCTAAACATAGGACAGATGGTGGGGGAAATGAACAAGTCAGCAGTGTTGGGGGCGCGGAGGCGATGCGGTAACCTTTCTCGTCAGATCACCGAAGTTAAGCAACGTCGAGCCGGGTTAATCCTCGGATGGGTGACCGTCTGAGCGATCGATTCTGACTCTCGCGTTGTGTCCTTGGGCAAGGCACTTAACCACGATTGTCCACATGGGAGCACGATGACGCCGTGTACTAAGGCGTATTGCACGTCGGTGGTGCGCATGTCTTCAACCATTTTAACACTGCCTGTGCTGCAGTGGGGAGTTATGATGTTGGAGAGCTGGCAGCTGCTCGTTGTTGCTCGGTGGTTCTCTCCGGGTACTCCGTCTTCCTCCACCCATGAAACTGTCACGGTCATGATTAGCCATTTTGCATAAGTATGTGACCTTAAACACCAATAAATATAAATATATATATATATAGTCAGCAATGGTGGCGTTGGAGCTATGAAAGATGTGCGGGATGGTCCAGAAGTCAGGAGCTGAATAGAGTTAGGATTCATAACTATCTCCAGAGAGATATCCCCCAAAAGGTATCCTCAAAAGGTAACCTAATAGGCATCCTCAAATAATACACTATCATGTCATAAGTGTCCTTAAGTACCGTGATGAGTCATAGAAGTGTATGTGGATTCACTCCGTCAAGCAAATGCTCGATAGCTCATTTGCTCGGTGGGGTTCTAGTTGTCCGAGCGATGCCTATTCGAGTCACTACTCGACATCTTATCTATTCGATAAGATTCGAGTTGTTGGTGTAAAACCTATTCCTGCTCGATTGTCTTTTGGGTTTAAGAATCATTGAGGCCTTCGTTATACACGGGGGAGCTAACTCTGTATGAATGTCAAGCAATCTGACCAGTGATTATAAGACTCTGACAAGGGTAGAGGTCGGAACAATGGGTAGTCAATAGTAGCTGGGACTAGATAGACTGTTAGGGTTAGAGTAGCTAGAATAACGCCTGTAATTGGTAGCAACCGAGGATTTAGTGGGAAATCCGTGCCAGTAAAAAATAGCCATCGGGTCTGTTTGGGTAATTCTACGAAGTAAACGAGGATTTGGTGAAAATCCGAACTAGGAAGCAACTTCCATTCACTGGAACAATGTCCACTACGTGCTACTCTTATAAGCCAAGGATGGGGCCTTCGCCAAGTCCGTTTCAGCGATTTGAGATAGTTTTTGATGATTTGGGGTGATCGTCAGGTCTATTTGGGTAATTGGATATACACCTGTTGAACCTGACACAACCCCTGAACACACCCGGTCCTGTTGGAGGGCTGTAGCACATACGAACCACGTTCAACCATAGAAAGCAAGATGGCTGCTTCCAATATACAAAATGGAAGACGGAAATACATGTCACACTAACAACACGCGCTGCGCATGCGCACTTAGACCATATATCACATTGATAATGACGTCCCAACATGACCGTTCACGCGTATTACCATGTCAACCCAACATGGCGTCGCCGGGTCACGTGATATAATGTCACTTCCGGGGTTCGGCAACCTGGAGGTGAAAACCACATTACATACTACTTTTCTTAATGTTGATCTCTGAAATATGATTACACCGGCCAGGATCCATGGTCGTTTAGGATTAAGCCAAGGCGTTTATGCTGGGTAACTTGTTTGATATCAGTACCGGACATCTTTAGAGTGGCATGATGTGGTTTTACTGACTTGCCTGAGATTATCAATGACTCCGTTTTTGTAGGATTGTCAATCAACCATTGAGATGCCCACACATTGATCTTCTGTTGGTCGTTAGACATAAGTCTGGCTGTTTGTGTAGGGTCTTTAATGGTGAGGTATAGACGAGTATTGGCCGCAAAAAGTCGAACGTTAGATACCAGTCCATCCGTGATGTCGTTTATGTAGATAAAAAAGAGAAGAAGCCCTAGTGTCTAGCCTTATGGAACACCTGAGATTATACTTCCCCACAAAGAGTGCTCGGAATTAATTACGGCGCATTGATACCTATTGATCAAGTAAGAGTCAAACCAAGATAATAACTGAGCGGTTATGCTGGTGTTTTGAAGTTGTACAAAAAGCCCTGTTACCAAACCCCGTTACACGACTAAACAGAGCAGTCATTTTCGTTGATTTCGTTTTCTCCCATCGCTCTTGTTCGTCCCATTCATGCCCACTCGCAGTCGGAGAGTCGTTCAAAGTTATTTCAATGGCTAACATTTCTTCCCCAAAGTTGTCTGTGGGGGTGTTTTTATATTTTAAATCCCTTTTGATTAGGAGGGTTATCCCTCCATCTGATCGGTCTGGTCCGCCGCGCCTGATATTTTAGAAGTTATGAACACCACAGTGCAATTTTTTTTCATATGAGTTTGTTTCGTAAAGCGCTAAAATATCAGGTTTATGTTCGTCGAGACACAGTTCTAGGCTGACTTTCTTGTTTGAGGCATCGTTAATGTAGATTATCCAAATTTAGGTTGGTTTTAAGAGTTGTTTTCGCGATTAATTTTAACTGAGAGAGATAGTCGTTTTAGATGTATTGTCAAGAATTAGTTTATATATGTCTATTTTACAGAATTTACTAATGTCCTCACATATATCTCTAAATCATATTTGTCATCTTTTCAATGTGCACATGCTTTTGGGGTTGAAAGCTTGGGTCACCCTCGTGTACGCGTTTTTTTTTTACGTCAACTGTCTTGGCTTTCAGGGCGGGATACCCCCTGTAATTACTAACATGTGCCTCCCACCCCTTCAGTTAAGGCAAGTGATGTCGTTAGTTTGACACTCCAAATTTGTGGCCACCTCCTAATTTCATGCCAACTGTGTCCAGTGTGCAGGTGCTTGAGGTGTGTCCGTACTTTTGGCTGTTGAAGATTGTAGCGGCGATCGATTCGCTTTGTATTCTTCTGTCTTGTGATGTCTGAATTTGACATAGACACATGTTTTGGGCAGTTGTTTTGGTTTTTTGTTTGTTTGTTTGTTTGTTTGTTTTTCTGTTAGAGCGTGAAGACAGTTAATTTTGATTTTCCATGTCGGTTTTTTGTGATGTGATTGCTGTGTATGCGTGTCCGAGTGCAGTCGTATGTTTTTAGATTGGCCGATATGTCAATGTCGGGTGTGTCAGAGTTGAGTCGCAATCCTACTGTCGCAATATTGGATTTGGGGTTTGCGGGGTAGGCTGTTTAGTGTCCTTAGGTCGGACTCAACTGATGCTGATATCCGTGTTTAGAAGAATCTACCTGCCTGCTTCAGTTATAAGTAAGGCTTTCGTCACCCAGAGATAAGCTCAAGCTTTATCTTAAGTTTCTTGATTGTTTTTTTTTAGACGACCGTTGGTTAGGAACACGGTTATAGATGACAGACTCATTGTCTGTGGTGCGAGAGTTCCGATCTTTGTTAAAAGGAAGTGTTTGCCCATTTTGGGTTTCGATGGAGCCCACCCTGGTCCGGTTAGAAACAGTTGTGTCGCCCTCATTATCTACTTCGTCACTTGTGCTAGTAGTTTTCCTCTTTCTTCTGAGCTTTCTTGTCCTTTTCCCTCTGTTCGTCTGCGATGAGTTTCTCTTCCAGCATGCATCTGGGGTTTTCCATCTCCGTCCTTTGTTATGCCGCGATTTCTTCCTCCCGAGCAGATTGTTGGCTAAGCTGCTTGTTGAGAATTTCCAGTTGCTGGTCCTTGAGTCTGATAGTCTCATTTAAACTCTATTTTACCAAGTAGATATTGGACGGTCTGGCTTTCAACGTCAGGAGCAATGGTGATTGCATCCCTGTCAGGGCCCCGAAAAGGTGCCACAGACCGTGCTCTGCATGGTCTCCTGAGACTGTTGGGGCTGGACAGAATACAAAAGAAGAACGAAATGGTTTCGTGCGTCGAAGGCGTGCAGGGACGCAATGAGGCAAGCCCTTCATGTCTGGGCGTGTTAAAGGAGGAAAGAGTAGGGGGAGTTTAGGGGGAGAAAATGTAGCGATGGAACTCTTGCTCACAGTTCTTGTAGTATCTTCTCTGTCTTTGCTAAAGCAGTTAAAGTTCATGTGTTGATGGCCCTCTGATAGTTGCGTCTTGACGTAGTCCAGGTATTGTCTCATGTTTCGAAAGGGTTGGTGGTGACACAGCAAAATTCGACTCTGAAGCATCCGTCCGCCAGAGTTGTGAATTCTTCCCAGGTCATGTTTCCAAAATCTATCTTTGTGCCTCATTCTCTCTTCGTTCCGGGGAGGGGGGGGGGGGGTGGTATTCAGTGGATTGGTGGCTGAATCGATCCGATCCGATAGGAAATCCAGGTTCAGAATGGTTGACTTCTATCTCGCCTTCCGCCTCCTCCTCCTCCTCCTTTCTGCCTTACGTCATCCGCGGTGCAGGGGAATGGATTGGCGAGAGTGGGTAAGGTGGTGGGGTCGATGAGCTGGTTGTCTCCTCCTGTTTCTCTGTCTCGGATCGTCTCTTTTCCAGCCATGCTTCCATTCGCCTGGCGTCCCGGCGTCTGGTTGCAGGCGTTTTCTCTTCTTCTTCTGTTGGCTCTTGTCGGGTATTCCAGGGTGGGGACCAGTGCGGGGCGGAGCTGGGCGGGCGGGACGCAAGGTACTACAACTACACTTGGAAGGTTCTAGGTGATATTTGATATGAACTGAACGCTGTCACCATCAACTTGGACATCAAAGTATCTCTCATCTGTGCAGTCGGGAAATTCGTTTCACTAATTATGTGCTAATTAGGAGCTCTCACTGGTAGGTGTGACCACTTGGATAGTCAAGCAATCAGCGAAGTGTTCGTAACTTCGTATGTCAGAACACGAAAGCGAATGAATGAATGAATGAATGAACGAACGAATGAATGAATGAATGAATGAATGAATGAATGAATGAATGAATGAATGAATGAATGAATGAATGAATGAATGAATGAATGAATGAGTAAAAGTTTCAGCGCGCCGGAGTCGCGCAGGAATGATGTGAGATTGAAATCCGTTGCAACCCGAATAGCTTAATTTGCTTAGGAAGCCACGACAGGCGGAAGTGAGGGCCATCTTATTGGTTTGAGTATGCACACTGTTCTGCTATGTTTTTTGAGAGTAATCGCTTGACTGGACTAGTTACGTGAAATAATTCATGAGAGATGAGGGACGTTGTACGTACACGAGTGCGCGAATGCGCACGAGTGTTTTACAATATAGTCCCAGCACGGATACATGACACAATTGTTGATTGCATAATTCACTGTGAAATTATCGTTTATAATCAAACCCGGAAATCCCAGTAAATCACACTTTGGAAAGTAATAAAATCATTTTCATACGCTCACATCGTTCACGTGATCATCAGTCATGCTAATTAGACAGCGCATTTCGGCGTATCTAGACCGGAGATATTTCCAAAACCACGAATATAACACGAACGCAATCAGCAGATCTCAAACTTCAAGCAACTCTGGACTTCCATCAACTTTAACCTTTCAACAACCACCTTACAGAAAAGAGAAGTCTGGACTCCCCCAACCTACAAGACTTAATCCTAGGATGAGTCATAAACTCGATAATAACAACTTCCATGGACCAGTTAATAGCCATTTTAGGTCTAGCATTAACAATAATTATTCTACCTTCACCAACCCCAAGTGGGGAGCGACATATAGGGATTACTTTTGTCGTCTTGCGTCGACCGCGTCGTCGTCCGCGTCACTCTTTCTCTTATCCGCCACTCCTCTTTAACCTATGAATGGATTTTGATGAAACTTTCAGTGATTCTTTATCACATAATGGCATTGTGCACCTCCTATTTTATTTTTTGATCCGCTGTATTTTTTCCAGAGTTATGCTCCGTCGTCTTGCGTCGTCGTCCGCGTCGTCGTCCGCATCGTCCGCGTCGTCCGCGTCACACTTTCTCTTATCCGCCACTCCTCCTTTAACCTATGAATGGATTTTGATGAAACTTTCAGTGATTCTTTATCACATAATGGCATTGTGCACCTCGTATTTTATTTTTTGATTCGCTGTATTTTTTCCAGAGTTATGCCCCTTTTCCACTTTGAATTCTGTCTGAAACGCCAGGCAGGTCTAGCATTTCACGGAAGACTCACATCTAAGTTAGGTCTAGCATTAACAATAATTATTCTACCTTCACCAACCCCAAGGATTCTAGGGACCGACACGGGAAACACACCATGTACTCGTCCAGGTAGGACTCTCCCCCTAGTGAGGGTTACCATGGTGAGATCATCAAGAGGCTACAAATCCACAACCCAGAGCTTAAATTACATGGTTAAATTATATGCTAATTTCACCAATGAGATTAATGCACTCAGGGAGGATAAGGCAAAGGAATTGGATAAGAAAGAAAATGAAATACAAATCAGGAAATCATTCCGACAGTGACCGCTTGGCAGAAAACATGGCCAGCTACTTTGGGGCACAAGTCCCCAATCTGGACAGCTCTCCTTTCTATGGATGTAGCCATTCCAAAAAATAAAACAAGAAAAACAAAAACAGGAAAGAAATCCTCCCAACAGGTTCCCTCAAAACCCAAAATCAAGAAGTTTATACCCCTCCCCCAACCTCTCTGTGACTGAGTCACAAGACAGTAGCTACATTGGGGCTGACATGCTAAACTCAGAACTCAGCAGTACACCGCTAAGTTCGGGCAGGCAAGCCACCCCAACCTCACCAGTCACCCCTCAAGACAAATCCAAGGAGGAGACTGAGCACAACAACTCTAAACATGACAACACTGACAATGGGCTCGGATCCTAAGCAGGTATCATTTCATGTTCAACCCCAGGCAATCTGTTATTATGTATGGATGGCATGGAAGGTATCAGATTGGGATATGAATAGTAGCGTGTTCCCTCAGTTTTCTTTATTTGACATTTTCAAAACAAAACAGGTGGAAGAATTTATCTTCATTCTTTACAAAGTGTCACTTTACTTCTGCTTCTCTGCTTCTGTGTGTTACAAAGTGTGTCGCTTATGACCTATCAAGTTCATATAAAGAGTTATCTTCCATATACCACATCCCCGTCTTGTGAAGAAAGTGTTCACGGAATTTTGCAGTCTTTGGATATTGTTTATTGGTTACGCTCTACTGAATGTAGTCTCTCAAGTAAACAGGAGATTGTCGTAACTGTTGATGTGAATTAGTATGTACGAAATCATTCTCCACGGAATTTACCTTCCAACAACTGAATGAGTTATTGAATTGTCTGTCACCAGACGCTCCATCCGCATGAATGTTCCATTTTACTGCTCTATTTGCATGCCAATTCTTCAACTGTATCTCCAGTCTGGATTTTATGCATCTTAACATGTTTTATATCATAAAGTTCTTTCATTATTCTGTTTTGTCTTCAGCATTTCTTAACCCTTTACCTAAAATGAAAAGCAGATGACACTTGCAAAACAAATTCTTGAAGAACTATTTTTTTCATTTTTTGTCCCCAAAACGTAGGTTGTGACCCTCATTGGAAGGAGCACGACGAGCTCGTTCAAAAGAGGAGTCATAACCTATGTTTTGAGACAAAAAAATGAATAAATAATGAAAATTAATTGGCGGTTTTTGTGAATAGCGCTGGCCATTTTGGTCGTTACGCTGGGTAAAGGGTTACACGGGGGCGCGGAGGCGCGGTGGCGTCGCGGTAACCGGTCCTCGTTAGATCACCGAAGTTAAGCAACGTCGAGCGCGGTTAATAGTTGGATGGTTGACCATTTCAGCGACTGATTCGCGCTCCCGCGTTGTGTTCTTGGGCAAGGCACATAACCATTTACCTAACCTGAAAAGCAGACGACACTTGCAAAAATAAATCTTGAATAACTATTTTTCTTTCATTTTTTGTCTCACAAACATAGGTTATGACCCCTCGACGAGCTCGTCCCAACGAGGGGTCATAACCTATGTTTTTGAGACAAAAAATGAAAAAAATAATGAAAATTAATTGGCGATTTTTGAGAATAGCGCTGGCCGGTTTTTGGCCGTTACGTTAGGTAAAGCGTTAACCCCGATTGACTACACGGGAGCACGATGGCGCTGTGTACTAAGGCGTACTGCACGTCGACGGTGCGCATGTCTTCAACCAATCTAACCCTGTCTGTGCTGCGGTGCAGAGAGTTCAGAGTTACGATGTTGGAGAGCTGACAGCTGCTCGTCGTTGCTCGGTGGTTCTCTCCGGGTACTCCGGCTTCCTCCACCCGTAAAACTGTCACCGACATGATATGACCCTGGCTGTTAATGTGTCGTTAAACCCTAATAAGAAAAGAAGGGGTTAAGCAGAAACAGTCTATTGAGCTCTATCTTTGGTAAGTCCTGGTTTTTACGATGTGAGATTATTCCTGATCTCTTTTCCGGTCATGAGACAAAATGCCGTACTATTTGTAACAGAATGTGGAGTAGAACGGATGGTCATTAAAACTTGGTGTAAAGCATCAGACCATGATAACTTGTCTCTAAAATTGGCGTGTAATAAAGATTTGATTGTCCCATTTTGTCCCATTCAGTCTCTCTGCAGCAGCGTTAGTAATAGGATGGTAATTAGGAGTTCTTGTGTGTTGGATTGCATGTTGCTTCAAGAAAGATGTAAATTCATAGCTGGTAAGCTGAGAACCATTATCTACGGCAGTGTATTAGGGTCAGGACCTTTTCGTTTAATAATCTGTTGATACAGATTAATAAACTGTTTTTACAGATTAATAAACTGTATTTACAGATTAGTAAACTGTATTTACAGATTATTACGAGACTGTTTTTACAGATTATTACGAGACTTTTTACAGATTAGTAAACTGTATTTATAGATTATTTGGAGACTATTTTTACAGATTATTAGAGAACTGTTCTGTACAGATTATGCCGAGACTATTTTTACAGATTAATAAACTGTTTTTACAGATTAGTAAACTGTATTTACAGATTATTAGGGGACTGTTTTTACAGATTATTAGAAGACTGTTTTTACAGATTAATAAACTGTTTTTACAGATTAGTAAACTGTATTTACAGATTATTAGGAGACTGTTTTTACTGATTATTAGAAGACTGTTTTTACAACTCAATTAGCCATTTAGCATGTACCCGATCGTTCGCTATTACCCAGACTTTTGGGGAAGGTGCTAGTGTTAAATTCACATAGGAACCGTACTGCATATATAGTATGCTATTATGTGTATTGTGATATATGTACCCACAGGGCTATGGGTATATGGTATGGGTATGTGGTGGAAAATTAACAATAAATGTGGGGTTTCAGGAAAAAAAATTCCCGCGAAACGGTTGACGCTCCTGTGGACGTCGTGACGTCACGATGCGCAACGTGACGTCAGAGAAAAGTTGACCGCTGTTGTTGTACACTTTACAGTCCGGTATGACATTATTCGCACTGGGGTGTGTCGGGGTTCTCATACTGGACTGATATCGTAGTATAGTAAGGGTGCTATATACCCCTGTAGGTATACTATTAACCCTTGACCTTGGTACTACTAATCGACATATTATCCTATGACTGATATAGGTAGTGCGTAATGCTAGGCAAACCAGTATTGTGGGTTAATGCATGGTCGTCGTCTAGTGCGGCATTGAGAAATAGCCCTTGGTGGTTTGGATTTGCTGTAGAGTATGGGCGTTATATATCACTGTAGATCTCATCTTAATCCCATCTTAATCCTTGTCATATCAACCTGCTGATTGCTTTGTACTATCCCATTACTGGAATAGGTAGTATGTAATTCTGGGACAGGCAGTATTGTAGGGTGGGTGAGGGTAATTCATGGTCGCCTACTATGGAAATTTGGAATGTACGCTCCACACCCTTACAGGTCCCATGTTAGCCATTCGTACTATTAATCCACCTAATGCTTCAAATTATCCTATGACTGGAAAAGATAGTATGCATTGCCAGGTCAAGTGGTATTGTGGGTAGGGGTAAGGCCTGGTATTTAAAACGGTAGTAGTACCATTGTCCACTTAGGATGGTGTGCTGGCCCACAAATGGTATAGGCATTACGTAATGTTAGGCCAAGCAATATTGTTGGGCAGAGGTAATCCATGGTTGTCTAGTCAGGTAGTAAAGGATGTGTTGTTTGTACCCCTGCTGGTTCAATCTCTGCCCTTGGTGCTAGTAATCGACCTAATGCTTCATACTATCCTATGACTGGTATAGGTAGAACGTAATGCTAGGCGAAGCGCTATAGTGGGCAGGGGTAATGCCTTGTTGTGTAGTGCAATAGCATAGTATGGACGGCATATACACATTTTAGTTCCCATCTTAACCATTGGAACAACAATCCACCAGGGACGGTGTACTATCCCACATATGGTATAGGTAGTTTGTAATGTTGTGTTGTGTGGTGTATGCTTGGTTTCCAGTCTTCTAGCAGGGTGCGGATGGTCCTTTGACATTATAAGACTTGGCCTAGAAGTCGTGATATGTGACAGTTAGCAAGCCTACAATAGTGCTTCAAGTCAGTAGTAATGACACAACGGTAGAAGAAGATTATAGTATAGTGGACTACAGTACAAGCTAGTCATAGGACAGAAAGCTGAAACTGATGGTAAGATCACCTGTATAGGAGGTATATAAGGCCTTGGAATCCCACTTATAGAATCCCTTTTATGGAATCATTACGGGGTCCCTTTTTGAAAACGTCTGCCTTCGGCTCCACTTTTTTTCAAGATGAGGATTAGAGTCATATGTGGAGCAACTCGTTCAACCAATTTCTCTATGGCTTATTTGCTCGATGGGATTATAGTCGTTCGATCAATCGGAGATAGTTAGCAAGCCTGCAGTAGTGCTACAAGTCAAATAGTAATAGTACAAGGAACTATTGGTACAAAGCTTTGAGGGTTATATATTTATATATTGGTTTTTAAGGTCACATTCTTATGCACAATGGCTAATCATGTCTGTGACAGTTTTACGGGTGGAGAAAGCCGGAGTACCTGGAGAGAACCACCAAGCAACGACGAGCAGCTGCCAGTTCCCGAACATCATAACTGTATAGGAGGTTGAAGACATGTGCACCATTGACGAGCAGTACGCCGTAGTACAAAGCATCATCGTGCCCCCACGTGGACAATCGAGTTTAAGTGCTTTGCCCAAGGACACAATGCGGAAGTCTGAATCGATTGCTCAGACGGTCACCCATCCGAGGACTAACCGGGCTCAACGTTGCTTAACTACGTTGATCTGACGAGAACCACGTCAAGGGTGGTAGAAATTATAGTATTGGATGACTACGAACAAGGTTATAGGACAGAAAGTTGAAGACAAGATGTAAACAGATTTCAACGCTATCTGTGTAGGAACTGTGCACGAGCTTCAGCGTGTATACGTTAAATGAGTTGATCGACTTGTCTCGGGGGTGGGTCTGAGGGGCATCAAAAACTCATGTTTTAGAAAGGTTATTGTGTGATACATCATTTTAAAGTTCTCGATGCGTATAGTCCGATTATTTGGTATTTGCCACTCCCCGAGGGGTGAGGCTGAGGGGTATAAAAAATTCAAGTTTTGAAAAAGTTGCTTGTCATGTGATACATCATTTTAAAGGCCTCGACACGTGTAGCCCGAATATTTGGTATTTGTGTCCCCTCAAGGGGGTGGGTCTGAGGGGTGGGGCCTCAAAACCCAAGTTTTTGAAAGGTAGTCATGTGATACATCATTTTAGAGATCTCGACTTGAATATTTCGAAATGAAGTATCCAACCCTCTCTGAGGGGGTGGGGGCTGGGGGGCATAACAAATTTAAGTTTCAGAAAGGTAGTCATGTCATATATCATTTTAAAGGTCTTGAGTTAAATATATCGAATATGAAGTATCTGACCCTTCCCGAGGGGTGGGGTGGAGGGAAATAAAAAAATAAGTTTTAGAAAGATTGTCATGTCACAGTATTTGTGTCTCATCAAGGGGGTGGGACCTCAAAACCCAAATTTTAGAACGGTTGTCTGGTGATACATCATTTAAAGGTCTCGACTTGAATATTTCGAATATGAAGTATCCAGCCCTCTCTGAGGGGGTGAGGGTTGGGGGCATAACAAATTTAAGTTTTAGAAAGGCAGTCATGTCATATATCATTTTAAAAGTCTTGACTTAAATATATCGAATATGAAGTATCCGACCCTTTGTGGCGAAGCAGGGTTAAGTACCCCGGAAAAATGATCGTCTAGTGGACTTCAATCATGGCAACTGGCCACAGGTCAATTCAAAGAGTTCAATCAAGAAGGCAACCAGCTTCTGTGGAGTCTGCAAAAGTTCTTGAAGTACTGCAGCCGCAGCGAATGGGTGAATTCAAAACACATAAAATATACTTACAGTTTTCGACTTTTATTAAAACCCTAAGTAAAGTTCCTACAAGTTAAACTAAAATTATCTGTCTCTGGTAAAATATTCAAATATAAGATTCGAAATGAGACAATGTTGAAACTATCGCATCGCTCTCATTGCGTCCTTTATCTAAGATGGTTATCTGGCCTGGCAGCATTCGGCAGCATTCTTCCACGAAAACAGGAGAGTGACTTCTGTGCGTGTTGAAAGCCCAGAGAGAAGTGAAGTTCTCGGGTCTTTCCACCGGTTTATATTCTGTTGTGAACGTGCGTTTCCGTGCGTATCTCATTGTGTAAGGTGAAGGCTTACACCACATGATGCCACAATACGCCACCTATACCCCAAGATGGCAGAGAGATGTTTCGTAACCCCTCGCTTCCATTCTGGGATAGTGGGGGCATCCTGTGCTATCAGTATGCATTCTCATGCTAAAATGATGCTGGCATGCTGTTGGTTTGCATTTAGCTGTGTTTATTTAGTTTGTCCGATTTATCTTCAAGGTTAGGGAGTCACTCAATGACGTCAATCGAACATACTATCTTGTGCAATTTCCAGAGCTGAAAGTTATTCTGGGTGTGTTGAGGTTAGGCCAGGTCATTTATACAATACTAAATTCTGTCAAAAGCATTTGATGAGGTTACTGCAGGTCAGGTGCAACAATACTGAAATCTGTCAAATGCATTTTGATGAGGTTAGTGCAGGTCAGACTATGTCTCATTTTCTGCGCCATGCATACTGAGTGTGAGAACCGAACTTGTAGGTCGATTGCACTTATGTTATGTAATTTTAATTAGAATAGGAATATCAGTAACATACCACGATTGCATAACCGTGCCTTTAAGAGAATTTCCATGTTATGAATATCGAATGTTGTAACATAGTTTGAAGCATAGCTTCCCCTTTAACAAGAACTCGGAAACAGCTCTCATACTTATTAAAGTTTATTCACCAGAGAATTATTACCAAGTAGGACTTGGCCACTCTTATTAACACTTAGGGAACCAAGACTCCCAAGTGAAATTATATTAACCCTACGTGTTCCATGGAGGGCATTTCGTTACAATCCTCCCAACCAAGACGCGAGGTCCGGTAATATTATCAGAGCTTGAGTCTGGATTGGGTGGATTCAATAATCCAAGATAATCATGTGACCAGGATGACCAATCACATGTGACCAGGATTGCAATTACATGATCAGGATTGACCAGGATCTTATGATCAAGATATTAACAAGACCACAAAATGGTCAGAATACCGTGACCAGGATATGACACTACCGAGTGACTAGGTTTAAGGAATAAGAAATGCACTACATGGATTCTGCTTATTAACAATTGGCAATACCAGAACGCTACCAGACAACAGGAATCACCTTTTCTGTAAGGAATTACATTGTCCACTAATTGAGTGAAACCTGAAAAATTGACTGACTATATCTTACATTCCTACATTAATTGATTGGGAAAGAATTGATAATAAAATGCCGTATAATCGAAACTATGTCTCTTCAAAGGGGTTCCCCAAAGGAGGCCAAAATGGCACAGAGGACAACTTCGTTTTTTCTGCATCCAAGTTAACCCACAGTCTATATGCACTATTTGAGTACATCGAGGACAGCGATATGTCGCACGAGGCCCTATGATGTCCATCAAGCATATTGCACATTGTCTCTCATCTCCATCTACTAAATTTTGAGTGGCCTGAAAAATTTGAAGGCTTGCATACAGTTTGAGCACGGATTGCAAGACTTGATAACTATATTGTGCACTTTCCCATTCATAAGTATGTTCCACCAGCACATGATGGAATGCTTCACCAATTAACATGCGATATTGTAGGGGATATTCTGGTATAGCAATTTGGCTTAATTCACTAGGGCGAAATGGACAGATCAGTCCCATCATCTGTTTCATACGGTATTCTTTGGTCATAATAAGTTCCGTCCCACCGTCAATCATTCCAATAACGAATGACACTTTGACGGCTTGATCGTGCTGCCTCCAGTGGAGGCATGTTCGATCACCACTAGATGAGGCATCACCAGATCTCGTCCTACTTCTGTTGTGTGGAGACAATACCAGTACAAGACCTGAGTCCTAATCAGTTCCAGATGACCGGTGACTTCTCATTAACTCTGCTCATTGCCCCATATGGGCAAAGTTTCCTTCGTTTAAACTTACTTGGCAATCGCGAGCAAAGTGGTTTGGCTTCCCACAGCAAAAGCAGCAAAAGGACGCCCCTGGTGACCTTTCACCTGCTGGCTGAATATCAAGCATTCTAACTTGCTTAGTCAAGTTTATGCGACAATCACGTTTCAAGTGGCCAACGCGATTACAGCGATTGCAAACCGGACGTGTAAATCGTATCGGTTTCTGATATCGGTTGTAATTTTGACTTCCCCTATTTTGGTATTGGTTGTTATACTGATTTTTATTCTGATTCTGATATGGAGGTCGTGCATAACCACCACTGTAGTTTTTAGTTAATATATTAGCCTTATGGCGCCGGGAGTCCATGGGAGTTTCATCTCTCGTCTCCAAAGGAAGATCTACAGGTTCTTCCTGTTCGTCTATGGGATTGCGAAATACAGGGTCCCAATAGCACTCATATTCTTCATATTGTCGTTCAAATGCTTTTCCAAAGGGCGCTTTTCCTTTGGAAGAATCAGAGCAGGCGCGAAATTTGATTTTCGTGGCATTTTCGAATAATGCTTGACACCGCCATTTTCTAGTGTCTTTGGCATGTGACGGATCAATTTCATCCGAACATCGGAGTCATACAACCCGTCACAAAAGTAATCTGAGAGGTTTTTCTGGAGGGTGGGGTTGTCAATCTCCTGATCAAAGGCGTCTCTTGCAAGATCAAGCAATTGCTCAGCATATGAGACAAGGGTTTGATTTTTCCCCTCCCGCATATGGCGCAACTGATTGGTGGCCATGGAGTTATCCATAGTGGCGCTATAGCGACTTTTCAATTCGCTATACAGTTCAGACCAAGTCATTTGAGGAGTTTTCTTCATTGTTCTCAAGATAAAATCGGCGACTACAAAGTCACTGGTTTGAGCGGCGATTTTAGGGCGTTGCTTCTCTTCTACATCATTAGTCTCACAGAAAAGGTCAAGGGATTTTTATCCAACCTCTAAAGTTCAGTGGGTTCCCGTCAAATTTCTTAATATGAGAATGAATTGACTGGGCCTGGGTGGCGTTAGCAGTCTTTGCATTACTCTTCTCACTTTGGCACACGGTTTCATGAAGGTCAATGATGGCAAAGGACGTTGGATCCTTGGCTCTTTTTTCAGCATCTGCCAGTTGTTTTCTTAATTTTTGTTGCTTTATTTGGGCGTTAGCTTGAGCAGTAGCCAACTGTAATCCTAAATCAGCTTTTTGTTTTCCCATTTCCACCTTTACTTGGTCGAGGGTTGTCTGCATTTGTTGGAGTGTTTGTTGTGAGGCAGTATGCTGCTGCGACAAGCTAAGAACCTGGTTGTTCATTTCAGTAAGTCGCTGCTCATACTGATTCATTTGACCCTCGCTTTCTTGTCTCACTTGAGTCAGTTCATCGATCCACCGTTGCTCTTGTGGCATAGTCATTTTCAATTATTCAATTAATTTACTACTACTCAGTTAATTTACAATTTTTCTGCTGTTAATAAACGTAAAATGAACAAAATTGCACCTACCTTGCTAGCGCTATAACTGTTGAAACACACGTGGTAGTCTTTTCAGAATCTCCTCGAATTCTTCGAGATTTTTCAATGCTCCTTGAGTTTCCATTTTTCCCTGATGTTCCGTTAGAAGTTCTGTATATCTGTTGAGCAACACTCGGTGTGACCAGTCGAGCATGGCTTGAATATGGAAGTGATTGGCGGTTGGCATCAGAGTAAAAAATGGCACGTTGGACATTCAGTCAGACATGCAGGTCAAATCCACCATGGAGTTGTACTAGTACATTTTCGACCATTGGGTTCAGAGGGTGCTGTCTGCTGCCTTATAAGTGTCTGCTGCCAGACATTCAAATTACCAGTAAATTAAGCGATGGCCGTTGTTTAGGAGGGACGGCCATCAACAATATCAAAAAGTTCTCACCAGTTCACTGTGCTCCCCAGCGGCAACGTTTTGAGTCAATTTCGGCTTCACTGAGTCCGTTAGGGTCAATAGATGTTTTTAGAATGTTCACCCGATCATATCAAGAAAGTTAGAAGTCAGAGTCCAAATCCTGGTCACGGCACCATATAAACTGGCCTGTGGCGAAGCAGGGTTAAGTACCCCGGAAAAATGATCGTCTAGTGGATTTGGGTTAGGACTTCAATTGTGGCAACTGGCCACAGGTCAATTCAAAGAGTTCAATCAAGAAGGCAACCAGCTTCTGTGGAGTCTGCAAAAGTTCTGGAAGTACTGCAGCCGCAGCGAATGGGTGAATTCAAAACACATAAAATGTACTTACAGTTTTCTACTTTTATTAAAACCCTAAGTAAAGTTCCTACAATTTAAACTAAAATTCTCTCTCTCTGGTAAAATATTCAAATATAAGATTCGAAATGAGACTATGTCGAAACTATCACATCGCTCTCATTGCGTCCTTTATCTAAGACAGTTATCTGGCCTGGCAGCGTTCGGCAGCGTTCTTCCACGAAAACAGGAGAGTGACTTCTGGCGTGTTGGAAGCCCAGAGAGAAGTGAAATTCTCGGGTCTTTCCACCAGTTTATATTCTGTTGTGAACATGCATTTCCATGCGTATCTCCTCACATACACCATTGTGTAAGGTGAAGGCTTACTCCACATGACGCCACAAAACGCCACCTATACCCCAAGATGGCAGAGAGATGTTTCGTAACCCCTCGCTTCCATTCTGGGATAGTGGGGGCATCCTGTGCTATCAGTATGCATTCTCATGCTAAAATGATGCTGGCATGCTGTTGGTTTGCATTTAGCTGTGTTTATTTAGTTTGTCCGATTTATCTTCAAGGTTAGGGAGTCACTCTATGACGTCACTATCTTGTGCAATTCCCAGAGCTGGAAGTTATTCTGGGTGTGTTGAGGTTAGGCCAGGTCAGTTATACAATACTAAATTCTGTCAAAAGTATTTGATGAGGTTACTGCAGGTCAGGTGCAACAATACTGAATTCTGTCAAATGCATTTTGATGAGGTTAGTGCAGGTCAGACTATGTCTCATTTTCTGCGCCATGCATACTGAGTGTGAGAACCAAACTTGTAGGTCGATTGCACTTATGTTATGTAATTTTAATTAGAATAGGAATATCAGTAACATACCACGATTGCATAACCGTGCCTTTAAGAGAATTTCCATGTTATGAATATCGAATGTTGTAAAATAGTTTGAAGCATAGGTGCCCCTTTAACAAGAACTCGGGAACAGCTCTCACACTTATTAAAGTTTATTCGCCAGAGAATTATTACCAGGTAGGACTTGGCCACTCTTATTAACACTTAGGGAACCAAGACTCCCAAGTGAAATTATATTAACCCTACGTGTTCCATGGAGGGCATTTCGTTACACCTTCCCGAGGGGTGGGGCTGAATGAAATAAAAAATAAGTTTTAGAAAGGTAGTAATGTCACAGTATTTGTGTCTCCTCAAGGGGGTGGGACCTCAAAACCCAAATTTTAGAAAGGTTGTCGGGTGATACATCATTTTAAAAGTCTCGACTTGAATATTTCAAATATGAAGTATCCGACACTCCCCGAGGGGGTACTGACGAGCGGTGGGGCCTCAAAACCCAAGTTTTTGAAAGGTAGTCATGTGATACATCATTTTAGAGATCTTGACTTGAATATTTCGAATATGAAGTATCCAAGGGGTGGTGGCTGAGGGGCATAACAAATTTAAGTTTTAGAAAGGTAGTCATGTTATATATCATTTTAAAGGACTTGTGTTGAATATTTCGAATATGAAGTATCCGGCCCACCTCAAGTGGGAGTGGTGGGGCAAGGTCGTCAAAACATAGGCGATGCGAACAACACACTCTCCAACATGTGACAATGTGTGACAACGTGTACTTTTTAGATTTTTTTAAAGTGTTTCATCAGAGGATTTCATTGATTTGGCAGTGATGTCTCGTGAAACAGTCCAAATTGACTGAAGTTGCTAAAAACCTGTATTTTTCCGTCGGTGTTTTCCAGTATCTCTTCATCGGATGCGACTGGTTTGGTAGCGATCTTTCAGATGAGAAACATTTTCAACCGCGTGATATCTTGGTTTATTCCAATCAGTCTGTGGCAGACGAATACAGCTTAATGTAGTGTGCCTGTTCAACGGATGTGGTTGATTCGACAGATTTGAAGGAGATCTATCAGATGAGAGAGAGGAGATTTTCAAATGCGTGGCATGATGCATGGTATTTGGTATGCAAGTGTATCTTACCGTTGACCTGCCTCGGTTCGATGGTATTATTTGCCATAGTCTTATCAGAGTTATGTCCTATTATAGACGTGATATTTTTCGCAAATGTGTTTGTTTTTAGGCGATAACTATTAGGCGAAATGGTGTCATATTTGTTGTGCAAGTGAGTAGTATAGCATGTACCCGATCGATCCTAATTACCAAGACTTTTTCCAGAGCAGCTAGTGTTAAATTCCCATAGGAACCGGACTTTTGCCGGAGCATTTTTTCCTGAGGAAAACGTTGGTTCCATCCAGCTAGATCCGGCAAATGGTGTACCTACTGCATATATAGTATACTATGGTGCGTATAGTGATATATGTACACATGGGGCTATGGGTATATATTATGGGTAAGTGGAGGAAAGATGATGGGAAAGTTGGGTTTTCTTGAAAGTTTTTTTCTGCGAAATGGTTGACGTTGCTATTGACGTCATGACGTCATGATACACACGCAACGTCATAAACATGTTGACCGCTGTTGTTGTCCACTATACAATCTGACATAATTTTATTCGGGTCTGGGGGTGTCGGGTTTCTCGTATGGGAGGGGGGGGGGATTGATATGGTAGTGGCGGTATATATCCATGTTGGTATACTATTACCCTTGGGCCTTCATATTATTATTATTATTATAGAACGCAGTATAGTATGGGCGATATATACCTCTGTGCTCCCCCTCCTGAAAGCCATTGGTAATATTAATCAACCTAATGCTTTTTGTCATCCCATGACTGGATTAGGTGGTATGTAATGCGAGGGCAGACGTTATTGTGGGGTACATGGATGTAATGCATGGTCGCCGAGTGTGGTAGTATAGGATGTCCACGCTGTACCCCTACAGGGCTAGTGTTAGCCCTTAGTACTATTAATCCACCTAATGTTTGGTGTTATCCTATGACTGGTATAGGTAGTATGTAATAATAGGCCAAGCGGTATTGGGGGCAGGGGTAATGCCTTGTAGTTTAGAATGGTAGTATAGAATGGACGGTATATACCCCTGTAGGCTCCCTGTTAGTACTTGGTACTATTAACCAACTGATTGGTTTATTTTATTATATGGCTGGTATAGATAGTACGTTATGGTATGTCAAGTGATATTATGGGGTGGGGGTAATGCTTGGTAGTTTAGAACAGTAGTGTAGCATAGGTTGTATATACCCCTGTAGATCTCTTGTTAGTCCTTGGTACTACTAATTCACCAGATGCTTCATATTATCAAGCGGTAGTGTGGGATGGGTTAATGCCTGGTAGTACAGAACGGCAGCAGAATATGGTTGGTATATGCCCCTGTAGGTCCCATCTTAACCGTTTATAGTATAAACCAACCGAATATTTGGTATCATATTACTGGTAAGGTGGTATGTAATCCCAATTCTTCCTACCCTGTTCCAAGTACACTTGTTCTTGTTTCATTTATCCAGATCACCCAATCAGTTCACGTTATGAAAGCTGATTAACCAATCATATTGCTTCATTTCCCGTAATTTATACATATTCATACAAAGTTGTCTCCCTTGTGTATAACAAAAGCATATATCATTCCCAAAGCCAATAAGCTATCGACCGAGTGACTCGCACATACTGCTCGAACGACTCGAATCCCTTTGAGCTAATGAGCCATATAATAAAACAAACCAATCGGTTGGTTAATAGTACCAAGCACTAACTGGAGACCTACAGGGGTATATATGTCAAGGTGATAGCTTGAATTTTCGATTTTGTTGTTTAAAAGTGTATATATTTTCGATAATCTTTCTCACTGGGCTAAATATAAAACATAAGGATAGGGACATGGCGGACCCCGAAAACCGATTTGTCACTTAAACAGAACCGCTATAATTCAAGTGCTGGTAATGAAGCATGGACTTTAATGTCCATTATGACGCATTTATTGAATGCCACACGGGGGTCTGGATAAAACATTAAAGGTAGTAAAAGCCAGTGTACTCCTGCAGTCATAATCCGTGTAATTATGATCGCACATGTTCTCGACACACACCCATATTATGCATCTGGTCTGTCACGAATGTCAGGATATACCGAAATGCAAGACTTTCAATGGAACTTAAAAGCGAATATTAAATTGAGATAGATCGGCCAAGTTCAAGAGAAGCAATTAAAATGAGAATTAATGTTCTGGCAATCGAAATAAAAATCGGGGGATTTCTCGAGAAATTCATTCCAGCCACTCCAGTCTGAAGGCGTGCAAGGCTGTGGGTTGTTGCGAGTAGATGGGGATGTCCCATGCTATAGGTTAGAAGAGGTGACGCAGAGTGTTCAACCGATTACCAAAAATGGTCGAAGACCGACTACCGGTTATTTGAGCTCACAGTCGGCCGATTCTGATGCCGATCCCGATTGTAATACCATGCACTACTAGACAAGTCGAGGCTCGAAAGAACTACATTAAACTAAACATTTTTTTTTTGTTGACTGGAGTCGAAGTAAAATTCCTCTCGCAGAGCCACGTTTACCGCCCAAGTGCGCGCGACTGGTAATTTTACTGTGACCTGTGTCAATGGAGTACAACCTTCACTTTCCTGGTAGGAACTGGCGATTGCCGCAAGTACGTTCAATTGTGAGCTTCACTTGTCGTTTAACTTGTGTATCCCGTAAAAGGGGCGTCTGGAGAGATTAGGCATACACACTGTGGTTTTTTCTCAACTTTATTGAATGGTATCATTGGCATCATTTTACATTAGCAGTTGAACAAGATAATAAAATGCGATTAATGAATCATTGCAAAATGCTTGGCAACAATCAGCTGAACCGATGTTCCTGGAGCCGTTGCCGTTGTCATCCGATTGCCTACAATCGGCCGATTGTGGTGACCGGTTCCGATCATTGGTTGACCACTAATGCAGAGTTTTTTTTGTTTTTTTTGTGTTGCAGTGTTACTGGTGGAAAATATATGTTTTTTCTGGGCGACGAGAGTGCTGTTAATTGAGGATTTTGTTGTTGACATAACATGGTTCGCAGTTTCAATATGTCTTTTGTTCATCACAATTTGATTTTTGTTGCAGCTCAATAAAACTTTCTGCAATAAAGTCTGCTGTCTATTGGCAACAGTAATTTTGCGTGGTTAATTTTAATACCGGATACACAGAATAAACACCAGAGAATCCCTTACCTAACACGAAAGGCAGACGACACTTACAAGCAAAATTGTTGAATAACTTTTTTTTTTTTAATTTTTGCATCAAAGACATACGAGCTCAACGAGCTAGTTCCAGTAATGGGTCACAGGCTATGTTTTGGGGACCAAGAAAATGAAACGAATAATGGAAATTGAATGACGATTTTTTGTAAGTATCACTGGCCGTTTTTGTCCATGTTGGGTGAAGGGTTAAACCCTGAAGTGGAGATGGGATACGTTTACAATGGTTAGTAATTTTATATTTCAGCTTAACTAGCTGCCTATTATTTTGATATATACACAGCACGACAGACGCATGTCAATGGGTTGATCGATATGGGACGAGTGCCAGCACGAAAAGATAAAACGTGAGGCCGCGAGCCGAGACTTTTATCCTTCTGCGATGGCGCAAGCACCATATCAATTAACCCATTCACACACACGTGTTGTTCTGTGTTCATTACACACCTTCGCGCGCGTCTATAATAAACAATTATCAACACAAAACACACATTTTATCGCCAACCAAATTTACGAGGGGAACCCCCTTTACTATTTCGTCCCCGGAGTTGCAATGTGTTCTATGAGCCCACTGCCACATAGAACACATTGGAACTCATGGGATGATTTGCAGCTATCGCTAGCAATTCAAATTGTAATTGCTTTGCACGATTTGTAGAAAATTCCAGAGATATTTCACTTCTATTTAAAAATAGTCCGTCAACGATTTCCGTTCCGCACATAGGTGCGGAACAGATTTTCATTTTCCGCATGGTTTAGTGTTGCTGTAGATGGGGATTACATAGAACAGACATGTAATAAATGCCATTACAATATATCCCTCTTACAGAATGGCTGCTGTAATAATTTCACGGGGTAGCGCGGTGACTCAGTGGTTACGGGATTGAACTTCAAACCGAGAGGTCCACGGTTCGATTCCAGTCAGGGGTAACTGCGTTTTGTCATTGGGGAAGGCACCTCAGTCTGATTGTGCACGGTGGCACTGTGTACTAAGACATAATGCGCGTCGATAGTGCTCCTGTCCTTAACCAATGCTAACCCTGCTTGGAGTTGGGGAGTCTGACGGTTGCTCGCCGTTGCTCGGTGGTTCTGCCTGGGTACTCCACTTCCTACACCTACCCGTAAAACTATCCGACACGGGGTGATCCTGGCTGTCGAGAGTGTATTCAAACTCCAGTAAATGAATAATTAAATTATTAAAAACTAAAATACATTATTATCATATCACAATGTAAAGTTCTGTTTACATATATTATCAGAAAATAATAAAGTATATTATAATTTCAAAGTAAAATCCTAGATGTTTTGAGGAAGATTAAACAGAAATATTTATTGTAATCACTATTATCTATTCTTTTCTGTCTTTCAGGCCCCGATTGTAATATCCAGAGTAGTATGTAATGTGGTTTTCACCTCTAGGTTGCAGGACCCCGGTGCAGGACCTCAAATACTGAAATGAGTCGACGAGCAATATGTGCGAGTCACTCGATCGAGCAATTGCTCGATAGCTCATTTGCTTGATGGGATTCGAGTCATTCGAGCAATATTTGGAGTCACTCGATCGAGCAATTGCTCTAAGGCTCATTTGCTCGATGGGCTTAGAGTCGTTTGAGCAATGACTTTTCAGTAACTGCTCGAAAGCTTATTGGTTTTGGGAATGATATAGGCTTTTGTTGTACAGAAGGGAGATAACTCTGCATACAGATTATGGGAAATCAAGCAATCTGATTGAAATAGATAGAGGCACAGAATTCTGAAAGAATTCGAAATAGTAAAACTTGTCGGGTTGTTTGTGGTAATTTTACGAATCGGGAAAATACTCCTATTCAATCGAACATACCCTCCGAACATACCCCTATCCTGTTGTAGGACTTTGGGTAACATAGCAAACACGTGCTACCATAGAAATCAAGATGGCGGCCTCCAGTATACAAAATGGACGACGGAAACACGTATCACCCTAACAACACGCGATGCGCAAGATCACTAACACCACGTATCACTATGGGGACGACGTCACAAGATGGCCGCTCACGCGGGTTACCATGACAACACAACATGGCGCCACTGGGTCACGTGACATGACGTCACTTCCGGGGTCCTGCACTGGGGTCCTGCAACCTAGTGGTGAAAACCACATTACATACTACTATCCGGTTTTGAAATCCAATTACAGCTGAAAAAGATATACAGTTTTCCAACAATTATGAAAGTGTTTTGTCTGCAATAACACCTTGAAATAAAGATTCATCCAAGATTTGATACAAATTATTTGAATTTTTAGTGTGGTGGCTCAGTAGTTATGGCATTGTACTTAAACCCTTTTCCCAACATGGAAAAGCAGACGATACTTGCAAAATGAATTCTTGAATAACTATTTTTTTCATTTTTTGTCTCGAAAACACAGGTTATAATCCCACTTTGGAACGAGCTCGGCCGTTACATTTGGTAAAGAGTTAAACCAAAAGGTTAACGGTTTGATATGGGCGGTATTGGAATTTGAATTTTAAGTTCAGTGTTGGTTTTCGGTGTTTTTAGGAGATATACCAGGGTGGCAGCTCCTTAATTGGTATCTGACTTGACTGAGATTTGCTCATAGAACCAAATAAAAAATCAAACCAGGAAATACAGAATAAGTTGTTCTTGTATCATTCTACCACAGCACCACAAATGCCAATTCTAGTGAGATCAACATTGACATTCTTCACTAGCACAAACCATATCTATTACAAATTGAAGGTAGTAATATCGCATTGTGAAAGAAATCGAAAAAATTTCGTTTCGATTTTTCGTTAATCCAAAATGACGGCCAAAATATTAGAAAAAATGTTTCGTATTTTTCGGTTTTTATGTCTTTTATTCAATATTGAGACGAACATTTTTTGTTTTTTACACTGAAAATTTTCGGTCCGGGTGGGACAAAATTTTTGACCCAAATCCGGAAATGAGTTTCTTTTTTTTTAATGCGTCCTGGTCACTTTTAAGACGAAAAAAACAAAATAATTTTTACAGTGAAAATTTTAGATCCGGATGGCATAGAAAATTTTGGACAAAAATCCGGAAATGAGATTTTTGTTTTTTATGCGTTTTGGTCAATTTTAAGACAAAAAAAAATGTTAGCCTGAAAATGTTTTGTTTATGCGTTTTTCTCAATTTTGTAACGCAAAAGCCCAGGAACTGAAAATAGAAGTAAAATCCTGTGTACTGTGCGGGCACAATCACTTCATCTAGTTCAGGAATGTGTTCACTCGCGCTTCGCAGAAGTGCAAGAGGATAGTCTCTTGTCGACGTGGGAAGCGTAAAGACACTTCAACATTAAGTTAATGCGTCCAGAAGGCTGTTCGGAATGTTGCGCACACGAGCTCATGTTGTATTAAAATGTGTTATTTTATTATGTTCGAGTCACTTCTAGACATTCAAACAGGATCACACGTTCAATTTTTACTTTTGACATTATTGAACATGTTATAATAACATCATTAAGCAAACTGAGTTTGGAATGGTTACTTTCACTCTGCGTGTAGGTCTCGAAGTAGCCTCGATGAAGCCATCGTATGCAGAGTTGCAGACTTTTGTTTTTTTTTCCTTGTGTTGCAGTGTTACTGGTGGAAAATATATGTTTTTCTGAGCGACGAGAGTGCTGTTAATCGAGGATTTGTTGTTGACATAACGTGGTTCGCAGTTTCAATATGTCCTTTGTTCATCACAATTTGATTTTTGCTGCAGCTCAATAAAACTTTGTGCAATAAAGTCTGCTGTCTATTGGCAACAGTAATTTTGCGTGGTTAATTTTAACATCGGATACATAGATTAAACACCAGAGAATCCCTTACCTAACACGAAAGGCAGACGACACTTGCAAGCAAAATTGTTGAATAACTATTTTTTTTTAATTTTTGCATCAAAGGCATACGAGCTCAACGAGCTCGTTCCAGTAAGGGGTCACAGGCTATGTTTTGGGGACCAAGAAAATGAAAAGAATAATGGAAATTGAATGGTGATTTTTTGTAAGTATCACTGGCCGTTTTTGTCCATGTTGGGTGAAGGGTTAAACCCTGAAGTAGAGATGGGATACGTTTACAATGGTTAGTAATTTTATATTTCAGCTTAACTAGCTGCCTATTATTTTGATATATACACAGCACGACACACGCATGTCAATGGGTTGATCGATATGGGACGAGTGCCAGCACGGAAAGATAAAACGAGAGGCCGCGGGCCGAGACTTTTATCCTTCCGCAATGGCACAAGCGCCATATCAATTAACCCATTCAGAACACACGTGTCGTTCTGTGTTTATTACACGCCTTCGCGCGCGTCTATAATAAACAATTATCAACACAAAGAACACATTTTATCGCCAACCAAATTTACGAGGGGAACCCCCTTTACTATTTCGTCCCCGGAGTTGCAATGTGCTCTATGTGCCTACTGCCACATAGAACACATTGGAACTCATGGGACGATTTGCAGCTATCGCTAGCGATTCAAATTGTAATTGCGTTGCACGATTTGTAGAAAATTCCAGGGATATTTCACTTCTATTTAAAAATAGTCTGTCAACGATTTCCGTTCCGCACATAGGTGCGGAACAGATTTTCATTTTCCGCATGGTTTAGTGTTGCTGTAGATGGGGATTACATAGAACAGACATGTAATAAATGCCATTACAATATATCCCTCTTACAGAATGGCTGCTGTAATAATTTCACGGGGTAGCGCGGTGACTCAGTGGTTACGGGAATGAACTTCAAACCGATAGGGCCACGGTTCGATTCCCGTCAGGGGTAACTGCGTTTTGTCATTGGGGAGGGCACCTAAGTCCGATTGTGCACGGTGGCGCTGTGTACTAAGGCGTAATGTGCGTCGATAGTGCTCCTGTCCTTAACCAATGCTAACCCTGATTGGAGTTGAGGAGTCTGACAGTTGCTCGCCGTTGGTCGATGGTTCAGCCCGGGAACTCCAACTACCTACATCTACCCGTAAAACTATCCGACACGAGGTGATCCTGGCTGTCGAAAGTGTATTCAAACTCCAATAAATGAATAATTAAATTATTAAAAACTAAAATACATTATTATCATATCACAAGGTAAAGTTCTGTTTACATATATTATCAGAAAATAATAAAGTATATTATAATTACAAAGTAAATTCCTATATGTTTTGAGGAAGATTAAACAGAAATATTTATTGTAATCACTATTCTTTTCTTTCTTTCAGGCCCCGATTGTAATATCCAGAGTAGTATGTAATGTGGTTTTCACCTCTAGGTTGCAGGATCCCGGTGCAGGATCCCGGAAGTAACGTCATGTCACGTGACCCAGTGGCGCCATGTTGTGTTGCCGTGGTAACGCGCGTGAGCGGCCATCTTGTGACGTCATCCCCATAGTGATACGTGGTGTTAGTGCGCATGCGCAGCGCGCGTTGTTAGGGTGATACGTGTTTCCGTCGTCCATTTTCTATACTGGAGGCCGCCATCTTGGTTTCTATGGTAGCGCGGGTTGCTATGTTACCCAAAGTCCTACAACAGGATAGGGGTATGTTCGGAAGGGATGTTCGATTGAATAGGAGTATTTTCCCGATTCAGAGAATTACCACAAACAACCCGACAAGTTTTACTATTTCGAATTCTTTCAGAATTCTCTGCTTCTTTCTATATATGCAATAGTTTACGTCTACCTAGACATGTTCCTTTGTCCTAGAGTATACTCCAGTAGAATAGAAGAGCCTCTCAGCTGGAACAGCTTTGCTTATTATTGTTATATTTATCTATTCTAGTCTATTCTTGTAACTTCTGACCCTATTCCGCGTACTCTTGTTGTTTCATTTATATAGATCATTTATATAGATTATAACTAACCAATCAAATTGCTTGATTTCCCATAATCTGTATGCAGAGTTAACTCCCTTCTGTACAACAAAAGCCTATATCATTCCCAAAGCCATTAAGCTTTCCAGCAGTTATTGAAAAGTCATTGCTCGAACGACTCTAAGCCCATCGAGCATATGAGCCTTAAAGCAATTGCTCGATCGAGTGACTCCACATATTGCTCGAATGACTCGAATCCCATCGAGCAAATGAGCTATCGAGCAATTGCTCGATCGAGTGACTCGCACATATTGCTCGTCGACTCATTTCAGTATTTGAGGATACCTATGGCCCGGTTTTGTATTATTGGAGGATACCTATCGAGGACACCTTTTATACGATACTTATCTGAGGATACTATTACCTGTACCACAAGACCTACCTATCCCAAATATGCTATCAAGCAGTTACTGAAAAGCCATTGCTCGAATGACTCGAAGCCCATCAAGCAAATGAGCCTTAGAGCAATTGCTCGATCGAGTGACTCCACATATTGTTCGAATGACTTGAATCCCATCGAGCAAATGAGCTATCGAGCAATTGCTCGATCGAGTGACTCGCACATATTGCTCGCTGACTCATTTTAGTATTTGAGGATACCTATAACATGGCTACGTATCAGTTGAGGATACATTTCGAGGATATTTTTTATAGGATACTTATCTGAAGATATCTGGTCAACCTATTTCGCAGGGTATAAAAGGGAGGATGCCTCCAAACTTTTGTCATTCCACATATACCCAGCGATGGATCAACATCACACATGTGAAGAGTGCCAGAAAATGTTCACAAAGAAATGCAATCTTTATCAGCATAGGAAGGCTGTCCACAGGACTGGAATCTACCAGTGTGTGAGATGTCCAAGAACATTTAACAGAAAAGACAACCTAAAAAGACACAAGAAGGTCAACTTACTAGAAGAACTACGGCATCTCAGCAAAAGAGAAGAACGCAGAGAAATAAACCAAGTTGAACCAATGGAACTATCAAAACCGTACCAGGTGAACACCCATAAACCAACCGGAAACCTGTGGGTACCAATGCCACCAACTGAAATGCCTCGGACAGTAATGACCGGAACGGGCAATAAACCAGAACCAAATAAACCACCAACAGAAATGCCTCATGCAGTAATGAACGGAATGGGCAATAAACCAGAACCAAAGCACAATCCAACAAGTGAAGACAAAAAATACGTTTTTGTCGAACCCAGTTTATTGGAAAGTTTACTAGATCGACAGTGTTTGGTGCGCAGAGAACTCAACGAACGTGCCTCGATGGATCTTGATCTCTAACCATGAATGAGACCGAGAAGATTCTTCGCTACAACCAGATTTTACAAAGATATAGAAAATTCTACAATAAAGATTCGTAGCCAACAGCGATCAAGATACAGAACCGATGATGGCAATGGAGAGAATGAAGCTGAACGAGATCGAAATGAATGGAACAGACTAAAAACAATGAAGAGAAGATCGAACTCAAATGATCGAAGATCGCACACAATGAAGATAATAGAACAAAGAAATATTGAACCAGACAGTGTACGGAAACGTCCATAAAGTTTTAAAATATAACAGAAATTCTTGTTTTTTTACTAGCAGGGAGGGGGAATACCCTGTGAAATGGGTTAACCAGATATCTTCAGATAAGTATCCTATAAAAAGTATCCTCGAGAGGTATCCTCAACTGATACGTAGCCATGTCAGAGGTATCCTCGAATACTGAAATGAGTCGACGAGCAATAAGTGCGAGTCACTCGATCGAGCAATTGCTCGATAGCTCATTTGCTCGATGGGATTCGAGTCATTCGTGCAATATGTGGAGTCACTCGATCGAGCAATTGCTCTAAGGCTCATTTGCTCGATGGGCTTCAAGTCATTCGAGCAATGACTTTTCAGTAACTGCTCGATAGCATATTTGGGATAGGTATGTCTTGTGGTACAGGTAATAGTATCCTCAGATAAGTATCCTATAAAAGGTATCCTCGATAGGTATCCTCCAATTATACAATACCGGTCCATAGGTATCCTCAAATACTAAAATGAGTCGACGAGCAATATGTGCGAGTCACTCGGTCGAGCAATTGCTCGATAGCTCATTTGCTCGATTGGATTCGAGTCATTCGAGCAATATGTGGAGTCACTCGATCGAGCAATTGCTCTAAGGCTCATTTGCTCGATGGGCTTAGAGTCGTTCGAGCTGTAGCGGTCGAGGTATAAAGGCCATTTACCAACCAGCCTGGTTGGTCCGGATCTCTTAGTCTCGTGGTAAATCGGTCGCTTTGTGTGCTAGAGGTCGACGGTTCGAACCCCGGCTCCCGCACTTATCTCTCCTCCTGTTACATTTGGGGGCTCGTCCGATCCTCAGCAGTAGTGGCACTGCGGGTGTTTCGACCGCTCTGAGGGAGGAACCTGGGTGAGATTCACAGGTGGTGAATCTCAAAAGAAGGGGAGAGTAGTGTAGCGGTCGAGGTATAAAGGCCATTTACCAACCAGCCTGGTTGGTCCGGATCTCTTAGTCTCGTGGTAAATCGGTCGCTTTGTGTGCTAGAGGTCGACGGTTCGAACCCCGGCCCCCGCACTTATCTCTCCTCCTGTTACAGAGCAATGACTTTTCAGTAACTGCTCGAAAGCTTAATGGCTTTGGGAATGATATAGGCTTTTGTTGTGCAGAAGGGAGATAACTCTGCATACAGATTATGGGAAATCAAGCAATCTGATTGGTTAGTTATAATCTATATAAATGATCTATATAAATGAAACAACAAGAGTACGCGGAATAGGGTCAGAAGTTACATGAATAGACTAGAATAGCTAAACATAACAATAATAAGCAAAGCTGTTCCGGCTGAGAGGCTCTTCTATTCTACTGGAGTATACTCCAGGACAAAGGAACATGTCTAGGTAGACGTAAACTATTGCATATATAGATATAAGCAGAGAATTCTGAAAGAATTCGAAATAGTAAAATTTGTCGGGTTGTTTGTGGTAATTCTACGAATCGGGAAAATACTCCTATTCAATCGAACATACTCTCCGAACATACCCCTATCCTGTTGTAGGACTTTGGGTAACATAGCAACCACGTGCTACCATAGAAAGCAAGACGGCGGCCTCCAGTATACAAAATGGACGACGGAAACACGTATCACCCTAACAACACGCACTGCGCATGCGCACTAACACCACGTATCACTATGGGGACGACGTCACGAGATGGCCGCTCACGCGGGTTACCATGACAACACAACATGGCGCCACTGGGTCACGTGACATGACGTCACTTCCGGGGTCCTGCACCGGGGTCCTCCAACCTAGAGGTGAAAACCACATTACATACTACTATCCGGTTTTGAAATTCAATTACAGCTGAAAAAGATACAGTTTTGCAACAATTATGAAAGTGTTTTGTCTGCAATAACACCTTGAAATAAAGATTCACCCAAGATTTGATACAAATTATTTGCATTTTTAGTGTGGTGGCTCAGTGGTTATGGCATTGTACTTAAACCCTTTTCCCAACATGGAAAGCAGACGACACTTGCAAAAAGATTTCTTGAATAACTAATTTTTTCATTTTTTGTCTCAAAAATACAGGTTATGATCCCACGTTGGAACGACCTCGGCCGTTACGTTTGGTAAAGAGTTAAACCAAAAGGTTAACGGTTTGATATGGGCGGTATTGGAATTTGAATTTTAAGTTCAGTGTTGGTTTTCGGTGTTTTTAGGAGATATACCACGGTGGCGGCTCCTTAATTGGTATCTGACTTGACTGAGATTTGCTCATAGAACCAAATAAAAAATCAAACCAGGAAATACAGAATAAGTTGTTCTTGTATCATTCTACCACAGCACCACAAATGCCAATTCTAGTGAGATCAACATTGACATTCTTCTCTAGCACAAACCAGATCTATAGTAATTTTATTACATATTCCAAACCTATCGTAACCTTTAAAGGCATACAAGGTTTTTGCAATGTCAGAGCATGTTTCCTTAACATGCCACCATCAGGAGACCCTACTGGCGACAGATCAATCCCTTAGGTAGTGCTTTTCCTTTCTTGTCAAGGTTTGGCTGCCTAAACAGGCTTGATTAGAAATCATTGCTAAGCAACCAGACATGTACAGGTTGTGGTCTAGTGAGAATGCAAGCCAATTGCCCAGTCCCGTAAGGGTTTACGAAACTGAGAAGAAAATCAGTCACTTCTTTCATGAAAATGAAGACTATCACTGCCTCCACAATGCCATATAAATGGCTGTTGTATGAATATTTGAAAACACAGCTGATTTCGGTATCGGTTCGGTTCGGTTTTTCGGTACAGTGTCAGTCTCTAATCCTGAGAAGTGGTAACTGCGTTGGTCCGTGGACAGGTTACTTAATCCTTATTTTATCCTTATTTTACATGTCGGGGGGGGGGAGGGGGGGGGGGTGCTGGTTCTGTGTACTAAGGCATATTGCAAGTCGATTGTAACTCTTCATGTGCAGAGTAAATAATTTTGAAGTGTCTGGCAAGTGTTCGCCGCTGCTCAGCGATTCTCCCCTGTGACAGGAGTTCCCCCTTCCGTGAAACTGTCCTACACGATGTGACCTTGGCTACTAAAAGTGTCGTTAAACTCCAATAAACGATCAGTCAAGTGGGGAAATTGTTTCATTTCTGGCTGGCGTTGCCGCTAGTGATTTTGCAGTATCTATGCCAAATGATTTTATAAATGTTGTCTTGTTTGTGGTTGTTGTCGTTTGTTCTGTTGTTGTAGTAGTTTTATTTGTAGCGAGAAAGATTAGCAAGTTTGCCTTTCAGTCTCAAGGGGTTGTATGAATGAACTGGTTGTGATTTTGTTGATTGATTTGTGCTGAACCGTGAATGACAGTTCCAAGGTTATTTTTATACAATGGGGGAGTTGTTAAATGAACAAAGTCAGAGTTTGATTCAAAAGTATATGTATTCATCTTTGACAGAAACAAGGTGTCACACTCGGTTACTAACCAATATCCTTCCTTGCTGGACCAGTATCAACTTCAGAACCTAACAAGCACATTTGCAGCTCATATATTAGAAGCGCACTCGTCAAGTATTCGAGTACGAAATCACTACGTGCGTACTATATATAATATGTCCTACTTGCTTCATAACATAGCTAATGGGAATGCAATGGAACAAGTATCACGAGTTTGTTTGTTCCAGTGGGTGTTCATGAGCTATGTTTTTGAGGCAAAAGTTTAAAAAATAATAAATTTTTTTTGGCGATTTTTATGAACAGCGCGGTCCGTGTATAGCCGTTAGATTAGATAGCAGGTTTAACTGCTGATACACCCTTGCCTGCAGTCAGGATCAGATTGTGTCGGGCAGTTTTACGTGCGCAAAAAATCAGAGTGCGCGGTGAGAACCACTGAACAGAGGCGAGCAAGTGTCACACTCCACAACGTACTAACTCAGTTTTCTACCGATATATGCCCCTTTCCAGGGCAAAAGCCTAAAATATATTGGGAAAAGGGTCTAGCAACCCCTCCCCACCCCCCTATCCACCCATCACTGTTTCATCCATTGTCACAGTTAGTGTTCAACCGATGATCGGAACCGGCCACCACAATCGGCCGATTGTGGGCAATCGGTTGACAACGGCAACGGCTCCTGGAATATCGGTTCAACCGATTGTTGCCAAGCATTTTGAGATGATTCATCAACCGCATTTTATTCTCTTCTGCAATTGTTTAATTGTTAATGTAAAATGACACCATTCAATAAAGTTGAGAAACAACCACAATGTGTATTCTTAATCTCTCTAGACGCCCCGTTACGGGACATACAAGTTAAACAACATGCAAAGCTTACAACTGGGCGAAATCGCTAGTTCATACCGGAAAAGTGACGGTTACACTCCATTGACTCAGGCAGAAGTAAAATTACCAGTCGCATGCACTTGGGCGGTAAACGTGGCTCTGAGAGCCACGTTTACCGCCCAAGTGTGCACGACTGGTAATTTTATTTCGACCCCATTCAACGAAGTTTAACAACGAAAAATGTTCAGTTTAACGTAGTTCTTTCGAGCCTCGACTTGTCCTTGTGCACGGTATTACAATCGGAATCGGTATCGGAATCGACCGATTGTGAGCTCAAATAACCGGCAATCGGTCAACGACCATTTTTGGTAATCGGCTGAACACTAGTCACAATTAACGCACTCGCAGAACACTTCATGCTCCCAACCTACCAATGAAATTTTGTAAGGTATTCGACAGTGTTATGGGGCCTGAAACCAGTCTATCCTTTAACCCTTTATCCAACGTAACGGCCAAAACCGGCCAGCGCTATTATCAAAAATCGCCAATTAATTTTCATTATTTTTTCACTTTTTGTCTCAAAAACATAGGTTATGCCCCCCTCGTTGGAACGAGCTCGTCGAGCTCGTTCCAACGAGGGGTCATAACCTCTGTTTTTGAGATGAAAAAAATTAGTTATTCAATCATTTTTTGGCAAGTGTCGTCTGCTTTTCATGTTTTAGATTCAATCGTCTGGACTATTTCAGTTGATCGGAAAGGTGAACCGTCGGTTCGCTTTTCAGATAAATTGAAATATTTCAGACGATTTAATCTAAAAGTTAGTGTTCAACCGATTACCAAAAAATGGTCGCAGACCGATTACCGGTTATTTGAGCTCTCAATCGGCCGATTCTGATGCCGATCCCGATTGTAATACCGTGCACTACTAGACAAGTCGAGGCTCGAAAGAACTACATTAAACTAAACATTTTTCTTTGTTGACTGGAGTCGTAGTAAAATTACCAGTGGCGCACACTTGGGCCACGTGTACCGCCCAAGTGCGCGCGACTGGTAGTTTTACTGCGACCTGAGTCAATGGAGTACAACCTTCACTTTCCTGGTAGGAACTGGCGATTGCCGCAAGTACGTTCAGTTGTGAGCTTCACTTGTCGATTAACTTGTGTATCTCGTGTATCCCGTAAAAGTGGCGTCTGGAGAGATTAAGCATACACACTGTGGTTCTTTCTCATCTTTATTGAATGGTATCATTGGCATCATTTTACATTAGCAGTTGAACAAGATAATAAAATGCGATTAATTAATCATTGAAAAATGCTTGGCAACAATCGGTTGAACCGATGTTCCAGGAGCCGTTGCCGTTGTCATCCGATTGCCTACAATCGGCCGATTGTGGTCACCGGTTCCGATCATCGGTTGAACACTACTAAAAGTACCACAAATATTCATTTTCTAGGAAACAACCACGGGGAATGTTTCTCAACCGAGAATTGATTTGACCAAATTATTAATATGAATCAGAGATGGGCAATATAACAAAAAAAAATCGAGCCGATGCCGATATTCCGGGGATACCGATTCGAACCAATCATTGAATGACGAAACCGTCTGAAATTTAATTTGTTTCCTACATTTGCAATTTATAAGGCCTTGATGATGCTTGATAGCAGCTGAATGAGTTCCTCTTCATGAAAAAGGGGCCTGGGCAATTGTCCTGAATACCCACTAGACAACAAAGAGTTCATGTTCAGTCGCTTAGCGTGATTTCTAGCCAAGTCTTGGCTGCATTAACAGGCAGACAAGACATGACTAGAAATCACTGCCCAGGTGATATGTCAATTGTCAGCAGAACCTCCTAAAATGGCGTGCTGAGGGCATATACTCTGATATCACTAACACCTGAAATAGGCCTTTGAAGGTTAAGGTGTGTTCAAAACAAGTCCCAAAATTACTGTTGATATGATTTGTGTTGGCCAACAATCCAATGTTGAACTTACTAGGAGTGACATTTGTAGCACAGTGGTAGAATGATCCAAGAACAACTTATTTTCCTAATGTGAATTCCCCTTTGGTACTATTAGTAAATCTCAGTCATGTCAAATACCGAATACCGATTCGATACCGCGATATGCCCCCCTAAAATACCAAAACGGACACCGAACTCAAAATTTCAATGCCTTCCCTAATATGAATATACGTAAGACGTGTTGAAGGACCCCACAGATTTTATAAATCGGTACAAACATGTCAATGTACTATGGGTTCAAATTCCGACACGAGATTGTTCGAAATCATAAGTTCAGAGATAATCATTTTTCATTCCCAGAGCTGTTACAGGTTTTTGGTGAACATCACGTTATGCAAAAACCTTGGTTTTCTAATAATCTTCCTCCTCACCATTGAAGGTGTGACATGGTATGATTAGAAAAAATGCCTTTAACTATAGTTCAAAAAGCTATCCATCAACAGGAGGTTCCAAGGGACCTGAAACACTCGCGTGACTGTTTCACGAAGAGCTTCAAATCTTTTTCAAAATAATTAATTAATTGCCTATTAATTTTTTATTTATTTTATGTTTCCCCATTACCAATCATGTTATCATGGGGTGAGGTTGTGGGTTTGAGGGAAGATTGTGTGGGCGATGCAAAGGTTGTGGCTAGCACCCTTCCAAAATGTTCCAAGTGGCAAAATACAAACTTGGGAAGTGTGAAGAATCATTGTTAAGATGCGATATACAATGTATCAAAAGGGAAATAATTTATATCAGTCGTTTGCAAGAAAACGTTTTTGACTGCCGTGGCAGTTGCCCACAGTTGAAATGTCTGCGTATCCATTACACCAACAACACTGGTTATACCCTCAAACATAACACTAGACGCTCGAATGATTTGAAGAAACGTGTCCGTCAACTTTACAAATGCATGTATGCCAACATCGCACATCGATGATGTAAACCTTTTGCGGTACTTTTATTGTCAGCCCTTAGCTGGAGTAGACTGTGTTTTCATTTCCAAGTTGCCAGTCCATGTCATTTAGCTTTCTCTTAATTGCGTCCATAAAATTCATGGGGTAGCGTCACATCAATAACATCATTAAAGACGAGGCCTTCTAGGTCCGGTCACTCGTCGTCGACAAGGGGTCGTGAATGGTGACCAGAATGTTTGATTGCCGGCTGTCTTGGGGATGGTACAGGAAGGGAGCGGAGACAGCTTCGAAGGATTCTTTGTGTCCTTGAAGAGTAGCTCCTCGGCTTTACCTCGAACTTTCTTGTGGCTGGTGAGAATCAAGTTGCCAGGGACAACGACTGCTCCACAAACCAGTTACCTCCGAGGCAGATTGGAAACGCTTTATGCATCTCTTGGCACTGAACCCTGTCTGGTTTGAAGCGAATAGCTTTTTAAGGGCGTTGAGGGTTTCGTCGTTCCCTCTGTAATCAACTACAGCCTCTTGGTAGTAACTCACATCGTCTCTTAGTCAGATTTGCGATGGGAGGTGTTGGTCAACGCAACATACAATATAGAACATTCTAGAATCTAGCCAGTCCAGGAATGTTTTAAGGGATGACCTCGAAACAGTTCACGCATCGTCCCGGATGATGACTCGAGGGACATGCTTCTGGCCCATCCTCTCCGGGGTCGATCGTTCTGTCCACTCCACCGGAAGAAGCTTTGGTAGGTTTTGGCCTTCATGCCCCTACTCTTCATTTCTTTTCGAGACAGTAGATTGGTGTCTTTTGCACGTAGAGAGTCGACACCCTGCCCCTTATTTCGCCATTGGGCTTGAGCTACATAGTTCTGGTATTCGCGCCCTAGCAGGTATTTGTAGCATATGTCCTCGCCATGGTTGTTAAGCTTTTTGTTTTTTGGCAACAAAGGTTTGCATATTAGCCAGTCTGTGAAACGGGGTAATCTTGGCGTATATGTTGTCTGATGCCACCCGAGCCACTTCGTCTGCATTGGAACTCCGAGTCTACGGCTTTGATGGGTTGCCCTCTTGGTCACCCCAATCCGTGACCATGCGGCGGGGGAGACGCTTGTCATCAGTTTTGAGCTCTAAGTGAACGTTTTGGTGATACCGCGCCCACGATCTCGGACTTTGGGAATAATACGTTATTCTGTTTTTCGAAAGCGAAAAGGGCGTCCCCGGACTCTAGGTCGATTGGGATGCTGGGCTCAGTGAGGTATGTGTGGAGGTCCTTTGCTGGCCAGCCCTGTTTCCCAAGTTATCTCCCGAACCATGCTGAAATAACCGGTTGACCGTTGGGGTTGAATGCTGTCCTGCCTCTTTGGGCGAAGCTGTGCCTTTGTCTTGGGGTAAAGTGCCATTGAACGCTACATGGGTCATTCTGGCTTTGGGATGACCGAAACGCTGAAAATACGGTTCAGCCTCTCCCGGACCCTGAACGCCTAGCACGCCTTCATATCGATGCTGATGATGTCATTGATGTTGTATCGTTCAGCGTTCCAGATGACTCCCTGGCCGTGAATATCTGGTTGGAAAGATTCTGGGATCGGCTTCCCAATTGGCATCCCACCATTGTTTTCTCTAGCCATGACTGCTTCGACATGATTGACCCTGAATGCTCTGTCGTCAAGTCCTTAGCCCGACCTTCCTAGTCTTCGCAGCTTCGATTCAAAAGCCATGCTTTCCATGTGCTCTGTCGGCCCAGCCGCCCTGGCGTAAAAAGTAGTCAAGGTTGAGTGGCTAGTCTTGCCCACCCGAGAGGCAGACTGCGATTTGTTTCATTTTGGATATCTCGTCTTAAGGCCTCCCACGCGTGCGTCATCCTCTTTGGTGTGTCGTTGTCTGATCTGAGGAAGTTCAGATCTTTGGTCTTTCAAGAGGGTGGCCCACCTGTGGATTTTTTTCGAGTCCAGATATTTCCTCAACCGTGGTACGAGTTCTGCGAGTCCTCCTTGCCACGTGTGTATTTTCTGGCGTATGAACGGGATTAGACCCTGTCCCCTGTGAGTGTTCTCTAAGTTCTCAACTATTCTCGGGGCGACGCTGTTGAGATCATATCTCACTGGTGCTAAGCGTGCAAGATGTGGCTCTCCAGGAGGATGGAGGCAGCAGACCACAGCGGTAAAGTGGTAGGTATTTTGGTAGTGCGACCCGTCGATCCCAGCGATCGCTCCTGGATTGGTGTCTCAGGCAATTTCGACAATGCCCTGGCCTTTCCTCCTCCCCGCCTTTACGGGATAAAACTTGCCTTCAGCTGTCCGGTCTCCTTCGCTTCGCTCGCGCAAACACTTGATCATCATGTCGTATTCATCCTTGGGAAGTTGTCTGAGAAGTTGTCCTGCTCTCTCGTCCGCCGTAGAATCTTCTGGATGACGCTAATATCGAACAGATACTCTCCCGCAACCTTCCATGTGAAGACCGCAGTAGCGCCATCAATTTCAAACTCATTTCTGGTGTCGTTCAGAATCCCAACCAGAACCCCAGAACGCAGATCAAATTGCGCGCGAACAAGTGGGGAATGGGATTGGATATCCAGGTCGATGAATTGCTGTTCTTGGTCGGGCATATTTTCTGCAAGTACCACGTCGATAAGGTCGCCCATCGTCTCCATTCAACTTTGATTTTACCTATCAGAGCTCAGTCTCTAAATACATGCTTTTAGTCGAAAGTGTAACCGATCAGAACTCAGTCTTTCAATGGGTTTTCAATATCAAATAGAGACCGAACAGTCTTTAGTTGACCATTCATTTTTCCAAATTTAATAAGCTCCTTCCGCAACTTGTGAAACAGCTTATGCTAAACTCGAGCTGCGCCACACACAGGACAGAGCTGAGTTTCTGACCTGGTCCCGACCACACACTTGCGACATTGGAGGGGATCAATTACACCTTTCCTTTTACGATGCACCTTACACAGCTCATACAGACAACTCTTGTCACAGGGAACCAAACGACCGGTCATCAACCAACTACACTAATTCTCGTCAAGCGTATTCTTTTTGTACATTCAGAGTCATTGGTATATCTTAAAAAAAAACAACAGAAAAACGGAAGCGGTGTAAAAAGGTGTTAACGACTCTAACCACACAAGTGTGGTGATGAACAGTAAGCTTGTTTGCATCAAATTGTCCAAAAGAGCCCTTACCGGTAATGACGCTGGGTGTGTTATTGGCACTGAGGCTGGGCGGGCGGGTGGGTGGGCCTCTCTTGCTGAGGCTGATCTGGGGTGCCTTCATAATTAGTGAATCCCCCCACTTCACTCCCGCTCTGCTGCTGAGTGTCACATCACTCTCCATGATCACAGTGGCTAATTGTGAGTTTCAAGGTGTAAACCAGTGGCGGCGCTACGGGGGAGGGGGGTGGGGGGTGGGATGGGGGCATTTGCCCCCCCCCCCAACGAAGGCTTTGCCCCCCCCTCCCAGTTGTCCCCCAACCATCTCGCATGCATTTCCATCCACCCTCACACACAAACACATTCAGTCACTCTCTCTCTCTCACACACACACACACCTCTCTTTTTTTATTCCCAATAATTTCCCATACACACTTAGCCCAAAGCCTCAGGCTAGCTGATGAACACATCCAGGCAGTAGAGATTTAAAGACTCGGATGCAGATACTTATAAGTTATAATTAAGTTATGAGCCAACAAAGGCATGTCTATCCATATCCCTTGTCTAAAAAAATTCATGGATTTCGCATTATGACAGACGGGCATTATGAGTCTCTCTCTCTCTCTCTCTCTCTCTCTCTCTCTCTCTCTCTCTCTCACGCACAGACCCACCAGACGCGGATCCAGGATTTTTTGAAAGGAGGACCGCTAATTACCATTACATTTAGTCGAAACTTGGACCCAAAGTCCGTAATATAATTTTTTGGTTTGGTACGTCCACAGGACGTACCAAACCAAAAAAGTATATTACGGACTTTGGGTCCAAGTTTGGACTACCTCATAACAAAGTAATGATATGATCCTTTACGTATTTGCCCCCCTTCATGGGAGTCTGCCCCCCCTAGTTGCACCCCCCCCCCCCACAAAAACATTTCTGGCGCCGCCACTGGTGTAAACTCACCAAAATAATCATAAGAAAACATCAAGATCCAACAGCCCATTACAGAAATATCGTCCAGTAAAAACTTGACGTCGTAACAGTAGTGTGAGTGAATTTATTTCGAAAGTAGAATTGAATTTCATCTTCTCTGTTTTAGAGCTGTAGGTTTTTAAGTTTCTTGTTCGGTTTCGGTTTTTCAGGTTGAGTAAAACCTCGGTTCGGTTCGGTTTTCGGTTTGTTCATAAGGCCAAATAAAATTCAATAAAACTCATTCTATATGTCTGGAATCATAACTGAATGGCAGTGAAATTGAACGAAACTCAATGAATGCCCGAAATAAGCTATAATACATGAAGAATCAGGAAGGCCAATATAATAATAACTACCTAAATATACAGAACTTTTATTGTGCTTGGCCATTTTCGAGGTCTGACACCTAGGTGCAACTTGAGGAAAGCTGCGAACACAACTAAGCTGAAATGTCGGAAATTCACAGAATGTAGCCATCCCAGAGTAGTGAGAGTACCCAGACACTGCCATTAGCAGTGTCTGGGTACTCTCACTACTCTGGGATGGCTACATGCTGTGAATTTCTGCAGCAAGAGAGTATTTCAATAAAAACGAAAAACCTTAGATTACGGGATGTCGACGGTTTCGGTTTTTTAAAAAAAACAAAAAACCTCGGTTCGGTTTCGGTTAACCTACAGCTCTGCTCTATTTCTGAAGTCATTTCTTTCATAAACTGTTCATCTAACAGGCCCAGTAGACGACATATGCAAAAATATTTCCCGTGCACCTAACGATTTTCATTTTTTTCTTTGAAATCATCGCTTATGGTGGCCCCTAATTTGAACGAACTTAAAAACATAATAAAAGTTGTTTGAGATTTTTATGAATAGCATTGGTCACCTGTGACCGTTAAGAGAGGTAAAATATTAAATTCCCTCTATTTGATAAAGAGAATTCCACATTCGTTTCGATTTGATACGGAAATTCTTAACCTTGTTCACTGAAATCGATCCGAGACTCGATAGACATCGGCTCACGTCGACTTTAGTAAACGAGGTTCTAACACGTTTCATAACAAATTGTGATTCATTAATGATCCTCGATATCTTTAGCTATTCGTTAGTCAGAAGGTGCAGAAGTTGGACGGAGATGGGGGCATGTACCACCTCAATTTGTTTAACAGACATGGTTCATGATTAGACAACGAGGTTAACAATTTGAAAAAATGCCATTGTGTCTGTGTATAGGTATTACCAAAATACAGTATATGCAAGTGAAAACAAATTTAAAATCCCAGGGTATTCCGCCTTCGGATGGATTCGTTTTTTTTTTTTACTTCAAGCATCTTCCAACCCAAAGGCTAGTCTTCGGGTCGGAACATGGCTGAAGGGGAGGGAATATACCGAAGTATGACTAGACCACTGCATGTACATCAGGCATTTTATTTAGGTTTAACAGCCAGGGTTACCTCGTGTCGAAACAACAGAAAGAGAGACTGGGGGCATTTGTACATTTGATAAATTTATTTATTTATTTATTGGGTTTAACGACACTTTTGACAGACAACGCCACCTCGTGCCCGTGCCGTGCAGCTTCACGAGGGGAGGAAGCCGGCGTTCGTGGAGAAAACCACCGAGCAGCGACAAGCAGCTGCCAGACTCCCCCAAGTACTAACTCCACACAAGCAGGATTAACATTGGTTGAAGACAAGTGCACCATCGACATGCAGTACGCCTTAGTACACAACGCCGCCGCGCCCAACGTGGGAAAATCGGGATTAAGTGCCTTGTCAAAGGACACAAATCAGTTTCCACTGGCGCGGATCGAACCGTAGACCTTTCAGTTTGAAGTCCAATGCTGTAACCAATGAGCCACCGTCGTCAGGCGGATTGAAGACATGACATATTTAATGGCGACCCCAACACACAATCTTTAACACCTTGCTGTACCATCACCAAGTTCAGAAAATTAAGTCAATGGCCCATTTTTAAAAATTTTATCCATCCTAGATCCGGACATTCACTAAGTTTCAGCAGACTCCACAGCTGTCATGTTGCGATTCTCAAAGTAGAATTGAGAGACTAGAGTCTTACTAAATTTGATGAGTCATCTTTTGTACAGTGATTGGGGCCGAGTAGAGTCAATTAAAAGCAGCTTATTTTTTAGCATAGCTGTATCGTGGACGTCAAATATGTTTTAATCTTTCCAACATTCTCAGTACACAGGTACAGAGCACTGGTGCAAACCCGATAATTTCCCCATCATCAGTGTACACTCATCCCTTGCTTCATTTTACAACAATGTATCTCTTGTGGTATTTCGTATATCTTTCAAAAATGGCAATAAATCTGCAAATAAACAGAACAAAGAGGAAAGAAAGTAAGAGTAATTCCTTCTAATTCTCGAAGCATGGCACACGATTACCATTTTCAAATTCACTATTCATTTTCAGCTACTTTTTCTTTCCTCCGAGTGTTTATATGAATGTTTTGTAGGTTTTTCTCACCTTGTTATTTGGCTTCTTTTTCTTGTATTTTGAGTTTTTTTTATGACGGGTGTGGAGTACGTGTTTTTCTTTAGTTATATAAATTTCCATGATATGTTCATGACTAACGTGAGTGATTAGAATAGGCGGTTGATGTGCGAAAGATACACTGATCTCCACATAACTGATTGCTGGAACGATCATTAGTCACAAACAGAAAATGTCTAACTTGCTGCCATTTAAAGAATAAAATTTGATGTCTGCGAAAAAGATTATATTCCAATAAGACTAAAATCTTCGCCCTGTGATTGGTCGAAAGCGAAAGCTGGCGTTTTCTTTTCTGCAGCAAATGTTACTGTGGCGTCACCTCGCGAAATATTAGAAATAAGAAACACCCAGTAATTTCACACAGCAGAGAGGAAATGTTCAAATGTAAAGCGAATGCACAAAACTAAATCTCAACACAACCAACAAGAATTGAATACACCGTATCTGAATGAAATGTTGTTCAAATCAGTTTACGACGAGAACTGAGATAGAGTGACCTCGACTTTAATCTGATAATTGATTATTTCTTCAGTGACGTAGCGAGGACCACAAGATGTTTATTTAGCCCAAGAACATTAGGTTTCACTAGGGAAAAAAATCGGAGAAAGCTGATTTTTTCAGGGAATGTCGAGTACATGTCACTGAACGATTAGACAAAAGTCCCCTAAAATCCCAGTTGAGCTTTTTTTTCTACAGCCTTTTTTCGAAAACGCGTTTGAAAAAGATCAAAAAAAATCGCACGAACTTTGTAACCTCGAATTGATCCAACTGTATTTTTTGTTTACGCGTATTTCGAGCTACATAATGTCTAATATACATTTACCTAGAGGAAAATGTGCATTCTGTGACAATTTCTGCGAAAAATTATTGAAAATTCACAAAAAAGTATCGGATTTACGCAAAAAATGACGATTTTCCTAACGGATTTGCCCAAAGGGTCGTAGTACAGAACGGGATGTTAGTTGGACAGACGATAAAAAATCCACCACCATTTGAAGACTTTTATCATTGCTTACAAAATAGACATTATGGAAGACCCCCTCTGCTTCTGGCCGAGTTCCCCTTTTGGCATAAAATTCGTCAGCATGAGAACTCAACTATTTTCGGGCTTGGGACCGAACAGACACGTCTGTGTCTGGCAGCATTAGATCAATAAATAATATTTACAGAATGTACAAAAATCAATAAATAATATTTACAGAATGTACAAATCAATCAACATGGATTAAGTTACATTGACTATTATCAACGCTATATACAGAAATGACATGACCTATATACATATTATTCATCGAACTCAGAAATTTCCGACAGGACAGTGTTTCTGTGGTTGTTACAAGAATCCGAACTGCAATTACACAAACCTGAGCAAGAGAGTCCTGCCTTCTTACACCCACACCTTTTTGTACAAGCACTCATGCAATCACAACTGATCAGATTCAGTAGGTTATCGGGGGCACATGGCTTTGTGGCTGCAGTCGGTACAAGAAGTCCATTGTCTAGCGACCACCCCCAATCAGTCGGAGGAAGCGAAGTGTCCAGCCATTGTTGGACCTGGAGATAACATCAGTAGACATGTTGTTGTGCAGCATCGCTGCTTGGTGGGAGTGAGGCTAGGTCGATGGGTTTATTCAGGTTAGATTTTGCTGCATAACGCTTGTAAGTGACATATCTATATTGGTCGAGAGAGGAAACAGTTTTACTCCCGTATAAGATCAGGAGAAGTTGTTCCCCGGCAGCGGCTACTGCACTTGGTGTACTGTCATCCGCCAAAATTGTGTTGACATACTGTTGTGAGTCGCTAGTAACATCGGAGACAATTGTACTGAATACTTTCTTCTTACCAACTCGAAAGAGTGTAGAAGTAGTGTCACAACCACTTATAGAATGTGCTACAAGGAGGTTGCTTCTATGGTCACCCATTTTGGTTGCTATTTCACTAACTGAAACTAGTAAGTTTGGGGTAATGGAATACATCATGTGAATATTACATCCCGGTTGAACTCGAGAGGTAAGAATGACTAACAAGTCTGTGTCTGTTCCCACAACGACAACATTGTTGTCATCTTGAGCGATGTCAAGTGCAGTTTCGGCTATCAGTACATCAGTATCAGCCTCGGCCTGCTTGGACTGAATATTGATAGCAGATAGCTCCTGCATTAGAAGATCGATCAGTTGGGTTTTGTTCTTGGCATTTGCAAGGAAATCGGATTGGGGTGTGGTGGCTGGTAACTCGGGTGAGATATTGATATCAATGGAATACCTGTCTTTAGACCTACGGGCTTGTTCCATGCCCTTTGTCGACATTGTACAAGCATAACCATCAAAAACAACCACGACGTTCGCCCCAAAATGTCTCACTAGATAATTGGAATATGATGTACATATGTCCTTATATGACGACTGTTTAGGCCATACAACTGCCCTCAATAAAAATCCACCATCTACAACAAACAGAGAATGTTCTGGGATTTTAGTTTGCTCGGAACCGTATGTTTTGAGGATCTTACCGAGCGTGCTTTTCTGTGTCTTCCTCATTCCAGCAGAATCAAACAATGCTGGTGGTTTCGGGGCGAGTTCATATTTGAGATACTCTTCCATCTCTGCTTGTGACTGAATAACACATGTGATGCGGTTGAACAGAATTGTGGGGTCAATCACTACCTTACTTCCACGGACTTTGATGCTATTTGCCATCGATGCGAAAGACTTCGCAGTGTCAACACGTCGTAGTTTGATGCTGTTGAACGTTTTGCTAACAACATTCGATACGCAACATTCACCAATTTTGCGAACTTGGTCACAGTTCACAGTTTCGTCGGCCACAAGCCCGGTCGCTATAAAGACTAATTGTAGTGGATCTCTATTCTGAAAGGGGGTATGCACTCTGAGCCAGTTCAATAATTTGGTGGTATCATTGGCATCAGTCAATTGTGAACTTTGACGGAGATCCCGATGTTGTTCGCCATGACCAGTGTGAACATGAACAAAATTTTCGAGAGCATTACATATCGGAAGGCAAAGAGGTAGTCCATGTACCCATTTCGCAACAGTGCTATCGGTTATTCCCCTGCCATGTGTGAGACCACCAGGGAGCTTGAACATTCTCATTAAACACTGCTCTATGGTCTGATCAGAATATATCCCGTCCCAGAATTTATCTGAGCGCCTTATGGTAAAGTAACCTTTCTCAGTGAACAACTTCAAATCATCCTGTTGCATTATTTCTGTTAGCTCATTCATCTGCTGCAAATAGAGATGAGAACTTTTTGCGTATGCAAAATGACCACCTGCGTGAAATACTGGAATCATATTGCGAACACAATATGTGTGGAGTTCCCAGTCGCCTGTGCGCTCTGCTCTCAAGAACAACTGGAGAAGACCTATTTGCTCGTAGTATTGTATCCAAAGCTTTCCTGTGCGTCCTACGGACGCATTCTGGAGCAGTTCGTGTAATTTTGACAGTAGATGGTTGACACTTTCTTGAGTGTAGGCGAACACCACATTATGTGATTTAATCGAACATGGAAATTGAAACAATGATGCTATAATACGGTATTTGAATGAGAAAAGTCGATGCCGTTTGAATTTGAGTTTAGGGGGTATGGTTAATATTTCACACGTTTCACCAGTTCATTATGGAATAAATGACTATTGTTATATATCATGATAAAGCCACTGCTTTTCTGCAATTTTTGATATATAATTTAACTCCCAAAGTAGTCGTAGATTTGATTTAATGGACGTTGTGTACCGTTGTGTGTATGCAAACAATAAATTTTTTTTCGTAATTTTGTACATTTTCGTGAATATTTTACCATTGAGTGTGAGGATTGGTACAAAGTTGGCATTTTCTGTTGGGGATATGTATTCTCAATATAATTCAGCACGATATTTATGATTCTCACCCTACTAAGGCGAATAAGAATGAGAAATATGGAGCTGGGTCGAATTTTTTGTAAAATTTTTTTTTCATCAAAAAAACGCTATAACTAAAAAAGCTCAACTCGGATTCGCGAGGACTTTTCACACTTTATCCGCAATGTGTGTCCCGGAAACATATAAAAAATCAGCTTTCTCCGATTTTTTTCCTTACTTTCTCATTTTTATGTCTAATGTGCCTGGACTATATTTGCTAAACTTGTTTTCGTTAAAAGTTGCCTTGTTCATTTCACAATGTGGGTTTAGGATTATGGGTATGGTCCTACCGTGTTACCGTCAATACATCACAATAACTTATACTGTTGGTGATGTCCCGGTACAAATGTTTCGCAGCAATGGACAATTTTCAATATATTTTAGTCGCTATTGATAAAAAAACAAGTGCCGATTTTGGAAAGGAAGCTTTTCTTCGATATTGTCGCGAGGATTCCAATCCATCCCATTCACATAGATTCTACATTTTTCGAATCCTTTTTTGTAAATTTTTGTCGAGCAAGCAAGAGAGTTTGCTCAACTGAGTACACCAAAGCGTGAGTATGTTTTCGTCAGGCATGGAAGGACGTCTACCCAACGTCGTATTCCATAATTTCTTGCCAAACCTCTGCCCGACGAAAGCCATGATCGGGAGATTTTTCCTTGTTGTTGTTTTTTCCTTGGGGGGGGGGGGGGGGGGGGGTGCGGGGGTATTGATGGTGTCACACCCCGCAGATGTTAAGCCCCCTGTACTCGACAGCGTAACAGCTTTCCCTTCATCAAGCATCATCACGGTGCACTTACACGAAAACTAATAACACTGTACAACTTTCTAATCTCCACACTTGTGTTGTAAATATTCAATTTACATTGCCACGCCAAATGTGCACACCATCAAGATATTCATTTTTAACAGACGTCAAAGTATACTCTTCAAAAAATGATCGGGGATTTCGAGACATTGGGAAATTTAAAATTTTCGAGAATGTTTTCTGAGTGTTCACTTACAGAACGCGGAGAGTGTGTTATCACTAAATCACCCACAAAGTGGAGATTCCACCCAAGTAATAATTACAAACTTGTTGTAAAGCATAACCAGCACCAGAAAAGTTTCAACCAATGGACCTCCGGGTTAAACCCGGAGGTCCATTGGCTGAAACATTGCTTGTGTTTTTGTCGATATGTACAAAATTTGAAAGTTATAAATTGGGTAATTACTCTATTCCGCGGGTGATTTAGTTACAATCCACTCTCCACGTATTGTATAGCAACTTCCTCAACATCTCCCTAAGGCCCTGCGAAGCTTCGAATCTCGATTCGAATCGAAATAGTTCCCATGATTTGATTCGATTCGATTTCAGTTGTGCAGATTCGAATATTTTATAATCGTCTAGACGTTGTCAAAATCCTACACAGTGTCTCCTCTTGAACTGTTCTTCTACCACCAGGTCTCCTGTCCAGGAGGCCTAATGAAAGTTGAAGACTTCAAATGGGTTCCGCTTCCTAAATAAGACTGATTCAATTCTGAAATATTCCGCTTGTTTTTTCATTCACACGAGGCGCCGTTGCACACACTACCACACCGGAGACTAACAATAGTACTGTTGTATGAAGGTGCAATACCCACTACATGAAAAGCGCTGAGATTCGATTCGGGATTGGATTCGATTCGAAATCTGGTGCCTGATTTGATTCGAGATTCGATGCGATCCGAAATTGGAGTTTCGCAGGCCCCTACCTCTCTTATAAGTTGGCGCAGGTGGTGACACTCTTTTATATGTGTCCAATGAGTGTCCTATAGAATTTTTTAAATTAGCGGTGTGAATCCTCCAAAGTGGAAAACATAAGTTATTGCGTTGAAATGACCGTAACATGGTTTGCGGCTTGTAGCTTATGTTCAATCGACACTCGGAGCGTCGAGGTCCACTCTCCACGTAATGTATCTCAACATAATTATCTTCTTTAATCCATTGAACCCTGATAGTATCGTCCATATCTGTTTTGTGTCATCAGTTGGAAGCAATATTCGTTATTTGGTGGACGACCAACCAATAGTTTCAACGTGCAGCACCAAGGCTACACGTTGAAAATCTTGATTGGTCTGCATCACAAATTCACTGAGCAACTATCCACTTTATTGACCCTTTACCCAACGAATCGGCCGCATCCGCCCGCGTCCGCCCGCATCCGCCCGCATAATATGCAGATTCAGCAGTTGAAAAAATATTATTTTTCGAAAAATTTCAACAAAACCATATCATGTGACCCCTCGTTGGAACGAACTCGACGAGCTCGTTCCAACGAGGGGTCACATAATATGGTTTTGTTTAAATTTTTGGAAAAATTTCCAAAAATTGTATTTAAAACAATAAATTTTGATATCGTATGCGCTGGGTAAAGGGTTAATTCAGGTCGTATCAAGATCCTTGATCCGAAAAGCGACCGCCCTCTTTCAAGGGGTTAATGGCCGTATTAAGTGTTTTATCACGAAAACAACTTACACCACGCATAAATTGGTACACTGAAGGTGCTATAAGTAGGTGGTGCCATGAGTTCAATAATTTGAGACGATGGACTGACTCGGAACTGTAAGGAAGTAGGTTTGTCGTGGGCGTGGCAGCGTTGCGGTAAGCGGTTCTCGTCAGATCACCGAAGTTAAGCAACGTCGAGCCCGGTTAGTCCTTGGATTGGTGACCGTCTGAGCGATCGATTCGGACCCCCGCGTTGTGTGCATGGGCAAACCACTTAACTTCGATTGTCCACATGGGGGCACAATGACGCCGTGCACTAAGGCTTACTGCACGTCGATGGTGCGCATGTCTTCAACCAATCTAACCCTGCCTGTACTGCAGTGCGGGTTACGATGTTGGGGAGCTGGAAGCTGCTCGTCGTTGCTCGGTGGTTCTCACCGGGTACTCTGGCTTCCTCCACCCGTTAAACTGTCACCGACACGATATGACCTTGACTGTTAAAGTGACGTTAAACCTTAACCCTTTACCCAACGTAACGGCCAAAACCGGCCAGCGCTATTCTCAAAAATCGCCAAATAATTTTCATTATTTTTTCATTTTTTGTCTCAAAAACATATGTTATGACCCCCTCGTTGGAACGAGCTCGTTCCAACGAGGGGTCATAACCTATGTTTTTGAGACAAAAAATGAAAAATATTAATTATTCAAGATTTTTTTTTTTTTGCAAGTGTCGTCTGCTTTTAATGTTAGGTAAAGGGTTAGTAAATCGATTATCGCGTTCCGTTCCGTCTGCGTCAGTCATTTCGACGCACTATTCCCACTTTTCGTTTTGTGAAGTATGACAAACAAGAGTTTTGTATGGCAAACATTAAAAATATTTCGACGTCTGTGGTGATGAATTTAAGTATAAAACATATTTATAACTGTGCCGATGGTCCAGAAAACAGGTTTCTTCACACTTTTGCAGACTTCAATTATAGACTTCAAACTTTACCATCTATTGGAAAATGAGATGTCGTTGTTGGACTAACTATAGCCGTTTGGTATTTGCAGTATTATTAACATTACATATTATTAACATTACGACTCGATTTGATAACTTGGGCTATCGAGGATCTGAAGTGGGAATAACAATGTTGTGCTTTGAACATGTGAACAAGGAGTAATTTAACCCTTTGAACACGACAGGACGCTTTTTCCGTCCCAGGAACATGATACGTCATTTTCAACGTGCAGAACGAAAGTCTACTTCCAAATAATGATTATATACTCTTTCTTCTGCTGCCATTGAATAGAGCTGTAAGTTTTTAAATTTCTTGTTCGGTTTGGGTTTTGGTTTTTCAGGTGGAGAAAAACCTGGGTTCGGTTCGGTTTTCGGTTTGTTCATGAGGCCAAGTAAAATTCAATAAAACTCTTATGTCCAGAGTCATAACTGAATGGTAGTGAAATTGAGTGAAACTCACTGAATGCCCGAAATAAGCTATAATACATGAAGAATCAGGAAGGCCAATATAATAATTACCTAAATATACAGAACTTTTATTGTGCTTGGCCATTTTTCGAGGTCTGACACCTACACGCAACTTGAGGAAAGCTGCAAACACAACTAAACTGAAATGTCGGAAATTCAGAATGTAGCCTTCCCAGAGTAGTGAGAGTACCCAGACACTGCCATTGGCAGTGTCTGGGTACTCTCACTACTCTGGGATGGCTACATTCTGTGAATTTCTGCAGCAAGAGCTGGCAAGAGAGTATTTAATAAAAAACGAAAAACCTTAGATTATGGGATGTCGACGGTTTCGGTTTCGGTTTTTTTAAAAAAAAACTAAAAACCTCGGTTCGGTTTCGGTTAACCTACAGCTCTACCATTGAACTGACATGGAAGATACCACCAGTGTTCAAAGGGTTAAGCGGAATCGAATCGCATTCTCAGCTGATTTTTTTTTATGTTTAGCGATCACCTCCATCGGTAACACGGACAAAACGGGAAACCAACATTCCGAAAAACACATTTACTCTACTGTTAGTGAGTCATTAGTAATTCAGTTCTCCTCAACCCATTTGATTCTCATAATGATGAAAGAACAGAATCATATGAATTGTGACGAACGAGTAATGGTCGCCATAACATGAGTAATTTGATGAAAATCCACGAAAATTGCCAAACAGCTCAGCTGTATTTTGATCGAGAGTCAATGTCGCGTTGTTAAACCGATTTTGACTGGACATTTGCCAACTAATCTGCCTTAGCTCTTTCGGTGGCTGTAACACGTGTAAACCAAACGGACGCACTTACAATTTGGGGCCAGTTACGGACATAAATAACATCGAGAGCCGAGAGTAACAAATAATAGTTAAAACCCAAACAATTTTTATTGGAAATCCAAAATTCAATGGATGATATATCGTCCTTTGAAAGCAGCAAGGCGCTATCTGCAATACTGCATCAGTATTTCAGATGGTGCCTTGTTGCTCTCAAAGGACGATACACTTGCAATGGTCAAACTGCCACGCAATATCTTTCTTGACAAATACTTTGAGAAATGATAAAGGTTGCGTCACCCAAGAAACTTTTCAGACGCGTTCATACCAAGCGCAAATGTTCCACCTGTTATGCCATATATGTCAGAGGGCCATTGTATCTATCTACATGAAGAATTGTCCTGACTAATTTATGAGGATTGAGTATTGCTGCACAATCAAAAGAGAAAAGCGTTACATTTCTACTTACTGTAAGGCAATTTGCTATTTAAAAGTAAGTTATTCCCTGGGGATATGTTATATAACTCCTTTTAAGTCCTTTTATTTTGTTACTGTTTACCTCTGATCCCCTCGATTCTTACCAGATTTACTGGGACGGGCTAATGTTTGGAAGCTTCCTGTGACTTCCTCCAACAAATCCACAAACAACGCACGCATTCAATAAAATCTCTTTACAGCTTGTCACTTCCTCTGCACTTTGACGTCAAAATGACAGAGTGTTCTGCAGCAAATAGTTCCCATAACGCAGTTTCATACTTAACCAAATATACATTGTTTTACAGAACTCAAGGAGCTCTGTATTTATTTATTTATTTATTTATTGATGTTTAAGGTCACATATTTCTGCACAGTGGCTAACCATGACCGTGACAGTTTTACGGGTGGAGGAAGCCGGAGTACCCGGAGAGAACCACCGAGCAACGGCGAGCAACTGTCAGCTTTCCAACATACCAACTCCACACAAGCAGCGTTAGCATTGGTTGAAGACAGGTGCACCATCGACGTGCAGTACGCCCTAGTACACAACGTCACCGTGCCCCCACGTGGGCAATGGGGGTGAAGTGTCTTGCCCAAGGACACAACGCGGTTGGCGCAGGTGGGATTCGAACCGAGGATCTCTCGGCTTGCAGACTGCACCTCTACCAACCGAGCCACCGCGCCCCCAAGGAGCTCTGTCAAACAAGATATAATTGGTTAAATTCATTATTAAAAATGAGAATAACAGAGTGATTGAAGAAAACTTGGTTGTGCTACCAGAGTGCTGGGGCTGAAACGATCCCAAAGAACAGAAACAATGTGTAAAGTACCTTCTACTGCTCCAGTGCATCTCCAAGTTCAACTATTTTTAGCTCAACATGTTTTCCGCCGTATGAAACCACAGTTGGTTTACATTATCGGTATTGCAAAGCAAAACACACAGCATAACAAACTTTCAAAATAAGTAAGTTAAAATAATTTACTGTCAATCGTAAAGTATGAAATACATTAAATTTCAAATAAATAGTGTCCAACCGATTACCAAAAATGGTCGCTGACCGATTACCGGTTATTTGAGCCCACAATCGGCCGATTCTGATGCCGATTCCGATTGTAATACCGTGCACTACAAGACAAGTCGAGGCTCGAAAGAACTACATTAAATTGAACATTTTTCAAAGTGTTAAACTTCGTTAACTGGGGTCCCAGTAAAATTACCAGTCGCGCACACTTGAGCGGTAAACGTGACTTTCAGAGCTACGTTTACCACCCAAGTGCGCGCGACTGGTAATTTTACTGCGACCTGAGCCAATGGAGTGCATCCTTCACTTTTCCGGTATGAACTGGCGATTGCTGCAAGTGTGCTCACTTGTAAGCTTTACATTCGTTTAACACGTATATCCCGTAAAGGGGCGTCTAGAGAGATTAAGAATACACACTGTGGTTGTTTCTCAACTTTATTGAATGGTATCATCGACATCATTTTACATTAATAATTGAACAATTGCAGAAGATAATAAAATGCGATTCAGAAAAATCACAAATTGCTTGGCAACAATCGGTTGAACCGATGTTCCAGGAGCCGTTGCCGTTGTCACCCGATTGCCCATAATCGGCCGATTGTGGTGGCCGGTTCCGATCATCGGTTGAACACTACAAATAAATGTATATATAATATTATACGTGACAATGAAGTTTATGGTGTGTAGAACGCTAACAATTATTTGTATGGCTCACATAGTTGACAGAATGTATCAACGGTTTCCGACAGTCCACTACCACATTAGTACCAGAACATTAATATATTTCAGAAAATATGAAGCACAGCTTTGAATGTAGCACACATACCTGTTCCTCCTGTCCCACGTTTTGACAATCTTTCAAATTTACTCTCTCCTTCGTCATTTCTTGCCATCGCGACAATGTACCTACAAAAAAAAATCGCTGTTCGTGAGTGGCTTCCGAAAAAAATATTTGACGAGAATGAACGTTTTTAGTTTAGCTGGTGGGTGAAGTAGCCGTCTTTACATCTATCAATAGGGTGTTTCCAGTAACTGCATCAGTGGCGTGAATCTTGTAGTATGTCACCCCCGTTCCCTCACCAAAAAGTTTTTGTTTCGTCAAGCTGAGTACCAGAATGCTATTGCCCAATTATACTCAGCCAAATCGACAAGCTCATTTTAAGTGGAACACCTGAACACAGACTCGAAATTAGAACACATGCTCCTTGATTTTCACAAGGAATGCCGATGACATCCAGCGTTACTGAAAATCTGAGGTGGACTGCATTGTTCAAAGACATCGGTGCAGGCATAAAACTGCACACGCAGTTGCAAGTTCGGTGATAGGTGAGCCGGAGTAGCCAAAGAAGGTAGTCGTGGTAATCAGCAATGTCGTGGTAAAGATCTTGGCAAGCTGCTATTGCTTTTAGCATGGCAATATAGATTACCACAACTAATTTTGGCGAGTTTCGACTCCTTGTCTGCATATCGTCCCATAAAGAATATGCATGTGTGCAAAGAACAGTCGAACAACTTCAATTGTCTTGTCGATCAAACATGGTGCCCACCCTCCAATACCTGGAGACATGCTTTAGAAGAAGTTATGCTTTACTCATTATCAGCCTGACAACAAAATTATTAGCAGCCAGACACATACTTGGCGGCTCTCTTATACTAATTCAGGAATAGTGCATGGCTGGAGTTTGGAGTTGACTACGCCCATATAGTGCACAGTGAGGTGGTGTAGTTCTCGCCGCGAAGCGGAGGGAACTACACCACCCCACTGGGCACTATATGGGCGTAGTCAACGACAAGACATGCACTAATCATTATATTATATCGAACACCCATCAAGAAAAACATCTGTCAATCTATTACCAAGGTAGCAGTCCTACCAACCAGCGTTATATAGAAAAAAATACCATGTAGTTTTTAAAAAACATTTTCTTCTTCCAAAATACGGCGAACTTGGATTATTGATATGAGCAGAAGACAGATTTTGAATAGGTCGGCAAGGGTAAACAGAACATTTCCCCCAAACGAACTGTGTATTCTAGAATCGCGCAACTCGCGAATGAAAACTAAAATTTTCGAAATTTGACAACGCAGTTTGATAATTTCCGCACATTTATCACACATATACATTACCGAATGGGTCAGTACAGGATACAAACTCTGAAGATTCAATTGAATTCCATTATTTATTCGTTTACTTCCCAAAACATACAATTAAATAGCGAAATAATATGAGCAGCGAAACAAACGATTTTTCATATCCGGACGCGTTCTCATGAAAGTTGAACCCAGGTATGGATCATTCTCTTCAAAACGAGATATGGATCATCTTCTCAAGGAATAAAATGAACGCCTCGAAAAATGTGACTTCAACAATGGAAAAGCGATATATGTTTCCACAAAGATTTCTTTCCGGGTCGTTTTGTGGATGTTGTGCCTCTGTGAATCGATTTTTAAATTTAGCCTGATCAGTTTTATTCGGCCAGTATGAAAAGAAAACTGATATAGTAGTGTGCTAAAAATAGAAAACGTGTAGTGCCTGGGTGTAGTGCCTGGTCAGTTCTGTGGATGCAAACTACACGAAATAGGGTATCATTCTTTCAGCCAATCAGAATGCAAGGAAGTCACGTGAGATATAATAATAAATGCGGTAGCCTGCTAATCATTATTGATGGCTGATAATAAAACGTAGCTGTCCGATAAAATCATGTTTTTTCCAAATGTGACAAATGGTGGCGTCATGTGGGCGCCTAGGGGGCGGGGGGGGGGGGGGCAGTTATCCTAAACTCCATTGGAATTTATTCCCCCACCCTTGATTTCAAACTGTCACTTGAGATTTAGAACCCTCGCCTTCCCTTTTATATAAAATACGGCCTCATGAGGCTTCATAATGTCTGTCAGGGCTTCAAAAGTTGAAACATTTTATGGGTGAGGTCGCTGGACTCTTACTTATCGGAGGGAAACCACCTTAGCTTTTTCAAACTTGGGCCCAACGGCCTTCTAATTCCCGACGGGATTGCAATGGCGTAATCTCTGTCTGTCCGTCCGTCAGTCCGTCCGCCCGTCCGTCCGTCCGTCCGTCCGTCCGTCCGTCCGTCCGTCCGTCCGTCCGTCCGTCCGTCCGTCCACCCATCTGTCTATCTAAAGTGGGGTACGTAACCTCAATTCAGTACCCATCCTCCTTCACCCTGGCTTCTACGTCCCTGTCTGCATTTATCTTGGCAATGTTTTACATTAGTCAACAATAACAGACGATTACCTTGCAATATTTTATTTAGAATTATAACCGACGTCCCCGATAACCTTGAATTATTTATTTAGAGGAAGCCGCAAATGAGCCAAACATTAAAAAAATAAGGAGACCTCCACGTAAAAGATCGTTTAGTAGACAAAATGTCTTGACATTAAAAAACTTGTTACAAAACTACACCTTCGACACAGTCGTCCAAACAGTTCGCCCAAACACAGCATATGAGCTTTTTAAGAATTTTTTTTACATGCCTGCCTCTGATGAAGTATTTCCACTGAAAAGAGTAAAAAACAAACACAAAACAATCCATTAAACACACCCCTCGATGACATCTAGGCTCTTGTAATCATCTCGTTAAAAAGGACAACCTTTATGTAAAAAAGATTTTTAAAAGCCCTCAGAAGATAATGTGAGAGAAAATACAGCTTTCAATGCAATTTTCAATAAAGTCCAACGACAAAGTAAAGCTATAATGATATTCTGCGGAAGAATCAACTAGCTTTGAAGTGGATCTCGCAAATATTGCATGACGTAATTAATAGACCGACAACCTTGCAACCATTATCAAAGATATTCATTTCCAGCAGAGAAGACCAAACCGTTCCGGATCAAACGGTATCCCTTCTTAACAAATACAGAAGAGTCGCCGTGGACTGGTCGTGATGACCACACATGAGTTTACCAGATAACAAAAATCATCAGCAGCAACATCTGAAGTCGCACAGCCCCTATAAAACATATTTAACCAATCGTTTTCCAAGGGAGCAGTTCCTCATAAACTGAAATTAGCCAAGGTAGTTTCTATCTTCAAGAGTAGTAACGCGCTAGAGCCACAGCAGATTTGTAGAAAATGTATAGTTAATGAACTATCGAGTAACCTTCCAGGTAATTCATAATTCCACACATTTTCTTGGGAGGCTCTCAAGCTTAAAAAAACTAGCATGTTATTTTATGGTAGGTCTCCACACCTTGATCCCAAGCACTTTTCAGATCTACATGTACACACTTTTTCTCATTGTATTCAGTTTCAGTTTCTTTTTTGTATTAATCATTTACATGTTTGTGGCAAAGAATAACATAATATTCAAATACTTAATAATAGGCATTAACCCTTTACCTAACGTAACGGCAAAAACCGGCCAGCGCTATTCTCAAAAATCGCCAATTAATTTTCATTATTTTTTTCATTTTTTGTCTCAAAAACATAGGTTATGACCCCTCGTTGGAACGAGCTCGTTCCAACGAGGGATCATAACCTATGTTTTTGAGACAAAAAATGAAAAAAATTAGTTATTCAAGAATTATTTTTGCAAGTGTCGTCTGCTTTTCAGGTTAGGTAAAGGGTTAACATGAAGCACAGTTTGAACAATTTGAGTTGCGGGAGAATAAAATAGTCTGTGTAGTGCTCTAGACAAGTGGTAGAGACAATCTGTGAATTTCAGGTCATTTTTTCCTTTAGTCATGGCAGTCTTCGACACTGGAATTTATGATCAAAAAATATTATCAAAGATTTTCCTCGCGGTATACATGAAGCGGTTATGGAACCCATTCCCAATGCGAGGAAGTCTTTCCCAATTAACTTCTACTTTTTACCAATTCCAGAATCCACAATCATCATAAGCCCTCAGTGTGTGGAAAATTCTATAGTACCACAACTTTATAATGAAGTGAAATGAGTCAACTCTCGAAAATCAGTTGGGTTAAAAATTAACCACAATCAACTGGGTTGAGTGAATATGAACCCAATTGGGTTCAAATTTACTCAACCCAACTTGATTTGGGTTGATTTTTAACCCAACTGAATGCAGAGTGTATATAGACAACCAAGACTTGACTAGAAACGTCTGTCAGGTTAATTTTATCATTGTCTGGAAGACACCTGCCCATCACTCCAGGCAAAAGTACCTGTTTTGTGGTGTTCAAATTATGCCCAAATGGTAAAGCATTTATGACAGATGAACATCAAGTCTAGAAATTAACTCTGGCTATGGTGTCTCCATTCCATGTTAAAACGCTCATCTCCACAAGTTTCTACTGTCCATTTTGTTATTATTGACTTTTGATATTGTTTGTGAGATGGTATATTGTTGAATAAATTTCATTTCATTTTCATTTCAATCTGCAGCTGTGTACACGTATATAAGGAAGTACTTATCTGAGGATTTAACAGTTAACACTTTACCTAACGAATCAGCCGCATACGCCCGCGTAATTTTCAAATTACGCGGTTGAAAAAATATAATTTACAAACACTTTTAACAAACTATATCATGTAACCACTCATTGGATCGAACTCGACGAGCTCGTTCCAATGAGGGGGTCACATGATATGGTTTTGATTTCTTTTTGAAAAAATTTAAAAACAATACTTACAGTACTTAAAATAATAACTTTTGATATCTTGTGCTTTGGGTAAAGGGTTAATTGAAAAAGAAACAGGTTATCATATTTACTTGGTAACAAGCTGTATATGGTAGCTTCGGAAATTTATAACAGCATTCACGCATTTATTATACGCATCATGGAGGTCCGCACTCGTGCTTTCTTTGACTGAAAAAAGATAGGCGTTCAAAGATTTTATAACGTACATTACCCCATAGGTTACCCAATTTGAAAGAACCATCATCAATATTTTTACTGACACATGCAGGGGAGGACTGGGTCAAGAAGAGTAACTGGGAATGCATCAAGGCGGTCCCGAATCTGTAGAAAATTTTGATATTTCGAACTGAACGAACGCTGATTCCTTACATATATATGAGCGATCAATGGCAGTTCACACAGATAACATTTCGAAGCCATTTCTGGGTCATCTTCATCACGGCAAGAATGGTATAAACAGGAGGTGAGGGAGTGCGCGAGCCCGTCGGACCGACCATAGTTGGGGGAAAATTTCGATTTTTCAAATTAAAAGACGCTGTTTCCTTGCATCTGAGCAGTCAGTGGCAGACTACATTGCAAAAAATATAGGTTCTCTTTAGAACCAAAACTGGTTCTAATCTTGTCCCTGAGATGGAACCAGTTCTGTTTAAACAGTATTTATTTCAAATCAAATACATTTATAAAGATTAAATATTAACAGAATTAAACAAAAATTGAGGGGGTTCAGTCGTAAGCTTAGAGCTTATACGAGGTTGTCATTATTAAGCAAAGGAGATATGAACAGTTGGCATATCGAACCAGTTTTGGTTCTATACAGAACCAAAACTGGTTCGATATGCCAACTGTTCATATCTCCTTTGTTTCAAAATGTATGGCGACTGCGCTGAATAAGCTCCAAGTTTACTGCTGAATCTACTTCAGTTCATGTAATATTCTGTTAAAATGGAATGCTAATCTTGGTAAATTTATTTGATTTGAAATAAATACTGTTTAAACAGAACTGGTTCCATCTCAGAGACAAGATTAGAACCAGTTTGGGTTCTAAAGAGAACCTATATTTTTTGCAGTGTAGATTGCTGGCATGTCGAAATGATCTCTCCAATACACCGGCATTCTATTCAATCAAATCCATTTAGCCTGTTGGGAGTTTTCAAGAAATCTCGGGCACCAACAGGTGTTGGACAATTTTGAGGGCATCAGGCACCGCCTAGTAGGGGTGGCCCTCCGGGAATTTTCCCAGTTGACCATACGGCCAGTCGGCCTCTGAATATATGGACATACAGGGTACAAGTACTATTTGGGGGTAGATACCAGAAGAATACCATGCGTAACGATAATGAAATATAAGTTTTCATAACAGACTGAAAGCCGGAGTGAAAACTTATATTTCCTTAAAACTCAGGGTGCAGATAATGTTTTTACTAAATCAAAACAGTGGATAGTCGTTTTTTTTATATTTTGGGTACGATGTTTTAATTCCAATTAAAGAACCCAAACACCAAAAACATACATTGATTTCGATCAACCTAACTGTGACATGCGCGTCACTTCAGGTGAGATTTTCGATTTTATGTTCTGTGAAACCACCTTACAATAGGCATGAAACATATATTATAAAGTAGCATATAATCAAGGAAGCACTCTGTAAATTTTCACCTGTACGCAGACGATACTCAGCTGTATCTTCTATCTGTCTGCTGATCATTCCAATATGAATGACTCCTTAACAACACTGGAGGCATGCATTGAGGATATTCGACAGTGGATGGGGAGAAACTTTCTGAAATTAAATGATGATAAAACAGAATTTGTACAGTTAGGCGCCAAACATCAGCTAGACAAAGTTCCAATTAACTGCTTGAAAATAGGCGATAGCGCAGTTAGCTCAAGTAAAACTGCCCAAAACCTCGGTTTCACTTTTATGATTGCTTTGATCTGCATAACCAAATCACAAAAGTGAGCAAAAGCTGCTTCCTCCAAATAAGAAACATCAACAAAATCAGAAAGCTACTTGACCAAAACACTCTGAAAACTGTTATACAGTCTTTGGTCCTGTCCCGGACTATTGCAACTCTCTCTATTTCGGCCTTCCTCTGAAATCAATGTACCTGCTTCAACGCATTCAAAACACAGCAGCTAAGATCATTACCGGTGCGAAAAAATATGACCACATTACACCAATCCTGAAATCTCTGCATTGGCTGCCAGTTGAGTCTCGCATTAAGTATAAGGTATTGACAGTGACACACAACATCTTACATAGCGACAAAGCACCAATCTACCTTAAGCAAGTCATCAAAGTACACACACCGTCGAGGAATCTCAGATCAGCTTCTGAGAGTCTCCTTGTTGTACCTCGAATTCGATCAACGGCAAGAAAGAGATCGTTCACTTTTGCAGCTCCCTCACTCTGGAACGCCCTCCCATAGAACCTTAGAAAAACCCTAAATGCAGATCACTTCAAGAAAGCTCTGAAAACCCATCTCTGTCAAGCAGCCTTCGGCCGCTGATTATACCATTGTTACCGTCACCTATGTTTTCAGCTCTTTTGAGCAGCGTTTCGCTGGGAAAAGCGCTATATAAATAAATTATTATTATTATTATAAAGTAGCATATAATCAAATCGACTGTGTGCTGAAAATAATGAACCAGTTTAATTCGTGTGCGATGATATAGGCAATAGAGATCTTTAAAGATTAAAGTAACTTTGGAAAAAAATAATTTACCGAAGAGTTTTCGTTTTCATAAAAACAAACTTTGTCTTTTGAGGTCTCAAGCGAATACCAGAGAAGTTGACACGAAGAAACTACAGAATTAACACCAGAATATTTGTTTGTTTGTTTTTTAGTTTAAGTTCATTTCCGCAATCTGTGATTGCATCATGGCCACAGCACAAGTATTTATGTTCCAAAACGACTACAGTACTTGCCCTCTGATTGGACGAGAGCTCGCCTAGTTTTTTCAACGTTTACAGCTTCAGTAGCACATGTTACAGTTTGACGTCAACACGCGAATTATTAGAGATGAGGTCGCCCGTTTCGCAGTTATTTCATCGACGGAGTGACTTGTAAACGGTTTCATCTTTCTAGACTTTCTAGAAGACGATGTTCTGAATGAAGTGTTGTTTAAATTACATATTAGTTTACGATTTGAACTAATATGGAATGATCGCGATCTTTATCGGATATATTGATAATTGTCAGTCACGTTGCGGAGTACACGAGAGATTTATTTACTAAACATGTTATCGTTAAAAGTTGCATTGTTTATTTCACGATGTGGGTTTTTGGCTCTGGGTGGGATCTTATTTAAACATATACAGTTAAAACTAGAAGTCCTGTCATAAAATGCGCACAAATCGCACGTGGATCTGCGCGTTAATCTACGCGTTATGACCATAGTAAGGCTATCAAATTCTGTACCTATGACCTGTACACAAGCAATGTTTCAGCCAATGGACCTCCGGATAACCCAGAGGTCCATTGGCAGAAACATTGCCTGTGTTTGCTATGAGAAACCAGGAGAACCTGCCGTGCTTTGGATGCCATTCGATATGGCAATTGCCCGCAATTCCTACGCGCAATTAAGCCTAGATAAGCGCACAGTTCGTGACAGGACTTCTAGTTTTAACTGTACGTTATTGGTGAATTGACGGTAGACTGGTCTGTGGCTTGCGGCTCGGAGATGATGATCGACCTCGACGCTCCGAGTGCCGATTGAACATAAGCTACAAGCCGCAAACCTCAGACCATGTTACGGTCATCTTAACGCAATAACTTATGTTTTCCACTTTGGAGGATTCACACCGCTAATTTAAAAAATTCTATAGGACACTCACTGGACACATATAAAAGAGTGTCACCACCTGCGTCAACTTATAAGAGAGGTAGGGGCCTGCGAAACTCCAATTTCGGATCGCATCGAATCTCGAATCAAATCAGGCACCAGATTTCGAATCGAATCCAATCCCGAATCGAATCTCAGCGCTTTTCATGTAGTGGGTATTGCACCTTCTTACAACAGTAATAGTATCAGTCTCCGGTGAAGTTGTGTGTGCAACGGCGCCTCGTGTGAATGAAGAAACAAGCGGAATATTTCAGAACTGAATCAATCTTATTTAGGAAGCGGACCCCCCCCCCCCCTCCCCCAAGGAAAAAACAACAACAAGGAAAAATCTCCCAATCATGGCTTTCGTCGGGTAGAGGTTTGGCAAGAAATTATGGAATACGACGTTGGATAGACGTCCTTTGCCTGACGAAAACAAACTCACGCTTTGGTGTACTCAGTTGAGCAAACTCTCTTGCTTGCTCGACAAAAATTTACAAAACTCAGCTGGGTTAAAAATCAACCCAAGTCAACGGGGTTGAATAAATATGACTATTCATTTGACCCAGTTGACTTGGGCTGACTTTTCACTTAATAGATTTTATCCTGCAGATTGGAAAGTTCAGTAATTCCCCGACTCGATATATCGGTAGAATTCCAAATCCAGACAGAGAGTAACTTATAGCAAATGATTTTTATGCCCGCGACCTGCTGGAAGCACCCAGATGGTCAGGTACCTTTACCTATCTGGTGTGTAACTGACAGCACTTTCATAAAACTCTAATATATTGCCTGCCGTGTATTTTATTAACGGAAAGTATATTTGTAGCGTATAAGTCTTTTATAAAAGCAAATAGGTATGTTCCAAATAGTTAGGCGATATGACCTGGCCGCCGGGTACCGACGCCCGACACCCCCAAAAATATCTGTCGCTTACGGCCTTGATGGAGTAACATCTTTCGAGTCATTAAACCTCATGGGTCGGGAAGTGTTTCCGCGTTGATTTACTTGATGCCAACTTACGGGGGTCAGTTTGTGTAACGATGTTTTTTGAAGACGCTCCGGCAATCCAGTTTTATAGAGATCAATGACTCACACCCGAGAAGTTGTTTACCAGGGCCAGTACTATAAACGTTCTCCAATTGTATTTCCATAATTGAATTTTCTGCCTGTGAATAAAAGTAACTGGAGTGAGCCATTAGCGATTCAAAAGGCGTAACAATTCACCTACCGGTAGATTGTCACATTTTTTAATGGTTAATTTCGACCATTTATAGCCATGTGTAGGAAATGCAATTCTGGAAAATACACTAGTAAAAGGTTCATAGTATTGGCTCCAGGTCCCATTATAAGAGTAAAGCATAATGTGTCTACCGCAGTGGACTAATATTGCTTTACCCCGGGTTCCCACTGAACATGGCACTAGTACGTATATGTCGCATAGGCATTATGCGTTTTTAATGATATGACAATGGATTTATAAATAGAGCCAATGGTGAAAGAGACGCCCGAAACGTTCAAAATACTAAAGTGGAAATGCGTGTTTTTCTGTCGCGTGATCTGACATTTTCCAACCATTAAACTCATACTGTAAATATACAGAACCACACGTACGCTTGAATGAGTTAAGAATTATCGCACTCGATTCTACCTTCGGCTCTCATGATATCCTGGGCCAAAGCAATTTCATGTGATTCTGTTAAAAAGCAGGTTAGGGTTTGTACCCCACCATCTGATAATGATGCCTTCAGCTCTCGTGATGTCCTGGGTCAAAGCAATCTTATGCGATAATTCTTAACCCATTCAAACGTATGTGCGGTTCTGTATTTATCACACACCTCCCATGTAATAACCAGTCTACACGAAAATTGAACTAAAAGCACTTTCCAACTGGATAATTTCCACGTTTCCTTCGTTGTCAACAATACATTATTATTAGGTGGTGGGGTACCAACCCTAATCTGCTTTTTAGTTTTTATGGCATTCAATTGGTTGAAACCAACTGACGCCGATCAGTGTCACGATCACTATGACTGAACTTCAAATAATGACTAAACTGCGGACAATAACACAACAAAATGTCTGTACATAGCTAACAAGTTTAGCACATTCCATCATTATATGACCAGTTGTGGAAAGTATTTGTCAAGAAACAAGCAGTCAGAATGTTATTTTTATTTTGTAAATTTTTGACTCGAATCTGATCGTTTAAATATCCCGGGTAAACAAATCTAAATGAAGAACTTGGAATTTCCAAGCGATCTCGAGTTCTCGACTCCTGTGCATTCGTCTAATCATTTACGTGATTTATTTAGACGGGTTTCTTGTCTGTTTACGTTGGAAACGAAATCGAATCTTTTTTGTATCACCACATGTGCGATACAGCTTTATTTTTATCGTATAGGCAAAGCAGTGGAAATCCCATGTTTTACATTAATAAGTGTTGATAAAAAAGGTAAAACAGATAATTCAACATTTCGGAAGTAGGATGTCATTGTGGCTATATTGAATATCGATCGTTGCTGCCATGTCGAGTATTAATCCGAACAGTTATCGAAAGAGACCTACCAATCTCCGCCCTCAGCAAATTACCAAGATAACATCGTTAGGACGTCACCAAAGGGTGAGACTGATCAGTCCTTGCGTTAATTGATGAAAACCGAAATCAACAGCCGTGACAAGATCAATATGGCTACTGTGGTCGCCATATTGAATATCGAATACGAAAAAATGTCGAAAGGATTCTTTCACTGCCCAACCTCAACACACCACCAAGGGATGAGACCGATCAGCCAAGCCATCTTGAGATATTTGATGAAGACCAAAATAGGTATCGCTGCCTTGGCAAAATCAATGTGGCTGCCATAGCAACTCATATTAAATGACGTTTCGAGACCGTTATTGAAGGAACCTTCTACCAGCCATTCTAAACACAAAATCAACACATTTCAGTGAATCACATCCGTAAGGAACATCCTGGTGAAGACGGTTTGGGGTTAACTGGTGGAAATTAAAATCAACAAGGCTCCCAGGGAGAATTCAGTATGGCTATCGTGGATATGGAAGACGGACAATTGTCAAAAGGAACCTTCCACTACAAACCTCAATTCATCACCAGGAGATGACACTGATCAGCCAAGGCATTCATGAGTTACCTGACGGAAACCAGTATCAAAATGGCTGCCATGGACACCATGATGAATATTGAATTCAATCAATTATCGAAAACATCCTTACACTACCCACCCGCTACACTTCACCAAGAGATACGAATGGTTAATAAAGGCGTTGTCTTTCTTTTTTGAGTTACTTGATGCAAAACAAAAGCGAACGGAAAGACATCGTCTCGACATAATGCCACCTCCGTATTAGAGATCGAGGACCTAATGAGAAATTAGAGATCTTAGGTTATCAACAGTATGCCTAATTGGATTATCAACAGTATGCCTAATGGTATTGGGTATTTGGCCACTGGGCGGGTGTAAATCTATCTAGACCTCTGTTGCACAGTCAAGAAGAAACTTGAGAATCAGAAAATCATATTTTTATCATATGACTCGTCCGTTTTGTTCACTTTAAAACATTTGATATTTTGTTTTCATATTAATCAGTGACAAATAAAGCCTTCTGTCAATTTCATTGGTCAGTTTCAAAACTAGACAATTTGATTGGCTGAACAAAACACAACTGGGCCATATTTTCATAATTTGCATAATTGGGGTTGAAAGATTTCATTGGTCAATTTCAAATATGGACAGTTTGATTGGCTGAACAAAATACAACTGGGTCACATTTACATAATTTGAGTAGGGAGAATCTACGTTATTTGTTCTATTTAGGTTGGGTTATATTGCATTAACCCTTTACCTAACATAACGACCAAAACCGGCCAGTGCTGTACACAAACAAAAATCATTTTTTGATTCCAAAACATAGGTTATGACCCCTCATTGGAACGAGTGCGTCGCGCTCGTTCCCTTGAGGGTTCATAACCTACATTTTGGAAGCAAAAAATGAAAAATGTTTTAGTTATATGAGGATGGTTTTTATTTCAAGTGTCGTCTGCAACACACGTCAGGTATAAAGGGTTAAAAAGTCATACTAAGTCGTTAATTTGTGCATATGTGTGTCATATGATAAATAGAATATGAAATGAGAGTTTTTCTCATATAATATTTATGAAACTCGTCCGAATTTTCTGTTTGGGCTCACCAGAGGCTCGCCCAAACGGAAAATTCTTAGACTCATTTCATAAGTATCATATGAGAAAAACACTCATTTCATATCCTCTATATATCACTAGTGTGATTAAAATGCTATCATAAACATAATACACATAAACATTCTGCACTTCACTGAGATCCATGAGAACGTTTCTTTTTCAAATTTCCTGAGTGCTTCTGCAGAATAGATGCCCCCGATGTGCCATTAAGCCAGAGGGTTGGTGTGTTTTTCTATCCTCAAGGGCGGTAAGGTGCAAGAGCCATAGCAAATTTGTAGAAAATTTATAGTCTATTAACAACTGAGTAACCTCCTCGATAATTCGTAATTCTACACATTTTCTGGGGAGGTCCTCAAGCTTCACATAAACTTGCAATTTACTTGATGGTAAGAGTAGTTAGGAGTGGCACTATAGACCAAAGCATTTTTAACACTGAATTTCCCATAGGCTCCACAGGCTTAGTGTTAAATTGTGAAACTTATAGGCCAAAACTTATAGACCAAAAGTGTCTGTAAATTATAGTGACAAACCTGAATGCACTGGTGGCACAGTGCATTCAGGTTTGTCACAATAATTTACAGACACCCCTAACTACTGGTAAGTTCCCACGGATGGATCACAGGCGCCAATCATTCCCTGAACACTTTTTCTCAGTGTTTCCTCTCTTTGAATATTAGGAGAATAAAAGTCTGTATATTGCTCTAGGCTAGTTGCAGAGACAATTGTGATTTTCAGCCCATTTTCTCCTTCAGTCGTGACAGTGTTCGTAACTGAACTTTATGATGAAAACTTTTTCTCAGAGATTTTCTTCGTGGTTCACATGGAGTGGTTACAGAACCCATTCTCTATGCGAGTAAGTCGACACTTTTCATAATTTCCACTTACTTTTTTACCAATTCCCAAATCCGCAAATCACCATTATAGAGCTGTAGGTTAACCAAAACCGAACCGAGGTTTTTTGTTTTTTTAAAAACCGAAACCGAAATCGTCGACATCCCGTAATCTAAGGTTTTTCGTTTTTATTAAAATACTCTCTTGCTGCAGAAATTCACAGAATGTAGCCATCCCAGAGTAGTGAAAGTACCCAGACACTGCCAATGGCAGTGTCTGGCTACTCTCACTACTCTGGGATGGCTACATTCTGTGAATTTCCGACATTTCAGCTTAGTTGTGTTCGCAGCTTTCCTCAAGTTGCGCCTAGGTGTCAGACCTCGAAAAATGGCCAAGCACAATAAAAGTTCTGTATATTTAGGTAATTATTATATTGGCCTTCCTGATTCTTCATGTATTATAGCTTATTTCGGGCATTCATTGAGTTTCATTCAATTTCACTGCCATTCAGTTATGATTCCAGACATATAGAATGAGTTTTATTGAATTTTATTTGGCCTTATGAACAAACCGAAAACTGAACCGAACCGAGGTTTTACTCAACCTGAAAAACCGAAACCGAAACCGAACAAGAAACTTAAAAACCTACAGCTCTACACCATTAACCCTTAATGCCTATTCTACGGCACCACAGCTTTTATACAGACAGTCAGGACTTGACTAGAAACTAGTCAGGGTAATGTTGTCACTGTCTGTCTGGAAGACTTCTGCCCACCACTCCAGGTTGAAGTATCAATTTTGTGGTGTCAAAATTTGAATAAGTTCGAATTAGGCTAAAAAGATAAGACATTAGTGACAGTTGAACATCAAGTCTGGAAAAAGTTCCATATCATGGATAACAGGATAATGTGACGTCACGTGCATTTCATTTTTAAGAAACCAATGAGGCCCCACAAAGTGGATCTTCTGTTTCTCAGGCCATTTTGTAACATTGCGTGGGTGCGGGTGGTTTTGTAATTCATTTTTTATTTTTGTAATTATTTCTTAGCCATCAAAATTTCATGTTCTTGGTTTGTTTTATGTTTTAGGCCTCATAATCTACAGAATAGCATGGGTGGTGGTGTATTTCGTTTCTTGAGAGCAAGAAGGCTATACAATGCTAAAGCATTGCAAAGCCTTGTTGCACTCAAGGGAGTAATTTATCAGTTTTATCGAATTGGGTAAAATATCAAACATAAACCATTAAATTTGAATTTTTTTTAGGTTTGCATAGGTTATAAAAAGAGAGCATGCGGCAGCCAAGAGAACCATGTGGGAGGGCCTGAGAAACAGATTTTTAACTTTTTTTATGCCTAACCAAAAACATTAAAATTAAAATCTTCTGTTAACCCTTTACTCAACGCAGACGATATGAAAATTTATTATTTTAAATATCAGTTTTTCAGATTTTTCGAGCTCGTTCCAACGAGAGGTCACATGATATGGTTTTGTTGAAATTTTTTGAAAAATAATATTTTTTTTTCAACTTCTGAATTTGCATATTACACGGGCGGATGCAGCTGATTCATTGGGTAAAGGGTTAAATTTGAGTCTACTGATACATATAATTTCAAATAAACATTTTGAATGAGTTGAGAACATGATTTTCATGATCCTATAGGAATGTGGACTTAGATTTTGATCATGATTGGGTCTTCAGAGATGAGGAGCTGTAAACATCCACTGAACTGAATTGTAAACATCCACTACTGAACTTACCTTCACCTCTATATTCTACAGAATAGCATGGGCGGTGGTGTAATCGTCCTTTGGGTGCTACAAGGCTTTGCTATGCCAAAGCATTGCAAAGCCGTGTTGCACTCAAGAGACAGATTTATCTATTTTATTAACTTGGGTAAAATATTTTTATATTTTTTAAGTTTGCATTGTTTATAAACGCAGAGTATGCGGCAGCCAACAGAACCATGCGCGAGGGCATGAGAAAGAGATTTTTAACTTTTTTAGGCCTGAACAATAACTTAGCAGATAATGCAATACAACCCTGCTTTGCTTATCGACCTTTAAACAGTGATAAATCTGAATAATGTTAACTCACCAGTCTCAAAAACCTTCGACGACCTCTCAACCTTTTCAATAAAATGCCTATGACATGGCAACATGTACGTCCTCATCATATTCAAAAAATCCTGTTTATCTGAAAATAAACAAACCAAAATAATAATACAGATCCTGCCATACAGCAGATTCCATCACCTACATTCACCCTTGAAAATTTCTATCGCGTGGTCTGGCCCAGTTTTCTACTCTTTCAGACTTTAAAACCGGTCAGGAAGAATCAACTGAATAACATCCTGGAAGTGATTCTGAGTGCACGAAGTTGTAGGTGTATATTTTTCTCATATGTGGTCATTACAACGTTCGTGTAAAAATATATATTTATATATATGATTGCAACATTTTAATTTGGGAATTCAAATATCTTTGTCACATGTAGCCCTTCAGACAATTTTTTTTCTGGCATTACAACTGGGGTCATGGAAGAAATAGGAGGGAAATTGACAGGAAGGAAACTACTGGTCGCGGACATATTTTTTTCAGGGAATTCCCAACAAAAACACACAAAGAGTCAATTGTAATGTTTAGGCCCAACAATTCATCAATAAATCATTCCTTTCTCCCTGGAATATTCACAATGATGTAAATTTTCAGCACAATGCTTCAAAGGCTTTTTAAAACAATATGTTTTACAAGGCTGTATACTTTCGGAGATTGCATCATTTCTGTTCAAGAAGAGTAACTCGAATTCAAATATTTAGTACCATTATACAGTCGTCGTGGACTGGTAACTTTCCAATATTAGATTGCAAACATTAATTGCAGGAATAATTAGAGCTGTAGGTTTTTAAGTTTCTTGTTCGGTTTCGGTTTCGGTTTTTCAGGTTGAGTAAAACTTCGGTTCGGTTCGGTTTTCGGTTTGTTCATGAGGCCAAATAAAATTCAATAAAACTCATTCTATATGTCTGGAATCATAACTAAATGGCAATGAAATTGAATGAAACTCAATGAATGCCCGAAATAAGCTATAATACACGAAGAATCAGGAAGGCTAATATAATAATTACCTATATATACAGAACTTTTATTGTGCTTGGCCATTTTTCGAGGCCTGACACCTACGCGCAACTTGAGGAAAGCTGCAAACACAACTAAGCTGAAATGTCGGAAATTCACAGAATGTAGCCATCCCAGAGTAGTGAGAGTAGCCAGACACTGCCATTGGCAGTGTCTGGGTACTCTCACTACTCTGAGATGGCTACATTCTGTGAATTTCTGCAGCAAGAGAGTATTTTAATAAAAACGAAAAACCTTAGATTACGGGATGTCGACGGTTTCGGTTTCGGTTTTTAAAAAAAACAAAAAACCTCGATTCGGTTTCGGTTAACCTTCAGCTCTAGGAATAATCACCCCGGTGCTTCATTAATTAAATTTTTGCTGATAATTTTTATTACCTGCTAAACGCGTGCGTAAACATCAGTGCCCACTCGTGGATTACGACCATTCCACGGTGACTGTACTGAGTACCAATGATAAACCACAAACCAACAAAATACATCTTAGATAAAAGAATCATGTCTGCATTAAATATCAACAACTTTTTAGGTTTCGACTAGGATAAAAACGTAGATAAATGTGTTTTGTTAAAGAAAAGTGTCCTATCTGTGGTAAATGTGCTTAAAAATTGGTATTGCCGCCCACAGGCTTTTCTGTTACCTATTTGGGTAAGTTAGAATGGATGAGAGCTCTCAACGTTCATTGAAAATACCTCTAATATCAACATGGAACTCAAAATTGCTATAAGCAAGCAATATTTTTGCTTCTTTAACAACTGGCAAGAAAAACTATATTTCATATTTCCCAAAACAACATGACTCCTACAATATCTTCGGAAAATTTGGATTACAACCATATAATTCTTGTTTGAAAACGAACGAAGACTACAATGAAACTTCACCAGTCACGGAACGGGATGCCTATCTGCTGAAAACATTTGCGCTGGCTCCAAAAAATCAAGAATATGTTGTTTATTTGTTGGGTTTTTGTCGATCTTAGTCACATTTGGCTATTTGCTTGCAGAAAACTTGGAGATCACTAAAACTCCCAGCTAAGAAATTCGAAAAATGAACATTGCCATCCTACGAAAATAAATTGACAAAAAAATCTCTGCTGGAAATTTCCACCAAAATTCCGATTTTACGCACTAAAATAACTCACAGACTACAACAATAAACCAGAAACATTTAGACAAGAAAACAGACCACTATGATATGCTTTCTTCGAGTCTAGAGTTTCGAGTCTTTTATTTGAAACAAAGACATTAAAATTAACTATCTTTTCGAGGTTCTTCCTGTTGATTACTTATCTCGCCGGCAAATTCTTTATCATCAGAAACGAAATACATTTTTTCGTGAAAAAGTTGGTAAATGGCGTTTTGATTACTTTAGTCGTTGTTTTCATATATAATATGCTGCTATTCACCTCATTAGTTCATATTTAAGGCATTGGTGAAAATGGTCCAAGGTTTTGTTGCACTACCCCTAAAATGCATGGGTAAGTATGCGAAAATGAGTCTGAGACACGTTAATGTAAATAAAAAAAGAAGGTGAAAGGTTTTCGTTATTAGTTGGTGGCTCACCATGATGAAGAATGCCACTATCTCGGATTAATAAATTGTCCTCCATGAATGCAAAAATTCTTCGATATAAATCTTTTGGACGTTTGTTGTCTTCTAATTTGAATGAAACAAGTTATATAAAAGGGACTCCTGTGGACCGAAACCCGTAATGAACACGAATCACGTCCCATACAGAATCGCCGGTCGTTGGGTTATGGTTGTTGGCATAATGGTTAACCATCAGCCCAGCGGATCGTCATGATTCCTCCGGTACATCGTGCCATTTTGAGGTGAATACTTGGAGAGGTATAGCGTTTTAGTCTTTTTATCACACGAACTGTCCTCCCCCAGAAGGGGGGCAAATGGAACTTTTAATGAGCATGGTGATCACAATGACATGTCTCCAATTGTACTGTCGTACTCAGACAATATTCCTCACTTTATGACTATGCTTTGTAATAGAGCTGTAGGTTAACCGAAACCGAACCGAGATTTTTTGTTTTTTTTAAAAACCGAAACCGAAACCGTCGACATCCCGTAATCTAAGGTTTTTCGTTTTTATTGAAATACTCTCTTGCTGCAGAAATTCACAGAATGTAGCCATCCCAGAGTAGTGAGTGTACCCAGACACTGCCAATGGCAGTGTCTGGCTACTCTCACTACTCTGGGATGGCTACATTCTGTGAATTTCCGACATTTCAGCTTAGTTGTGTTTACAGCTTTCCTCAAGTTGCGCGTAGGTGTCAGACCTCGAAAAATGGCCAAGCACAATAAAAGTTCTGTATATTTAGGTAATTATTATATTGGCCTTCCTGATTCTTCATGTATTATAGCTTATTTCGGGCATTCATTGTGTTTCATTCAATGTCATTGCCATTCAGTTATGATTCCAGACATATAGAATGAGTTTTATTGAATTTTATTTGGCCTCATGAACAAACCGAAAACCGAACCGAACCGAAGTTTTACTCAACCTGAAAAACCGAAACCGAAACCGAACAAGGAACTTAAAAACCTACAGCTCTACTGTGTAAATTGCAATCCAATACCAAACTGTAGATGTTTTAGACATGCGACGGATGGGGAATTGTGCCACTACGCTAAAGATAATATTGTTCTTGGGGTAGGAAAGAACTGTCTTTCGTAATACAAACATAACTCAGTACGCGAGCAACACGAAACGTGTCATAGCCCCCCCCCCCCCCCCACCCTCCTGCAACACCACAGATAGAACATGGCGCTAAAAACAAATTGCATGTTTCAGTGACAATCGAAATGTTAAAAATATCGCAAAAACCAATCGGCAGTACTTAACCCAAGACCGACATAGAAGCTGTAAAACAAGTTTTTATATCATGTCATGGCTGACATATGCGCTCGACCCCCTTACTGAATTTTTGTCTCTGTCGCCTTTACTGCAACTAAAACTAAAACACGGGGTTCTGAAATGTATTCGGGTGTCGCGAAACACGATTTCCAGGACTTTGAAAAACATACGCGCAATGTCCCCGTAGTTTAACCAGTGACGTCGATCCATATTTTGAACCCTCAACGAGTTTCGACTGATTTGGTGTTGGTTCCAATATATCTTATCAGGAGTGAAGAATGAGCGTGCCCCATTCAAAATTTTAGGCTTCAGACACTTTTTGCGAGCACTAAAATTAAAAAAAACGAGGCTCTGGAATTTATTACCTGATCTCAAAATGAACTAATATATGAAAAAACAAAGTTTTTTCAATGAAACATGTGAAATAGGGGAGTAGTTTCTAAAAAAATCCAAGATCACATAAGCATACATCTGGAACAAACAAACGAACACACATTCAGGCTAACCCAGTTACCCCCCCCCCCCCGCCCCCGAAAAGTCATTTAAAATGGGCGATATAAAACTTATTCAGTTTTCTTCCGCTGTTCAGTAAATATTATTCCCACTAACAAGAAACATGACACAATGAAACGATTTGTTATAGGCCACCAAGTGTGGAAAAGGGAAGCCAAACATACGAGAGCATCCATCCTGCTATAAAATATGTACCCTCATGCTATGGTCGAATGGTGTGAAAATTCAGTTCAGTTCGCCAAATAATGACACTGCTAGAGCACAGATCATGATGGACGGACGGACATATTTTCCAAGGACTAACTTCGGTGATCTGACGAGAATCGGTTACCGCAACGCCACCCCCCCCCCCCCCCGAATCGAAAGAATGCTGCTTCCTTGCATCTGAGCGATCAATGGCAGTCCACATGGAGGACATTTTCAATGCCACTTTTGTATCATTTTTGTTGCTCATTTGGCAAACAACGGTTGCACAAAAGGGAACACCTGACTGATCATGCCGACCATAATTCGGCTCATAGTGAAAAACATTTGATTTTTCGAACCGAAAGAACGGTGTTTCCTTGCATCTGACCGATCATTGGCAGACTAGATTGCTGGTATATCGAATGCCCTCTATGCGGAATGCCAATAGCAGTACACATAGAGAGCCTTTCGATAAATCGACAGTCTATGCAATAAAATTCATTTCGTCTTTTGGTGATTTTCACGAAATTTCATGCGACCAGAGGTGTTGGGCTGCGTAAATATTGGGGGTCCTGGATCGCTCCCAATAGGAGGGCCCACCGCGAAATTTCCCGATTGACCATACATTCAGTCCTCTTCTGCGACTGTACTCGCGTATTCAGCTCTTTACTATATATGCAGCTAGAACTTAATTGAGCACCCTCTGAAATGTTTCATGACAGTGAACTTGCTGTTACTGATTATGTTTTAGCGATTGCTATGTCTTGCAGTACATTTCATCTCTTGAATCATGATGTTTCTGATTGATAGCTTCTCCTAAACACACCCCCTCATTCACGTGAAGTATGCTACCCACGAATGTCACAAAACACACTGTCATCCACATGCAATATCTGGGTATAAAACAAGAACATTTGCCACTTCTCTTATCAGTAAATGTTGACATGGCAAGGAGGAGACTGTCAGAGGCATTAAGATGGTAAATCGTTGGCATGCATGCAACAGGCATGTCATTCAAAGCTATTGGAAGGCAACTTGGCTATAGTCATTCTGTCATCAGCAGACTTGTCCGATAAAAATCAACAAGACAACGATGTTAAGGGCCGCCCAATGTCTGTACAACCCCGAAAGACCTTTCCTAGGGAAGATCGGAGTCTGGCTCGACTCGTCAGGAGTGAAACCTTTACTTCAAGTGGGGTTTTGAAACGCCTTTGGCTCTCCAACGGGCGCTTGTGCAACAGAACTGTCCGAAACCGTCTGAACGCACTGAGTATTAGGTCCCAAAGGGTCATCAAACTTCTAGCTCTGTCCGATCAGACGTTTGGAGTGGTGTGTGGCACGACATCGTTGGAATCTTAGGACATGGAGGTGAGTCGATTGGTCAGACGAGAGTATGTTCCTGCTTCACGTCACAGATGGTCGCATGAGGGTGTCGAGGCATAGAAATACTGCTTACGTGTCCTGGAACATCCCACCTACTGTCCCTTATGGTGGAGGATCGATCAGTAATGATATGGGAATGCCTGACATGGTGACTGGACGTGGGAATCTCAATGGTCATCAGTAAATCCGAGATATTCTCAATCCGGTTGTCGCGCCTCATTTCGACAACCACTCGTTGACTACTCGCCCTGTATTCATGGACTACAATGGAAGGCCACATCGTCCCCTGCTGTGAGAGCATTCTTTCAGAACAACGCTATTACAACACTGCATTGGCCTGTAATGAGCCCCGATTTGAATCCCTTAGATTAATTATTTATTTATTGGTGTTTAATTAAGGTCATATACTTATGCACAATGGCTAATCATGACCGTGACAGTTTTACGGGTGGAGGAAGCCGGAGTACCCGGAGAGAACCACCGAGCAACGACGAGAAGCTGCTAGCTCCCCAACATCGTAACTCCGCACTGCAGCACAGGCAGGGTTAGATTGGGTGAAGACATGCGTACCATCGACGTACAGTACGCCTTAGTACACGGTGTCATTGTGCTCCCATGTGGACAATCGGGGTTAAGTGCCTTGCCCAAGGACACAACGCGGGAGTCCGAATTGATCGCTCGGACGGTAACCCATCCAATGATTAACCGGGCTCGACGTTGCTTAACTTCGGTGATCTGACGAGAACCGGTTACCGCAACGCCAACGCGCCCCCCCCCCCCTCCCCGAATCCCGGGGACTTTCTTGAGCGACGCGTGCAAGCAAGGGATCCGTCTGTACATAATTTAGCCGATTTGGAAGCTGCATTGCATGAGGTGTGGTTGCAGTTGCCTCTGGATCCTATCAGAGGGCTCTCTGGTAGCATTAGGAGGAGGACACAGGCTGTCATCCGGCCACGTGGTGGATATACTCGCTACTGATGTCAGACACGGCTATTGTTTTCAGGAGATCACAAGTTAATTTTCTTTGTTAGTGATTGTCGGCATTATTTCATCATGGGCCGTTCCAGCACCATACTTGTCGATGGGACATTTTTCCATCAAAACCATTAGTGACAGATATGTGTAATAAGCGCCATTAAAATATTGCATATTTTCATCATTGTGTTGTTTTTCGTTTGTCAATTGACCATTCTTTCTCCCCCCACTGCATGTGTAACATACGTCTGCCCAGGGTGAGATAGCAGGGAGAGACAGATGTATTCCACCCCACCCACGCGACGTTATACATTTGTAACGTTATTATGACGTTATGCCTATAGTATCAGTTTTTTGCTACCAACTAATTCATATTGACGTCATCAGAATACCGTGTGATCAAAGTTTGATGCTCTAAAACTCTTTGAACCCCATGATGCCACCGTTCCTAATTGATTTCGTGGTATATACCTGTGGTATATACGTAATTTTTCCATGCTCTTTCCGATGGTGTCATTAGTTTTTCAAAACAACGAATACCAAATGAGTTGATTATATCAGCACGTGACCGCCGATTACCTCTGGCTAGCGTTACCGCTGTATGGTGAGGGGAGAAAAATAATCCCTGATGGGTACGCGTGTGGGATAGGAAAATCTCACCCTCGGGACAAGATATTTGGTCCAGACCCTCGGCAAGCCTCGTGTCTGTCCCAAATATCTTGCCCTCGGGTGAGATTTTCCCATCTCACACCCGTACCCATCAGGGATTATAATATTCCCCAAACGATCACTTTTGGCCATCTTGAAGATAGCAGAAAAGTAATGACATTTTCTACCATCACCACTGCGAAAAAAATTGGGGGTGCTTAATTAAGTGCCAGGTGTATACATACCCCCCAAGAGGAGGGGGCATAACTATGAATCAAGGAGTGTACCCTTCGCTCCAGTAAACAAAATATGTATCTCGAGTGTGTGTGTAGCATGGAAAACGTACAATAACAGCTCGTACTGCAAAACAGGTTAAGGGAATTGAAATACGTTGACAGATTGAGGAACATTTATAAGGCATTCTGAAAGAAATATGCCACAAACCTTGCTTATGTTGTATACCGAGAACTGCATCAATAACCTGGATAGTCGCACTCTGTGCTGCACTTTCACCAATCATCTGAAATGCAGAGACTCAGGTTTGAGATTCCCTAAAAATTCCTAGAGCCAATCAGAGACAGCACAAGTCCTTATCAACTGTTGTTCTCCTGACCATTAACAGCATTCACAAAAACGCCCATTCAAATGTTATTAGCTTTTCTCGATGTTTGCCTTCAAAACAGAGATTACAGTTCAACGAACTTCTTGAGCTGTTTCCAAAGTTAGGACTCTGTGTAGCTTCCAGATTCGGTTCGATTTCGTATCTTAAGTTGCTAGTCGGTTCAATTCTAAATCGGATGCCCGATTCGTTACCTTTCAAATCTTTTCAAAGGCACATAGCTTGGTATCATTCATCTACGTCGTTTCAGAAAACGGATAGTTTAGACGGATATTGTACATATATAATGCTGAAACTGAAGGCTGGGTGTAATTTCCGCCATTTTAACATAAATAACAACTGCACCCATGCCATCATCCATGCTAATTCTACTCTCACTCGCCACTATTACCGTTGAAAGCAAATTTAAAGTTTTGAAACTATGTCGACGATGAGCTGTTGCAAACGGGTATACGCAGTGCCAAGTACCGGTCATTCTCTCACCTGTTCCGGTTTTTTTAAACTATAATCCTCTCCGGATAATATTCCAACTGCATCGTCGAGCATCCTTTCGACGAAAGCTTGCCTCGATGATGTAGTTGGAATATTTTATCATTTGAGGCTTGAGCCATTACAGTCGGAACAAATCAGTTTTATAGCTCCCTCACCACAATCGGTCATCTTCAAGACTCGATTTGGTTTCGAATCGAAAACGTGTGACTCGCGGGGCCCTAATTTAAGTGAGCAATTCGCAAGTCTCGACTTCCACTCGTGCTGGGTGGAGAGATAAGCAAGATTCAAGAATGTGTTCATGACTGTAATCTGAGGACACGTGTGTTTGTGACAACTCATAAACATTAAAAAACGATTGATAGCTTGACGAATGTTACTGACTTTCGCAGTGGCGGCACTACGGCAGGGTAGGGGGAGCATGTTTTCAGTTGCCTCTAAGCATTTGAGATTTTGAAACCATTCGCCCCCCCTCCGATCCCATCCACCCTCTCACCCACCCTCAAAACTCCTCAAACATTACTTGGTTAACCCTTTACCTAACGTAACGGCCAAAACCGGCCAGCGCTATTCTCAGAAATCGCCAATTAATTTTCATTATTTTTTTCATTTTTTGTCTCAAAAACATAGGTTATGACCCCTCGTTGGAACGAGCTCGTTCCAACGAGGTGTCATAACCTACGTTTTTGAGACAAAAAATAAAAAAAAATAGTTATTCAAGAATTAGTTTTGCAAGTGTCGTCTGCTTTTCAGGTTAGGTAAAGGGTTAACATCCCATGCTGTAAGCAAAGTGAACCAAGTAATCGTGAACTTGCTCTACAAAGCTAGATTTCAGCCATCACTTCTGGACGATGGGCAATGGTCTAACAGTTTATGGGTGGACCCCTGATTGCCAGACGGGGATGTCGAGGGTTCGATTCCTGGCGGTGGATTATAAACCAACATTCTAAATTCTTCCAAAACATAATTGTGTCTTTCAAAATAAACACACAGGTTTGTGTCAGTCTTCGCCTGAGTCCAACCACAACCCTTTTGTCGTACTATAGCCAGCGCATTTCACACTTTCAAGTAGCTGCCGTGAGGAAAGTGAACCATGTAATTATCAGAACCTCATCTAAAAAAGCTATTTTTCAGCCATACTTTTCAGCGGTGTGCAATGGTCTAGTGGTTTAGGTGTTGGATTCCTGATTGCCAAGACGGGTTACCGAAGGGTCGTTTTCCGGTGGGGGTGGGGTGCGGGGGGTGGGGGGGGGGGGGTTGGGGGGGGGGGGGTCATGAAACAACATTCTAAATTCTTCCAAAACAATGATCGTGTCATTCCAAAAGACTCACGTCCAAAACATGATCGTGTCATTCCAAAACACACACAGGCCCGTGTCTGTCTTTGTGTCTAGGGCCAACCACAGCATTTTCGTAGTACTGTATCCAGCGATTTGCCATCTTAGTGCCTCCTTGCCATGTCAACATTTAAATGAAGTGACAAATGTTCTTGTTTTATACCCAGATACTGCACGTGGATGATGACTTTCGTGGAAAGCATTCTTCACGTGGGCGAGGGGATGTGTTTTGGGTACGCCATCAACCAGAAACATCATGTTTCACGAGATGAAATGCACTGCAAGGCACAGCAATCATTAAAACATAATAATCAGTAACAGCAACTTCACTGTCGTGAAACATTTCAGGGGTGCTTAATTAGGTTCCATCGTGTATATTTGATCTCGCTATGGCTGTAAGATGAAGTCTATTATATTTACTCTGCCATGGTAACTTTTGTCGCGGCCTTGTCCAAGATGGTTTCAACTACTTCAGCTACTCGGCATACCATGTTCGTTGCTTAATGCTTCCTTAATTCTGCTGATGTTACGTGGCTGCTACGCAACGCAAACCTTTCGTTTAACCACTTACTCACAGCACACTATATCAAAATGTATTACTAATTATTTTCCCCACATTTTGCCAAAAATGTCGACAGAACCACATCATACCATATCTAATTTAGGTATGCTCCTACTTAGAAGAACACTTCCTGGTGTATATGCCCCCAGTTTATTCTTTTAGTATAATAGATTTTTCGGAATTGCTGCAACACAAATGAACCTTTCAATCAGCCGACCCTCAATGGCCCTGGAATAATAAATGTCTAATAGTTTACCTTCTTTGGTTCTTCGGAAATGCCTTCATATATTAAACCATCTGGAAGTGCGTTGCCTTCTCCACCCCACCTTTAATAAAATAAATGTAATTTCTGTAATTCCAGCCGTCATCATTTGACGTATAACACTAACCCTTTACCCAACGAATCGCCCACATCCGCCCGCGTAATATGCAAATTCAGAGGGGTCACAAGATATGGTTTTGTCGAAATTTTTTGAAAAAAAATGATATTTAAAATAATAAATTTTGAAATCGTCTGCGTTAGGTAAAGGGTTAAACTTTTTCTGAAACAGTTCATTCTTTAGAATCGTTGAAGTCGGAGAATTTAATTGTTTGCTCTCTGCCACAGCCATAATCAGCAGTCCACACAGAAATCGCCAATTAAATTTTGAGGGTTCTTTTATGTCAGGGCTTTTTTTTTTTTTTCTTTTTTTTTTTTGGGGGGGGGGATCTTTTTTTGGGGGGGGGGAGGTTGTTCTTTACTTTATATATTTTCGTATCCTGCTGATGAAGTATAGTTTTTTTCCATCTCATTGCAGCAGGTTTGTTTTTTTGTGCATAGTTTCAACTATACTAAAATACACGTATAGGAAATACCTTTGGAGTGTACAAATAGGTTTTAACCCTCTGAACCCTGATGTAGAAATAGCAAAAGTTCAAGAAGCGATTTTTTCCCATAATACAACTTGGAATTTAACCAATTCAGTTTTGTTTGACAAAGATCATTGCTACACTTACCCTGATGAAACTGAACCCGCACCCCACCCCACCCCGCTTCATTCCAACAAGTAGATCCCCAGTCTCAGTGAAATAGAGCAGTTCAAACGAGTGATGTTTGGATATAAGATTTTTTTTTGAAACGAGTTTGGTGAATTTGATTCACAACTCACCTTTTAGGCAAAATTCATCAAACGAGTTTCAAAAAATCTTATATCCAAGCATCACGAGTTAAAGATTCTGAATTTCACATGAGTTTTCGAATGTTTTTTACACTTTTTATTTAATTCATTGTCGCCAAATTCTCCCAAAACAACCGATAATCAGTTCGTTGGCTCAGACGCTCGCTTCACACCATGACGTCATGAATGCGCTTTACTTGAACCTGTTGTCGTAATTGACGTCACGTGAACGTCATGTCAAGAATACAATGCTGCTGCTATGGGACCACGCGCCGATTAGACACTAGTTGATAATCAGGAAATAAGACGTGGGTTGTTACGTCGAAATTTATGACGTTTCATGTGATATATAGATCTCAAACGAGAGATGTTTGGATATGAGAGTTTTTGAAACGAGTTTGATGAATTTGATTCACAACGAGCCTTTTATCCAAACATCACGAGTTAAAGATTCTGTATATCACATGAATTTTCGAATGTTTTTTACACTTTTTATTTAATTCATTGTCGCTAAATTCTACCGAAACAACTCTGGCTCAGACGCTTCACACCATGACGTCATAAATGAGCTTTACTTGCACCTGTTGTCGAAATTGACGTCATGTGAGCTACGCACAAGAGGAAAACAACCGATAATCAGTTCGTTGGCTCAGACGCTTCACACCATGACGTCATGAATGCGCTTTACCTGAACCTGTTGTCGTAATTGACGTCATGTGAACGTCATGTCAAGAATACAATGCTGCTGCTATGGGACCACGCGACGATTAGACACTAGTTGATAATCAGGAAATAAGACATGAGTTGTTACGTAGAAATTAACGACGTTTCATGTGATATAAAACACTTATTAACTCCCTCACCTGCCCCGACCATCCTGTCTAATACTGGAATTTCATACATAATTAATTTCGTCTTACACCACCTGCTATTTGGAAGAATTACAAGGTAATTCAGGTAACATAGTTTTCCCATATCTATTCTATCATTAACGGGCATCCCACCAAGTTCCTCTCTGGCCGCTTCCAGAGCGGCTGCGTTACTTGATCCGATTAACCACCGACCGGATTAGTAGTTATGGTAGTCAGATAATAAATATTGTTTTATCGAAGTGGGTTATCATTAAAACAATCGTTGTGTGTTATTTCTATAGAGACAATAACACTTATTCTCTAACAAAAACATAAGTACAAGCAAAGTTGCTACCAACCGATCCCTAAGTTCAATCCAGATGTTTGTTAGGTATAACACTGCTTATGTTTGGCGTGCCTATGGCCGTTCCACTGACCTGAAGATAGTTCATGCCATTGAATTGAAAATCGTGCCGCCTCCGGTGTACAAGCGCCATAAGAAACACCCACCCACCCTATCTCGTTGGGAAATACTTCTGCATCGCCTCCTAGGTTAAGATCTTCGGATTTTTAGACAAGCCGAAAGCTGTCAAAAGTAACTAGTGTCGTTCTTTTCCCCTCTGGTCTACTTTTTGTGTGTGGATGTGATGCAGTGAGCAGTTCAACTTCAGTTTATATTTATAATTTGAAAAATCTCATTTCAGATGTTTGAATCTGTCCTTTTCTCCCCCAAAATTATTTCTTACATGGAATTGGTTTTCTCATGTGATGTATACTTGAATAAAACAATAAATAAAATAAATTGAAAATTGTTGAACTTCAGAACAAGTTAGATAAGATCTCCAATGTCCTTTGTGGGGAGGGAGGGGGGTATAGACATGACCCTTTATTCAGCTCCTCCCTTCAGGCTTCATTCCCTTCGTCATGGAGTATGTTTGTGTACAGAGAAAAGACATCCATCGTCTGGAACCTCATCCAGTTCGTCCATTTTTCTGACATAGTGGGTGATATCTCTCAGATGGGATGGCAATTTTCCAACGAGAGTTCGCAGATGAAAGTCGGCAAACTCTGAATTATTTTCAAATGGGTTGTTGGTTCCAGAAATGGTTGGGTGATCTTGAGTCCGTGCTTTGTGATTTTGTGGCAACAGAAAGAATCTACCAATACGGGGTTTGTATGACAACAAATAATTACGAGTTTCTTCAGAGATGTGCCCTTCAAGACAGATGGATACGATAGTTTCAGATACGTTCTGGGAATATTTATCGAAGAGATCGCGATCTGCTTGTTAATAGAAACGTGCATCTGGTAAATATCTGCCTGTTTCAGCTACGTATATCGATTTATCAATTATGATCACCAAATAACTTTTATCAGTAGACTGTCTCACTTATAGAAAGCGGAAGCATATTAACTATAATAAAATGATGCAAGAAATAGCAAGGCTATAATACAAATACCAGTGTTAGGTGTTCGGAGAGGAGTGGCATTTCAGGTTGACATTTGTTCAGAAAAGACGAGACCCCTCCCTCCATGACGAGACCTCTCCCTCGAAGGCCGCACGGCTGTATATGTACTTCTAAGAGACTAAAGCACAGAGTGAAAATACAACTTAACAAGCCATGTCTGTTTCGGTAATGAAAAATCCTCACAAGCAGCGTCCAAATGAAGCGGTTGTTTCTCCCCTAGAAGAAATAATCAAACTAAGAAGATACAAAAACTCTGCAAAAGTGTGTCATAAGCAGAGATGATACCGGACAGACTCTCGTTTCAAGGACGCCCATGACGTTTGTGACTCAACAGCTAAGGACAATAATGTTTTACACATTCTGTTACAAAACCAAGGCACATAACAAAATGTGGAGCTCACATGGGTCATTCAGGAGGTCCCATTTCCCAAATCACGGCAGCAGTCGGGATATTTTCACCCAGAAGGTGGTGGGGTATTGGGAACTTCTGAGGTACCAATTGAAAAGAATTCCACACAAGGATGGGTTTGTGGAAGGACTTACCAAACTTTGCAGTTCGGTGACCTCCCAAGGGTGGGCTGCAGTTAGAATTGTAGAAATCTTCTTCATTCTTATACAGTCAAGTCCCAGAATGCATTCTTCAAGGTACAAGTGACATTGACTCAAATGAAAACGAATCGGTGAATAGCGGATACTGTTTTTGAAATATCTGACATATTCGTTACCTAAGTAGACTTGATGTGCATGAATGTTAAAATTATGTCATAATACCATTGAGGCTGGCCGCTCAGGGTTCATCTTATCAGATTATTCTGCGGTAGGTACATTAACATAGTGTTTATATGTATACATGCCATAATTTTAAATTATGATGTCATACTTTGTCTATTTTGTGATATAACACAATCCTAAATGCATGGTATTCAGTTTAATAAGAGTGGGTAGAAACTGTTACCGATAACTCCGTGTCAGACCATGAATTATGTTCACGTTCAGTGTTGCACCAAACCGATTTTTAATTCATTGCACGTATGATATAAAAACGTCCCGACAGCTGCCTTCAGTCTGTCTAAATTATTCCTTTGAGACACACCGTTGGGAATCTCTCTCTTAGCTAATCCCAGTAGTGTTTCCGGTAACAGTATACGAAACCCAAAGAATGAGGTTTGGACCCACACACAACTCACAATGCCTTGCCACTAAAATAGTGGTAGGGTGGGGGTGTATATTCTAACTGATGTAAATATTCTCAATTATTTATTTGTTTATTGGTGTTAAAGGTCACACACTTATGCACAATGGCTAATCGTGACCGTGACAGTATTACGGGTGGAGGAAGCCGGAGTACCCGGATAGAACCACCGAGTAACGACGAGCAACTGTCAGCTCCTCAACATTCTAATTCTGTTCAAGCTCCGCTCAAGAAGGGTTACAGCGGTTGAAGGCATGTGCACCATCTATGTGCAGTACGCCTTAGTACACGGCGTTATCGTGCCCCTCTGTCGACAACTGGGACAATGTGCCTTGCCCAAGGATACAACGCGGGTCGTCCCGGACGGGGATCAAACTCGGGACCTCTAGCATAGAAGTCGAACCGTCTACCACTGAGCCACCGCGCTCCCAAATATTCTCAATTCCTACGGTTCAAACCTTCAGTCCAACAGAGAACGATTTCGTTGGTTTGCTTGATTCTTAAGGTGCAACATATGTAAGAAAAGGTATTTTACTTTGAAATTCCCAAGTCTGATATTCCATAGATAATCATTAAATATACATAAATGATACATCAAAATGACGGCTGTGATAGAAAAGACGCAAATATATATATGCGTTCAACTCACAGAGTTGATAGCAGGCAGCATTGGTCCCTGTAAGTCTTCTCGGCATTCGTATCGGTTCTGATAATCAAATAATATTTCAGAGAACATCTGGTGGCCAAATGTGCCTCAGATATCCAAGAACAAATTTTGGAATTCAAAAGACATCACAATGCAACGGCATGACTGCGTTTGTGGAAATGTCGACACTGTCTGCATTTTTTCAAGAATGACTCCACGGCCCACGAAAATGTGTATGTCACGTGATAGCCGAATTTTAATCGAATGATAATTACATAATTCTTGGAAATCCAAGCAAGTGTCGTGATACCTTGTAAGTAATATGGCAACTGTGCAGTCTCCATATAATGACAGTCTGCAGTGTGAAGGTGATCATTCTAATTATCTCAATTAATCAGCATTGTATATTAATTACATTGTTAAAACGTTTTGGGTCCAAATACTCAATTCCCATTGGTCAGCTGGATGAAAACGGCCTCGTTCGTTCGCACATGTTTTATTTCGTCTTTCTGCTTTGTAGTTTGGTAAAAAGTAGTTTAAACAGTTACGGAATGTTACGGACACCAGTAAAAAATCCCGAAGGGATTCATACATAATTTGTACCCATTCCCACACGTTCATACTCCAATAAAGATTATAAAAATTGCATTCAATTCTTAATTGGTGCCATTTGTCCTTGTTTACTTTGACATAAATATAAACAAACGGAAAACAAAGCGGTGAGTTTTTAAATTTACCCTCACGCAGCCCTGTCGCTGCGTTTTAGGGAATTTTGATTCCCTAGCATTGTTCTTGGATACGTGAAGCATATTTGGCCACGAGTTGTTCTCCTGCAATATTATCTGATTATCAGCCCTGGCACGACTACGGTTGCAGACTTTCAGAAAACAGTGATGTCTATCACCACTGTGAGTTGAACGCTTACATTTTTTGTACTCTATAACTTTCATTTTGCTATTCAATTTGTGTGAATCAAATTTATATTTACGGAATCTCAGACTTGGAAGTTTCAAAGTAAACTAATTGTCGTTACTTATTTAGCACATTAACATCTTCAGTTCATAAACACGTAATCTCAGACAGAGATGCTATCGTAACAGTATGTAAAGAATGTGAAAGGTTCAGAAAAGATTCTGTGTTCAAATACTTACCCAGAAAGGAAAGGACGCATTTCCTTGTAAAACAATGTGGCATTCAGGTGTTCTGAAGAAAAACAAAACGCATGTTACGTGAGCTTTTTTACACATCACAAACATTTTCTGCACTTAACTGGTATTTTTCTGTTTTAAGCTTAGATTTCAGCAAGAAATGTTTTTAACTGCACAATTTGTATATTGCGCGGGCGAATGCGGTGATTCGTTAGGTAAAGAGTTAAAATAATTTGTCGTGTGGGCGGTTAAAAAACTGTCAAACATTGATTTATTAACCCTTTACCCAACGTAACGTCCAAAACCGGCCAGCGCTATTCTCAAAAATCGCCAATTAATTTTCAAAATATTTTCATTTTTTGTCTCAAAAACATAGGTTATGACCCCTCGTTGGAACGAGCTCGTCGAGCTCGTTCCAACGAGGGGTCATAACCTATGTTTTTGAGACAAAAAATGAAAAAAATTAGTTATTCAAGAATTTTGTTTGCAAGTGTCGTCTGCTTTTCATGTTAGGTAAAGGGTTAAAGAAAAGTTAATGTTTATTTTTAGGAATCCCGCAGTATATTGATCCTCTCCAGCAAAATGTACATAAATGCAATCGTAGAAAAATAGGCAGTAGACGAGCAGACGACACAATGAACAAAATATCAGCATTGAAGATCTGTTATAATTTATTATTACCACTTCACAGGGCGTTCTCTAGCAGATTAAAACGATTTTACCTTTACGGTAAAAGTGTATAATGCGCAGTCTCAAACCGGAAGTTGTGTGTTAACCTGGTTAACGGCCCGCCTCCAGATAAACATTTCGAAAACGCCTCGGCTCCGATTGAAGTTTCAAACGCGCGTATAAATGTAATGAATATCACACATTTGTGAACTTTCACCATTTGGTCATGAATTAATAGATTTGAAAGAGTTCAGGTGGCATACAAAAATATTTAAATTAAGCTATCATGTGATTGACCACGTGACGTTTTGTTTATCTAGAAACAGACGACACATGTATTTTGGTTAAATGTCATTCGTGAAAACTCGAGATGTCACAATCAAGTGAGCTTGATGAAGAATCTTTGGATTTTACCATTTTAGAAGCGGTAATAATAGTAATTACAAGATTTTGTTGGGCGTCCCTGTTTATTAACAACCCCCCCAGGAATGATTAACAACCCTCGGGCCGTAAACAACCCTAGACTTCGTCTCGGGCTGTTAATAGGACCCTCTGGCTGCTGCTCATTTGTGTCGGGCCGTTAATAAACCGTAACGCCCTCCAAAATCATGTTGTTGGTATAATCACACAGCTCAAACGTGCTATAGAGTTAAATTGTTACTGAGCCGCCCTACAAATGCATACTAGATTCGTCCATTTTGTCGTAGACAGTATTGTACAGGACGGTATCATCCATGACGTCTTATCTGAGAGGCTTAAATCGATCGTTTCGAATGGGCCAGTCAATTAAATCCAGCGACTATTTCTGCTTCTTCCTTACGGTGTAAAAGGAATGGAAGTCCGTAGGAACGTTAGTCCCTCGGGACTATTATTCCGCGGAACTATAGTCCTAGGTCTAACATTTCTAGGAATAGTAGTCCGGCGGACTACTATTCGTAGAAATGTTAGACCTAGGACTATAATTCCGCGGAATAATAGTCCAGAGGGACTAATTTTCCTACGGACTTCCATTCCTGTTACAACGGCATGGATTTCGTCATTCAATCACTGAAAGCTTATGCACAGATGCCTTAGAGATGCATTGAATCGTTTGTTATTTTCATCAATGAATTTCTTTTCTTGGTTTCAGACATCAATTAAACACTTTAAAGGAAAGATGAAAATCAGAGTAAAGCATGTTGAACGTTTTTTTTTACAAAAATCAGCTGAACAATATAGTGATTGGAAGAACAATTCTGAAACTATGTCAGTCTGATTTGTCAATGGAAAACAATTCCAATTTTGAATGGCAGGGGCGGAGCTCATTTTTTGCTGATGGTATGAGTGGAGTGTTGGCCTTCAGAAGTTAGGGCACAAAAGCAGTGGTGACGCGCCTTCGGCAAATTTTCTTTTATTTATTTTCTGGTGTTTAAGGTTACATACTTCTGCACAATGGCGAATCGTGACCGAGATAAAATTAAGTCTATCGTTTATACCTATGTTGCCCATTTTAGAGACCCCCCCCCCCCCAAGTATGGGTCCTATTTTACCAGCACTGCTTCACTTCCTGGTGGTTCCCACGGAGGACACCAGTAAAAAATTTTATCGGAAAACGTATAGATTTGTCGGATTTCTTTCAGACCAGCAGTCTTGGCATATATATATAAAACTGACACGGACTGAGATACGTGTCAATTTCCACGTAGTGTCAACTGTGATATGGAAACTGCGTTCTTAAGACATGCATTTCCAAATTCGTTTGCTTGTTAGCCAAGGATACACTTTTATTTAATACGGAGGTAAATGACATCAAATATTCGACGGAAATAAGCCATGCAATGCGTCGCGGTGCGCCATTGCCAAATTGTGGTACGAAGCGATGCTGGGCATTGGAAATTTCTGGAGAGACATTTATGGTTAAGGCTCATCAACAGAAATGATTATCTACGATACAGGTTGTAATGACAGTCTATGAATCACCTGACCCGGTAATATACTGTTCCCAGTTACTTCGAAAGTGAGATTTATTTGTATTTGTTTTTCAAACCACCCATAAACTGTAGGTGAAGTAGTCATTACCAATAAAATACCTGATTCTTTGATGAATTAATAAGCGGAATTGTCAAATACAAAGTTTCTCTAATTTTCCGTGAAGTAACTGGTTAAAACTGGTTAACTCTCTTCCCCTGTTATGGCTTTGCGTTGGGGCGAAGAAATAATCTAACTTTTTCCAGTCCTTGTCGAAAGAAAATCACAGGAGAGCGACTGGCGTCCTCTTGGGAAAAGTTCCGAAGAGCGACTGCAATGTAGTATAATAATTATTTTACAATAATGAGAACCTCTGAACCACAGGCTTTTCAGGGACCGACCTGGGCATGCGCCAGTGCGTATTTGGTTCTTAAACATCAGGACCTGGCTCTTAAATCTCAGAAATAGGCTTCTCAGTTGGCGCGTAACTTCTCAGATCATATTTTGATATTCTTTCGATGGATAATCGAGAGAGACACTCTTACATGTATTATATATATGATTATCATTTATCATTGTTGTAGAGTGCTTAAGTTAATACTTCAAGTCTTAATTACAAAGCATTAATCTTCACTGTGGTTAAATAGGCAGCCAAGACTTGATCAGAAACCACAGTGAAGATTAATGTTTGCTATAGTGTACTAAATGAAATGATGAGAGCTATTACATACTTGCAGTGTGTGTTACAAACAGCAGTGTGACTCCGTAAATTGAAATCTGGCGCATGAATTGAAAAAATAGGCTCCGAGGCTCGAGCGTATTTTAAATAGTCCTGATCGGTCCCTGCTTTTGTTTCATATTACATATTGGGAGCTGTTAACCGTGTGAGATCTTTAGTGGACTTTGACAACTCCCTGATTTCAGAACATGTACTTTAACGTTCGTTCTAGGAGAGTTACGATGGACTACCTCAATAAACACAGTCCAAACTGAATGGGTAATTTTATTGTTAACTCATGACACAACACCAACGCACGGGCCTCCATATGTTCTGTTCTCTCTCTCTCTCTCTCTCTCTCTCTCTCTCTATAGTATAGGGGCTGTCTGTTTATTGTGAGTTAATGACACTTGCAATAGCCATTGTCACACCGTGTCGGAAGTAAATGAATTGGGAGTCTCTATAATGTTTCTTAGTTCTACCGTACATCCTTATAGATTTGGTATCATTGTTACTGGTTGCAGCTGGGGTGCTAGCGGAATATCTGCGGCGTGAGTTTCCAGCGTATAAACACACCAAACGCGTTGCCAGATTTAGGAATATCAATGTTTGATGGAAACTGTTTTAAGTGTTACTCATTTCCATTTTTCACTGTGTGAGGTTTTGTTCCTGCGTTTTATGAGTATCAGCGTGTTGCTTTATCTTTCTTTGATAATTCTCGTGAAGTTCTCCGCTGACTTTTGTTTATCATCATTTGCTTAGTAACGGCGGATGTCTTCGTGCGCATTTCATAATCAAAGGCAGGTGTGATTTCGATAGATCCATAGGCAGTACATCGATTGTCCACAAGTATGTTCGTCAATTCCTCCAACCATATTTTCCTACCAATGCTGGTGTATCTCATCGCTTTCTTCAGGTACCTTTGAAACCTTTCAATTTTTTTCGATACCTTTCGGATAATATAGTGAGGCTTTCGTATGTTCTAGGCCATAATGACCAAGACATATTTCAAATATATAGCCAACAAACTGCTGGGAAATGTCAGTGACTAATTCATCAGGAAACCCAAACCTTGAAAAGAGATTTAAAAATTTTGAAATAATGAAGTTTGCAGTAATGCAATTGAGTACTATTGCTCCAGGAAAAGATTACAAATAGTCAATTAAATCAAAATATATTTCCTCTGAATAGGTCCCATAGTGTCAATATCTAGTTTGAGCCGCCCGTTTCGTTTCGTTGAAATGTTTATTGAGTTCATAGGTTGGTCTGTACTCGGTGGTTGACCTACGATACAAGAATGGTATTTTTTTAACAACTGCACAATGCCCTAGCCCATGTGGTGCCAATAAAATTTAGGCGTTAACTCCTTGCATGTTGCAAGTGCATATTCCTACCCAGAAGAAGAAATCTCTTGCCACACAATAATTCAAATTTGGGCACTTGAAACCAAATTGGCTATTAAAATTGAGTCAACATTTCCACCAATGATTTCTTGAGATAACTGAAAAATATTTTAAAAAATACTCAGAGAGTTAGGAGTTACTAATTGTTTTATTCGATCAACTCTTTGGTGATTTCAATGCGCCACTTCCAGTAATTTTTGTCTAGTAAATATGGTACAAACGTGGATTTCATTTATACATTGACATTATTTCACTGAGTGCATGTTTAGGAGATGTGTGTGATTCAACAAACTGTGATATATCGCTGAGCGTCGGATGCTGTTTGGTTCCAACTTGTTTTCCCAGTAATGGTATTGATAACAAATCTTCTTTGTGAATGAAAAGTACACGTTTGAGATAATCTTCTGCAAATGAAGAATCTTCAGTATTGTTGGATGGACTGCGAGAAGGTATATCAGCTAAGTTATCTTTTTTGGCACATGTTCAATTTCATAGTCAAATGACAATAGACGACAACTAAATCATTGAGCTCTTAACCCTTTACCTAACATGAAAAGCAGACGACACTTGCAAAAAAAATTCTTGAATAACTAAATTTTTTCATTTTTTGTCTCAAAAACATAGGTTATGACCCCTCGTTGGAACGAGCTCGACGAGCTCGTTCCAACGAGGGGTCATAACCTATGTTTTTGAGACAAAAAATGAAAATATTTTGAAAATTAATTGGCGATTTTTGAGAATAGCGCTGGCTGGTTTTGGCCGTTACGTTGGGTAAAGGGTTAACTGTAAGACAATTGTTTGTTTGGGTTTCAGCATGCAACTGAAAGGCCTATGATCGGTTTGAATAATAATATGTTTACTCCATAACTAATTAAAAATTTTTAAACATAACCTAATGCTTCTTTCTCTATTTGTGAGTATCGTCTCACCACAGATGTGAGTGAGCTGCTAGTGTGAGCAATTGGTTGTTTTCCTATTTGCTTGATTATTCTTGTAAAAGAATAGTTCAAGACCAATAGGGCTTGCTTCACAAATCACATACGTTTTTAAAGGAACAATAAAAATCTAAACATGGATCTGTCACTAGCTCTGATTTCAGAATCCGTAAGATGAAGGCCAAAACCACCCAACATACTCCCGTGTCAAATGACAAAATGCTTCTGTGATATTAGGATTATTTGGAATAAATTTCACAAGAAACCCCTGTCATTCCCCCCAAAATATCGCAATTTGCTATATTTGGCGGTGTTCTAGTTTCAAAAATTATTCCAATGTTGCTGGAGTCGGGTTCAATGCCACCTTTGGATAGCAGAGGGCCTAAACAGTGTCTGCTTGTTAAAAGAATTTCGCATTTATTGCGATTCAGTTTCAGTTCTTTCCCATGTCAAATACTCTTTGAAGACGCAGTGGTAATTCAACTGTTGACCTGGCACGAATAACGTATACCACACTGTACTCCTTCTAATCCGACCAGAATATTATGCATAACTTTTATATAGGCACTGGGTCATCTGGAAATACTGAAGAAACTTTTAAATTCGTAACATCCATAGCAGGTTATAAATGTTGTAAGAGGTCGCGATCCAATGTAAAGTACAAGTTACCCAAAATCTTTTGCTGTAATAGATCATCAATAGCTAGTACAGGAAATTATTTATTTATTTATTTATTGATGTTTAAGGTCACATATTTATGCACAATGGCTAATCATGACCGTGACAGTTTTATGGGTGGAGGAAGCCGGAGTACCCGGAGAGAACCACCAAGCAACGACGAGCAGCGACGAGCAGCTGCCAGCTCCCCAACATCGTAACTCCGCACTGCGGCACAGGCAGGGTTAGATTGGTTGAAGACATGCGTACCATCGACGTGCAGTACGCCTTAGTACATGGCATCATCGTGCCCCCACGCGGGCAATGGAGATGAAGTGTCTTGCCCAAGGACACAATGCGGTTGCCGCAGGTGGGATTCGAACCGAGGACCTCTCGGCTTGCAGCCTGCACCTTAGTACAGGAAAACGTTCCACACAACAGCTTTGTTCACATCTCGTAAGTCTATGCATAGACGAATATATTGTGGATCCCATTTGGTGAACAATTAACATATTTGAGATCCATTCAGATCCACGAGTAATCTATTCTATGATGTTGAGAACATGTTGGCCATTTTTTTGTCAGTGGCTTTACTGATTTGACAACGAGGTCTGAATGGGAAAATTTGTCACTTTTCCGAGATCTTAAAACTAGGAAGAGTATTTTCAAAACAAGTTCAATGTTAACTGTTTCATATCCGTTTTTAGTAAATAAAGCTAACAGTATCTGGTCGATAGAACAGACCAAGATCAAATATGGTATTTCGACCAAATCGTGAAACAGAATATTCTTTCTTTACATAAATGTGGTCATGAATATGCTTTCATTATGTTCAGTATCAGCACAAAAATAGCCATGACACTGTAATCGTTCCTGTTGACCACTAAACAACAAGCTTCTTTTCACGTTTTGTGATGAGGAAAATTTCTTAAAATCTTTTTTATATAAGTCTGACCATATACTGTCCTGAAACAAACCTCTGTCCATTGCATGTCTTCACTGCCTGTTTGTTACATATTCGATTAAATTGGCCCTGAACGCCACAACAGTAGCATTGTGCATTTTTCGCCCGTGTGTGTTGTTTGAACACCCGCAAGTTATTCATTTTGGCAATATTTTCCTGAATAACAGACGCACAAGCAACAGTGATAATTCGTGACTTACTACGAGCAGTCTGAGAAAGTCGTGTCACCTTAGTGTTTTGTCTAATGTGAGATCATCTTGCAATAATTTGTCCCGTAAAACAGAAAATCAACATTTCTCTAGAATTTGGTCACGAATCATTCCTGTTTGAGTTGTCGTTAAATGTTTGATACCTTCAAAGTATCTTTAAGTTTAAGTATAAGTTTCTTTGTTACTCAGAAGTGTAGAATATATTTGTTGACAGTCTGGTCATATATAGTGCAACAGCGTGGCACGCGATATAGAATATTCTAGTTTATTTAATTCACTCTTAATGGTATATATTTGAAAATAATCCATTCATAGTTTATACTCACATTATACATTTGAAGAATTCCTGTTCCGTTCGTGGGTAAGTGTTAACAATTGTTTGGCATTGTTTGGATTTCCAAGTTCTGTGCCGATAGTCATCAGCCTTCGATACATTAGTTCAGTGTTACCACTCGAGAATCAATGTCAAGATTGATTATCATTGCGACGAAGTATCTTTTTCAATTAAAATTTTGGTTTGTGGCTAATAACATGATACATTAGTTTTCAAAGTACACACTGAATAATAGGTTTTAGTGATAACTCATGACACAAAATCAACAGCTCGTTCCTCTTGCTATTTTCTTTCTCTTTTCCACGAACATTTCAGTGGTCCATTTCAAAATAATATAGACTAGTGTGGGAAGCGTATTACAGACAGAGAATAGTACCTTCAAAAAAATAGTTAGTTTTCATCTCTGTATAAACCAGGATGATATAGTTGAGAACGTATTAAGCAATTAAAACTTGATCCAATAAATAACTGATTAGGATACTATTTTCCTTAAGGGTTAAAAGACACTTGCTATGTTTGTGTTAGATTTATTGTGCAAATGCGCCTTTATAATCCTTCACTTTATCAAGATCTTTCTAGCAGAGCATTTGATGTTCTCCTTATTTTAAAATCAGACTGGCCATAAAGATCGAGGATGATTGATCACCTCAAAATGACAGAGCTACTTTTCATTCCACACACCTCGCTGCTTATCGCCCTGCCCACTCGTGTGGTCCAAACGTTCAGTCCGAAAGTTCTAAATGAAATACTGCTATTTGATAAACTTAACTGTTGAACCAAGGTGAAAAAACTAAAAAGTTAATCTTCTCCCAAAAGATTCTGTGGTTATATTCCTAAATTTCGAGCCTTAAAATTGGGGTGGAAGTAAAAGGTATAGAAAAACGTAAAATCGGCATCGCTGACATGGGGTTGGTAACTGTGAAAAGAAACTGTAAAACTGTACAATATCATAACCTGGAATGCATTGTGTGGAGATTTATGGCTGTATCAAGTGTTAATATGTGTCATTTGTGCATATATCATAAAAACGTATGTGAAGTTTCGTAGCTGTGTATTTTATAAATGCTGAGCTACTGGAATCAAAAGAGTGGCGCTTTTAATGAAAACTGTCCAAAATTGCTTAAATGATGAAATGATACGCCCGATGATATTAACGTCATATCTCTGGGGTCTGACACTGGATGTTCATTTGAAGTGTTTTCAGTTTTTTTGTAATTGGAATGATGCGTACTAAAATTTCACTGAGACCAGAAGAAATGGAAATGCCACTTGATTCAATTCCTTATGTGGTGAAATTCAATTGTTGACGTTTTGCTGACCTGGTCGCTTCTATCATCGTAGTATTAAATATATTGCCTCACTGGAAGAAGTTTGTAAATGTGCACATTTTCAAGTATCGATTGACCTGTCTGTAGTATATTGTAGTGGCGTCTGTGGTGTTTTGTGGTATGCTCCTCGCAAACTAGACGATATTTCAACTCTTCCAAATTTAAAATCACATAAAAATGTAAAGCATTAAGTTAACTCAAAAATAAAAAAACGGCTATATTTTAGTTTGTGAGCTCTATAACATATTAAAATTGGACACAAATCGGACTAATGTTAATTTTTTACCATATGGCCCCTTATTATATAACCTCACAGTTTGCCATAACGATTAGGAATTTGTTAGGATGGCAACTCATTTTAAGAAATTTTTTTTGTAGAGATTATATTCCTAAACTTTCCAAAGGCTGTGGCTGAAAATGACATTGAAAATAAAACGTATGAAAAAAGCCCAGAAAATTGGCATCGCTGGTATGGTGTACGTAATTTGAAATGAAAAAAATAAAATTACACAATTGCAAATAACCAGAAAAACGTGTGTGAAGTTTCGTTGCTGTATCGTTTATTAATGCGGAGCTACTGGAATCAAAAGAGTAGCGCCTTTAATGAAAAATGTCAAAAATTGCTCAAACTAATACACCTGATGATATTAAAGTAATATCTTTGATGTTTGACGTTGGATGTGCAAATTGTTTTCGGAGAAATGTTATTTGATTTAACCCTTATGCAGGGAAATTTTTATTGTTGACGTTTTGCGCACCTGGTCGCCTCTAAGGCCATAGCATTAAATATATTGCGTCATTGGAAGAGGTCTATGGAGGTGCACGTTTCCACGTATCGATTGAACTGTCTGTAGAATATTGCAACAGAATTTATATTACTTGTGAGTTATGCTACTCACAAATTTGGCGATTTTTCAAGTCTGACAAATTTAATATGACGTTGAAACGTAAAAAATGATGTTAAGTTGAAAATAAAAAAAAAAAACAGCGATCTTTTATATTCTGTTAAGCTCTACAACATACTAAAAATATTTTCCTACCGTCACCGCAACACCAGCTCAGGCGAATTTGTTATCGGGTGAAAACTGAATGCATTTTTAGATATGGTTTTTATTGGAGATTATATTTCAAAAATTGTGAGTACATGTACGTGAGTTCAATAACGTGGTCGATCTTACACGTTCATGAAAAAGACGTCCATGTGTCGTTATTTAAGATAAAGGTTAAAATTTGAATTGTACTTAATAGTGACATTATTTACACTGTAGTGTTTGAAATTTCATAACAGTGTGTATTATTAATAGACGTAGCTGTAAGTGTTAGAAAATCGGCGTCTTTAATGGAAAATGTCCATAAGGATCCCAAAACGTGAAGGACGTAAAAACCTAAAGATTGTGATAAAGCAGAAAACAATAAAGCAGCTATCTCCTATATTTGGATCATACACTAAAACTTCATGAAATTTGGACAAACTTGAATTTATTATGTGCCTGTTCTTCAGCAAAACTAAACCATGCAGGAATGAAAATGTGTGGAACGGAAATCGTTGATGGACTATTTATAAACAGGAATTTTCTACAAATCGTGCACTGCAATTACAATTTGAATCGGTAACATTAGCTAAAAACCATAACACAGGTCCCCCTCGCAAATTTGGAAGGCGAAAAATGTTTTTTTTTTGGATAGTCCTCTGAGTTCCAATGTGTTCTATGTGCTTACCGGTACAAAGAACACATTGAAAATCAGGGGATTAACTGTTGGCAAATGCATTGCTGAGTGTCCTTCTAATAATTGCTTTTATAGATGTGAAAGCGTGTGATAAATACAGAACGATACACGCATGCGAATGGGTTAATTGATATGGCACTTGTGCCATCGCGGAAGGATAAAACTCAAGAGTAGGTATAAATGGCAGATTCAGTATCACTTGTACATGTACATGTACGGTACACGTACATGTACGTGTGCCGCCATAGGGATTCAGTGTTAAATCGTGTACAGAGTGCAAAAATGTCGTTTTTTCATGGTGATACAGAATCCGCAATTGTTTTCGGGCTCACAGTTCGCACTTTTGATGTTCAAACACCCATTGGCGAATGCATACATTTGACACATCGCTCAAATGTATGAAATTTTAAGAAATTGTACATTAAAATTTTTTTCTCTACATTCCCATCGCGGATCAGACCATCGATCCATCGTTGGTGAACACGAGCAAAAAACGTTTTGCAGATTCTGTATCAGCATCAAAAAGCAGTTTGCGGATTCTGTATCACCTACGTTTGTCAACGGGTGTTCGAACGTCAAAAAAGGTAATCCGATCGGGGAAACCCATTTGCAGATTCTAGATCAGGAAAAACGGTACATGAAAAAAGGTGGAAAAAAGGCGGTTTGTGGATTCTGTATCACCTGTGTTCAGGATCATGTTTGGGACGGTCCAGGGTGCGATCCGATCGGCAAAAACTCGATTTGTCAATTCACCTCTTGAGTTTTGTGGGGCGAATATTGTCACGAGGAAATAAAAAAGTGATTGATATATATAGGAGAGAAAAAATATATAAATAAATAGTTATTTAAGAAATAATATCGAATCGAAATAGATAATAAAATATACGTAAATCATGAACAATTCCCAGATTTTGAGAGCAAGGTTTCTTTTAAAAATGCTGATGAGAGCCTATGCATTCTGCGTGAACGAACAACTAGGTTGCCTCTTGTTAGAACGATGCGTTGGATGTCGGGATCATTTAGACTTCGATCATGAGAATCATTCGTGTCTGACGATGGAAAGGGAAGATATGGTCATCAAGTATTTCGAAACGGCCTTCGAACGCATTCGAATCGATGAAGTGATCACGTTTTGGAGGAGATTAGTCTTCTGTAAGGGTCAAGACAAGCCTACTAATTCGGAAGAACTGAAATTGGCACGTAGAAGTCTGACTTTAGAAGATAAGGGATGTATCATGAAATTATTGCTGAATGAAGCATACCGCTAAGTTTTCTCGTTGATATAAATAAGGTAGAATAGAAAATAAAATAAATACACACATAAAATTTTTATCTAATATTAGAAAGATTAAAATACAAAAATGAGAATCAGAAATAAATTGTATCCGACGTTAGATGATGACGAGGATGAGAAGCCGAATGGTGTTTTGCCAATGGCGCTGTCGCTAGAAGAGAAAGAAAGAGGAGAGAGGTATCACATCGATCAAATCAGTAGAATCCAATTGTATCTGACTCGAGAGAGAGATTCTCGCCATTCTCTCAAGAAGAAGTATTCGCGTTTCCTGAAATTCGTCAACACAGTCGACACAACGCTCATCATGATTTCCATTGGTTTACACGCAGTCGGCATTGGATTGTTGTCAACCGCGGTTGGCATTCTGATCGTGTTGACCGTAGAAGGAGTGGCTCTCGCCGCTGGATTGTTTAGCATGCTCGGAAACTTTTTGAGTAGGAAATTATATCTGAAGGCAAGGAAACACGAAAAGATTCACATCTTGGCCGACTCCAAGATCGACACGATATCCGAAATGATCTCAATGGCATTGAAAGACGGTAGGATATCGGACGGAGAATACTTCACGATATTGAGTGAGAAAATGAAATACGATGCCATGAAAGAAGCCGTGAGAATCAAGACTCGTCAGATCATGAAGGAAGAGATGAAGGATTCTCTCGTGGAAAAGGGGAGGAAAGAGGCTAGGGAGGAATTCAGTAAGATGATAGAACTCAAGATCAGCGATTGAAAAAAAATATATATAATAAGAACAGAATTTTTTGAAAAGAAATATTAAATTTATATATAAAATAAAAACGAAATTAATTTAAATAACTCTCAAAAAATGTATTGTGTAAAGTGTAAGAGAGTTACCGAGACGAGTAATTCCCGAGAAGTACGAACTAAAAATGACAGACAGATGCTTCACGGAATTTGCGACATGTGTGGTTCGATCAAGACTCGATTCATCAAAAAAAAGGAATGCGAGCAAAGGTAAAGGCATCGTGAATAAAATGATCAATAATCTACCTTCCGAAATGCATCTGCCGGGTCACTGTTTCACGGGACCCGGAACGAAATTGAACAAGAGACTCAACGCCGATCTGACTCCTAAATCTTGGAGCAAACCCGTGTATAGGGTGGACGCGGCTGCGTATGACCACGATCTGTGCTACGCCAGACATCCCGACACCAAGACTCGCAATGACGTCTGCAATAAAAACATGTTGGCGAAATTGAGAGGTATATCGAATCCGACCAGGAGAGAGAAGATAGAACGTTCGCTGGTTGGTAATCTGATCGGTGTGAAACGCCGATTCGGATGGGGCATTCCAAAAAAAGCGCATCGGAAAAGAAGAAGAAATGATTATTGACGAGCGAATTGGCCAAGGAGTTACACAAACCCATCGTGCATAAATTTCGAAAGAGAAGGGTGTTCGTGAAGGGTTTGGATGACATTTGGTCCACCGACTTGGTTGACATGAGATTGTTTTCGAGGTGGAACAAGGGCGTCAAATATCTGTTGACGGTCATCGACGTTTTTTCCAAATATGGTTGGATCAGAGCTTTGAAGAATAAATCGGGACCTTGCGTCGCCGAGGCTCTGAAGAGCATGTTCGACTCGTCTTCTCGAAAACCAAATAAATTGTGGGTGGACAAGGGAAAGGAATTCTACAACAAGCACGTTCATCGATTAGTCGACCTCTACTCGATCGAAAACGAAGAGAAAGCCAGCGTGGTGGAACGTTGGAATCGAACGATGAAGGAAAAGATGCACAGATACTTCATGGCGAATTCGACTAAGAAATTCATATATGCTCTGAACGGTCTGGTCAAAGATTACAACAATATGCGACACAGATCGATCAAGATGATGCACACGGAAGCTAGCGATCCTTGAAACGAAAAACGGGTCTATGCGAATCTATATCCCGAGAGATCTAAGATCAGGGAGAAGTCTAGAATGCCAAAATTTGCGGTCGGCGATCGAGTGAAAATCTACGCTTATAAGAAGCACTTCAAAAAGGGTTATACTCCTCGATGGACCTTGGAAATCTTCGTGATAATCAAAATATTTCACACCGAGCCGGTGACTTACGAAATCGAAGCTTTGGATGGAGAAGAGATCATCAGAAAGTTTTACGAACAACAAGTGCAGAAGACGAAGTTTTGATAAAGAAAACAAAATTTGTTTTTATTTACTCTCTTTAACATTTTCTTGTTTACACATATATATAGGAGAGAAAAATAATAATAAAAAATAATTAAAACTATTTTTAGATAAAAAAGCAAGCTAATTAATAAACAAAAAACAAAAAACCCTTTAAAAATGGCAAATATACTAGATATAGCACAAAGCGTAGTGAAAGATGAAAGTATTCAAGAATATGAGGTTCACGAATACGAACCGGTAACCGGAACGAGTTTGAACAATGCAGGAGAGATAAGAATCAATGTCGAAACTCAAGATCTATTCGTCCATCCTAGCGAGAGTTACATAGTGGTGCAGGGACATCTCACCAAGGAAGATGGGAGCGACTACACTGACGACGACATGGTTACTCTAGCCAATAATGGCATCATGCATCTATTCAGTAATATAAAATACTTGTTATCCGGACAAGAGACAGAATCTGTATTTCATCCCGGTCAGGCCACCACGATGTTTGGACTCTTGACGTATCCGGATGATTTTTCAAAATCCAGAGGACTTAATCAGTTGTAGATGAAAGACACCGTCGGTCCTGCTAGCGCCGGCGCCATCGCGATATTCGACTACGTCGTCAAGACGTTCAGACCTAAAGGAATGTTTTCGTTCAGGATACCTTTAAAACACATCTTCGGATTCACAAACGATTACAACAAGATCATGTGCGGATTCAAACACAATCTGATGTTGAATCGAAAAGGAAACGACGACGCAATAGTGAGACTCACCGCGACCGATGCGGGTAAGATAACTCTACACAAGATATCGTGGTTCGTTCTGCATGTGGAGCCTTCGATCGTGGAAAACGCATCCGAGAAAAACCGAAGCCTTCGCCCTGGTCCTGTCAGACAGAGAATTACAATTCAAATCAGATGGAAATAAGATGTCGATCATTCGATGAGAGACGTGTGTGAAAAAATTAAAAACAAAATAAAAAAAGTAATGAGTAATTATTAAAAACAAAAAAAACAAAAAAAAAATAAAAGTAATGAGATCTATAGAGATTGAACATCTTTCTAAATCTCATTACTTTTTTTGTTTTTAATAATCACACATTATTTTTATTTAATTAATTATTTCCACGCGTTCACTGTTTGTTCAAAGGATCTAGTTCGATCAGTAGACTCACCACGGAAGTGGTGGCTTCGGGATTATTGGTTTTCATAACGAAATTAATCCTGTCTCCGGTGTTCACTTTGAGAGGCGAGCCGAACATGCTAACATTCAGGTGTTGATTCTCAGTCTTTTCAACGCTGTATCTCTTATCACTCTCTACTCCATTCTCCACGAGATTGAAAACCGCTCTGTTATTCAAATCTGTGGAAGCCAGACCCATTCATATGATTTCACCTCCTAACGGCATGGGATATCCCACCTGACCATGTTGCGATCCGCTACCTCTGTTTCCGAAAGACCACTCAGTTTTTCACTCCTCTAATGTGCCAGCCTCCTCGGCCCACACGGTGATCAATTGTCTAGCGTATTTGACTCTTTCCACCACCGAAATCAGGGTGCAGGCATCCGTCATGTTCACGGGATCTGGTAGATTTGTAAGCGTGTGTCCGCCCATGTCTAGTTTACCTTCCATGATGTCGCCCTTTCTCCAGACCGAGTTGTCGTCCACGTACTTCCTGCTGACTGTGCTGGAATCGAATTCGTGATCGTGATCAAGACCGACTAAATTGTGACCGTTCATGTTGATGCCACCCTCCATGGTTCCACCAGATTGTTTGTTCAGGTAGAGATCGTCCACTTGCAATTCTACGTATTCTTGTGATCATATCATGGCAGAATCTACGTAGCCCTTATTGACCGCGGTTGAGTCCGCATCCGCGTCATCGACCTTCGACAGATTCAATATCTTGTTGAATCCCACATTCAGATCCGATTTCATTTCTCATCTGTCAGACTTTCTCTGTTCCAGATCTACGTAGTGTTTGGTCGCCACGTCCTTGGGATTCGTGGGAGTGGCCACGTTCGTTATCTTGTTAGAATTGGCGTTCAGTTCCGAGTGCATCGTTTTTTGAATGTATCTACTTCTCAGATGTTCGCTGAATCACGCGTGAGAGTCGTCCGCGTATTTCTTGGTTGCGGCATCGGTGGGATCTATGGGATTCGCGACGTTCACCAAATGTTTAGATTTCAGATTGAGAACGTCGGTCATGGCTTTATCCATGTAATTATCTAGCATGATTCGTTCGAAATCTGCGTTCCCCCTGTCAACGTATTTTATAGTCGCAGCATCTGCGAGATCTATTGGCTCAGGAAGATTGTAGAGCTTCTTATCGTTCATGTTCAAAGGTTCCTCTCGAGGTTCGTATCTCCGAACGTAACGTTCATCCAAGTTGGCAACGTTGTAACCATCACCGACTTCGAGCGTCTTCCTCTTCTTTTTGGGTTGACTTTCGTCGTCACTTCTACCAAATTTATCACCTGGCGTGTTGTTTTGAGGTTTTTGTTTCAAAATATATTTCAAACGCAGTTTATTAAAAATGAATTATTTCACTTATTTTTTATTTTTCGTTTTTATTTGATTAAAAAATTTTTAATAATTTTTTACCTTTATATATACTATAAAAAAAAATCTCTCTCTAATGTAAATCATTGAGAATATATCTTGAAACCGATCTCCTTCAGACCATCTCTTGAGAATGTAGAGACACAGGTGACCGCAAAACACTTGATCTGGCGATTGCACTCGTTCCGTGTTGTAACGAACCATCCATTTGTTGAAATAGTTCTTTATTTCTTTCAGCGGCGAGATTCCGTAGCTGTCGAAATAATAATTCTTCTTCTTCCCGTTCTTGAACCACGCCACCCAGTGAGTGCCTTAACCCAATAAATCGTCTAGATTTAAAATTCCGCATTCCGATTGTCGAAGTCTTCTCTTCAGCAAGGCATCTCTGGAAAACACGCCTAGAAAATCTTTGATTTTCAAATCCTTCACTGCATTCAACAGATCGATGTTGGATAGGGGGTCGTTAGGTAAGATGACACCTTCTACGGATATCTCTATTTTCTTATTCATAAATGTGTATATTTTTTAAAATTTATTTATTTTATTATAATTCACTAAAATGACGTTATTTTTTATATTTTTCTTTTTCTTTTTAAACTAACTCTATTGACTTCCATAATCTTGAATCCGTCTAATTCTTCGACTTCCATAATCTTGAATCCGTCTAATTCCTCTTGATTTTCTGGAATCCTATCATCCTTAATCATATCTGAAATCCCATCGTCTAAAATTAGATCCAAGGTCCAATGTCCGAGTGCCAAAGTGTTTATTTTATCATCTAACCTGAATCTCTTATTGTCATCGGCCGTCAGTGAAATCTTCTTGACTATTTCGGTATACAAGTCGTGATTTTCGCTTCGAATCAATTTCATAGTCTTATACACCAGACCACTTCCTAACAGACAATCTTTATACTCTCGGAAAGAGATGTTTTTCTTCACCACGCACACTTTAACCCCTTTGCATTTCTTGATCTCTTCATCTTCTAGACGATAAGCATACAGTTTGGGTCTCAAGCCTACCAATTCGACGATTTGTTTACCACCGCTCTCGTCCTTAAATTTACCCAACACCTTCTTGTTGTCATTCGATTGAATGTTGGACAGGTGATCGATGGGATAATTGCTTGTGTCGAACCATGTGGCCACATCCGGAGATATATCTCAGTAGACATCTTTCGTCTCTATCTCATAAACTAAACTGTCCATGTCGGTGAACAGTAGTTTGGCTTTATCACCAAATTTTCATTTGACGTAATCGTAGTGAAACTCGTACATCAATCGCTTGCTGATATCTAAGATGATTGGTCCAAGATAATACGGTTTGTCGAACTTCAGGTGCGTCTTTTGCATGTGAACATGTGAAATCGTTCTTGGCTTGAATTCTGAGATTTGTGTTGAGATCGATGTATTTTTTCATCCAAGGCTCTTCGTCAAATCGAATGATGCGTTGTATGTCAACTAATTTCATCCCGTGATCGACGCATTGTTTCAAATTCTCGCTGGAACCGATGTACTTACATTTGTTAAATAAATTGGGAATGAGTTTTTCCTCGTCTACTTCGATCGGTTCCATTTGTTCGGGAGCCAGCAGATAATCATTGTGTAGATCGTGTAATTCTTCCGGATAGTTCAAATCGACTTCTAAAATGCGAGGATAGTCTCTCCATTTTTGTATCTCTTCCGGTTCCGTCACCCATTCGAAATTTCCAATCAGTAAAGGATGACTTATAGCCCAACTGTACAGATTAATAGCATCCCAATACTGTATGTATTTATTCGATCATTTCGAATCAAAACCTTCTTTCATGTAGAGATTGTCAGCTTCAGAATATCTGTGGGAGATCATCGAGACGCCACCTCTCACAGCCCTTTCGAACATGAGCAACATGTCCACGTCGGATAATAATTCCAATTGGACTTTGGTGGTCTTCAACAGAGCATCCCACGCCAGACCGGGTGTGGTGAAATATCAAGCCGGATCCAGATCGTAATTTCGATGACAGATGTCTCGAAAATTTTCGAACACGTCTGCCAAGAGCAGAACGTCGGTCCTCAGATAGAGATCACGATAATCTCTCATGGTTTTCATATCGAATGATTTCCACACGTTTTTGGCGTGTTCGTAATTCTCGTCGGAAATGTCGGATTCATATAATTTCGAATAAAAATATTCTTTCGAAGGTAGTGCGGTGTCGTCGAATCTCTTTAGTGAAGAAGAAGGAAAAAAAAAGTAATGAGATTTAGAGAGGTTGATCATCTCTAGATCTAATTACTTTTTTGTTTTTTTGTTTTCCTTCTTCACTATCACCCATATATATTATAATAGCGTTTCCATTTTTCTCAAATTTTGGCGTTGATTATTCTTTTCTTTTTTTTGTGATATGTTACGTTTTTATAAGAACACATTCGTTTATCCAAATCATAATTATGAACGAATGTTGTGCATCTCTTGGTAACACTCACATCATTTCCATTCTTTTCAGAAGGTAGTGGTGACGGTGGAAAGCGTCTCATTCTTTTCAATTTCAACCATCTATCCTGCTCTTTTTTCAGTTCTTTCCTAAGATATCCATCATTAGCGTCTAATTGTTTTTCCACATCTTTTTCCCACACTGTCCTGCAATATTCATCATCAGCGTCTAATCATTTTTCCACATCTTTTTCGCACTCTATCTCGCGATATTCATCATTATCGTCTAATTGTTTTTCCACCTTTTTATCCATTTTATATTATTTTTATACTTCTATGATTTATATTTTATATAATTATATAATTTTTACATTATAATAACATACTCAAAATCGGTATATTCTTAAACGGCGAATTCTCACCAAACAACAAACCCTTACCAAGTCGCTCAACGTTCCGTCCACTCTTCAGATAGAGACCGTTTCCACTCAAAGAGTTGCCACCTCTAACGGGTTCTAGATACAATCCGTCACCGCTGTCGTCTACGTGGACATGACACACGGCCCCTCCCTTCTTCAAAAACAGTCCGCTGCCACCCATTAATTTTGCAACTGCCGAACTCGCGAGTCCCGAGAGAGCTCCCATGCTGAGAGTCTTTCCGAGAAAGGGTAATACTTTTGCGGCAAAGGGTAATGCCTTTCCTGCCAATAGCGGTAGGAAACCGCCTTTCATTCTCAAATTGTATCTCAATTGAGCAGTACTCAATCTCACCGTCAACCCTCTTCCATCATGAATCGCTTTCTCCATCCTTTTGATTTGACTTCTGGTCCAGGCGATCGAATCCTGACCGCCACTCGTCAGATCTTCGTGAGTGAATTTGAATTTCACTGCCTCGCCTCGAGTTGTTAACGCTCTCTTAAGTTTCTTCCTCTGTCCTGTGGATATGTTCACGTTTTTAACCACGTATTGTGTCATAATTCTTTTTTTAAAATATATTTTGTTCAATTACTTTTTTTTATTTTAATGATAATTATATATATTAAATAATTTTTGTAAATTAATATTGCGTTTATTTTATTTTCTTATTTATATATATATACACAATATTTCTTTTTGCTTTTATATTTCTCTTATGTGAAATCGTATCGTCACCCTCTCTCCGCGAAGATCTAACAGTTCACCATTTTGATCGGTCAACGTGGTTTTGAGACTATACAACATGTCTAAAATCACTGGTAGATAAACTAAATTTCGAGGTCGTTCCACGATCTTATAACCTGGCGACACGTTTGGAAAGAAGGAATAGATCGTCGGTTGAGCGCTACCATTCATGTAGCTTCCAGCAATCACATCCACGTTCACCAGAATGCTATTGACTGCGAAAATGTCGACCATATTTTCAGATGCTGCGTGGCCTCGATACATCTTTCGATCGAATCCCAGCATCTTTGCCTATAGAATCGTCCGTGTTGAAATCCACTCGAAAATTATCTTCCAAATCCAACATCGTCTGTGAGGTATTAGGGTTGGGAGCGAGTCTGATCTTGTTGCTTCCCTTTCCATCCATCTTCATTCGCGTTTGAATGTAATTGTTCAAATCGTCTATGTCATAACTTCCTTTGGGAATTCGAATCTCCAACCAATCCACTCCATCGGAATACTTAAACGAGTTATTCTTTTCGGTGACGTCGGGGAAGGAATAATAAGTCTCCAGATTCACCAACACCATCCCGTATCTTTTCTCTCTATTCAATTCGATGGAAGGTTCGAATTTCATCGCGAATTGAGTCGAATCGCCACTCACCACGATTTGAATGGATTGTTTTGCAGCCGTATTCTCGGCTATCCATTCTAACAATTCTCCTTGTTCCAACATTATATTTTAATTTTATTTTAGTTTTCAAAACTAAATTATTTGATGATTTAATTATTTTCTAATTTTATTTTCACTCTCTGTCTTATTATCATTAGAAACATAAAACTTGTCGAATCCGCACTGATATTTTACGCGATTAAATTCGCTAGTCAAATCGATAACGACGAAATTGTAAAGTCCTCCATCCCAAACCCTCTTGCAGAATCTCCTGAATTCCGCTCATGTCGTTTGCGACGTGATCGCCGTAGATGTGATTGAGATTCTTGAGATCCTGGCAAAAGAGACACAGTAAATTAGCGTTCTCCCTTATCGTCTGTCTGGGCAATCGAAAATAATTCTGCGACAGGTAGAAACAGTCCACATTGCTGTGACGACCCCTAACGTAATACGATTCGCATCGGTTCTGTCTCTCCAAAAGCAGATCGTCAAAAATCATGAGATTCTTATCTTCCGATTTCAATTCTCTAGGATCTGGAACGTCGCTAGCGTTCTCATAAAATCGACACTCGACGTTCGAAGACGCATTTCTCTTCATCAGTTCCATCGCCGCACCGTCCAAAATGGTCGAAAGAGAAGCTTCACTTTTGTCGAATTCCTCCCTACTGTCAAAGATTCTGGCTATGACGTCCATGGGCAATGTACGATCCATGCACTCTCGAAGCAATCTGTATTCGGGTTGAAACAAGCTCTTGCCAAACACGAACAATCTGTCATAATCCAACCAGTCGGGTTGCGACAACAGATTCATCAACAGATTGGTCTTTCCACAATTCGATTTTCCCACTATCAAGCCTCTTATGCTTTTGGGAAAGAACTCGTTATTTGACCTCTTGGTCGCGGCGTCGTTCCAAGACATATCTTTAATGTTCATCTTTGTTTATTTTTTTGTTATTTTAGATTTTTTCAAACACAATTTTTAGGTTTTTTTCAAACTCAGTTTTATAAATATTATTATTTATTTATATTACACCATCACGAGTTCTCTTCAATCCAGATCCACTCATCGTTTTGGCCAAATCTTGTATGGGTACCACAGCATCCTTAAAATCTTTCCAACTTTTTGGCGATCGCTCTAACGTAGCTCGCTTCGCCGGCGGACTGATCAACTTGTCGATCAATGCGTCGGCTGCCCTCTTGCCAGCCACAGAAGCTATCCTACCACTGGCTTCAGAAGCGGCTTTCTTACCAGCATCCAAAGCCGTCTTCTTACCAACCTCAAATGCGGTCGATGCGAGTTTTCTGTCTGCATCGCTCGTGAACGCTCGCATTATAGAATCGACGATGCCAGAACCGCCTTGAACGTAAGTTCTGACGTATCCCCTGTTCTTTATCACCAACATATTTTATAATATATATTTTGTTTTTTCACTGGTAAATCGTTTGTTGTTTAAATATTACTTTTATTATTTTGTAGTGTAAAATTTACTCTTTTTATTTTATATATTTTTGTTTGTTTCTCTCTCTACTTATTATATATCAATCCTTCAATTCGTTCATCAGTCTTTTGTAATCGCGTTTATTCAAAACCTGCTGCCTCAACAATTCATCTCATATGCTGACTATCTCATTATCTAATCCAGTGTTACCAGTGCGTCTACTTGCCATCAACAAACTCAATCTCTGAGACAGAGCGTCAGAATCGCTCGGAAGAAAAATGGTTTTCACCCCTTTGCCAGTCACCGACTCGACGAACTTCTTATTCATATCCCATATGGGTTTCACCACCTTCGTCCACTTGTAACCTCTGTTGGCTTTGGGTCTCGTTTCTCCGGCATCGTTATTTCTCTTCATGGCGTGGGTCTGGACCAGAATGTCGTCATAATTGTCGAAATCCTGCTCCGTGTAATCTCCGGGCTTATCGAAAAGGAGCAATTTGCGCAGTCCAGGAGTTAATTCATACCTATTCGAACCGACGATTAAATTATCATCATCCTCTCGCACTTCTGTGTCGCCTACAAAAGTTCTACCGCCAGAATCCTTATAAATTCCATACAACAGATCTCTCTTACCATCATCCTCGGACGACGCGACGCTATCAGTGGTGATAGTCGAAGCTGTATCGTCGCTCTCACTCATGTCGGTTTCGATTCTCATGGGAACGTAATCCGGTGTAGATTGAAAGGAATACTGTTTTGTAAAACTACCGGGCAACGAACCCATTCTTAAAGAATTCTCTTTTATGGGTCTCAATTCTTCAACTATCTCCTTCTTGCTTCGTTCTTGAACCTCCGTCACAGGTTTAAATATTTTTGTGGCTTTGCGTCTCAATTCCATCTCTCCAAGACATCTGCCTCTTTCAGCCAATTGAATGCTCTTCTTGGCACGTTCATATTCGCTTAAAAGTTGATCTCTACGTTTAGAATCTGTGATGTGTAAAAACATTTTCTTTCGTTTTTAAATTATTAATATTCCTTTGAGTATGCTAATGTGAGTTATTTATTATTTTCAAAATTAAATGTATAATTATTTTTATGTTTTATGTTTTAAGTAAATAAAAATCTTCTGTCTTAATATAATAACTAAAACCAGTTGAGCAAAAACATTTTACATGATAAAACCTCTATAAATGCGTTTTGCCCCCGAACGCGTTAAAAATCATCACCGATTATTCACTCAGTGACGAACTAGAGAACTTTGAAAAGTTTGAAAGTTTTAGTGCATAAGAAACCGGTTTCTGATTTAAGGTATTTGAGAATAATTACATCCGTTAAATGGAGAAATTGAAAAAGTTTGAAAGTTTTAGCGTATAAGAAACCGGTTTCTGATTTAACGCGTTTGAGAATAATTATATCCGTTAAAAGGGTTCATTCATATATCCGAACATTATAACAAGTAAATTAAAATTCATTTACCTCTTAAACCTGATTGAGTGGAAACACGTTTTTATCGTCTATTATTAAAAACGAAAATACCTTTCATTCACACCAAAACAAAACACGAGTGTCTATTATGACACAATTTTTATCTCTTAAAATTCATCTAAGTGAAAAAGGTTTTATAATGGAATTTTTAGATGAATGAAACAATTCTACGAACTGTTTTATTTGAATGAAACAATTCTACGAACTGTTTATTAAGATTATCTTACAAATTTCGTTGTGACAAACGTGAACAGATGATTTTCCATAGATTCTAATTTTCTAAAACTTAAGTTTCAATGTCAACCGTTGAACGAAAACCTTCATTCACACCGAAACAAAACATGAGTGTCTATTATGATACAATTTATCAGACTCAATCTAAAGTCGACTCTATTGAACGAAAACCTTTCATTCACACCGAAACAAAACATGAGTGTCTATTATGACACAATTTATCGGACTCAATCTTTTGTCGACTCTATTAAACGAAAAAAGCTATTTATTTACACTGAGTACAAAATTGAAAAATTCCTCAAAACCGATTCTATCACTATTCGCCCCACAAAACTCAAGAGGTGAATCGACAAATCGAGTTTTCGCCGATCAGATCGCACCCTAGACCGTCCCAAAAGCGATCCCGAACGCAGGTAATACAAAATCCGCAAACCGCCTTTTTTCCATGTACCGTTTTTTCTGATCTAGAATCCGCAAATGGGTTTCCCCGATCGGATCGCACTTTTGACGTTCGAACACCCGTTGGCGAACGTAGGTAATACAGAATCCGCAAACCGCTTTTTGATGCTGATACAGAATCCGCAAAACGTTTTTTGCTCGCGTTCACCAACGATGGATCGGTGTGCTGATCCGCGATGGGAACGTAGAGAAAAAATTTTTAATGTACAATTTCTTAAAATTTCGTACATTTGAGCGATGTGTCGAATGTACGCGTTCGCCAACGGGTGTTTGAACGTCAAAAGTGCGATCTGTGAGCCCCAAAACAATTGCGGATTCTGTATCACCATGAAAAAACGACATTTTTGCACTCTGTACACGATTTAACACCGAATCCCTATGGCGGCACACGCACATGTACGTGTACCGTACACGTACATGTACAAGTGATACTGAATCTGCCATTTATACCTACTCTCGAGGTCTGCGGCGACTCGTTTTATTCTTCCGCGCCGGCATTTGTGCCATATCCAGTAAACCATTCACACGCGTATGTCGTTCTTTGTATTTGACGTCTCCTCACCACAACGGCAGGCTAGAAGAACATGTCGTCGACCGGAAAATGACTACGTTTACATATATGCTTTTTACTGGAGTGTAAATATGCACAATTTCAAGAATTAACGTTCAATAACATGGCAGATATTAAACGTTCATGAAGAAAACGTATGTGGCAACCACTTTTGTTCCAGCAAACCACTTTTGTTACAGCTCACCATTTTTGTAACAACACTTGCCCACTTTTGTTACAGCTGACCACTTTTGCTACAAAATTAACCACTTTTGTTACGGTGACCTTTCCCAGTGACTCTATCCCTAGCTTCCCCTGTAATTCAGTCGACCTGCCCTGGGGACCCTTCCAAATGACCCTGCACCAGACACACTGGCCAAGAGCGACACAGTCGCTCTCCCTCTTCCTCCAAAAGCCTCATCATCCCCCATCCAGTGAATCGGGACTCACCTCACACCCCTCTACCCTCATGGGTATGGGTATAACGTAACAACATGGGCGCTGACGCGGGCTATCATGGCAACCTCACCCCCACCTCTTCCGCTCACATGACTGATGAGAGAGGAGCTCCTTAATAGTATGAGTATGAAAATCATAACGTCACGTTTTCTAGAGTGGCACAAATCATGACACGTGGCTGTATCTTTGTAAAAAGCTAGAGGTATACGAGGTATCGCGTTTGTGGCATTGGAAAAAACATCCACATTTACAAACCCCTGGGTTCATGAAGCATAACCTGGAACAACATATATTTCGGCTATATGTCCCGTCCAGAAATGTTTGAATTTCAGTCTGCTAACTCTGCTTTAGAATGTACATAAACTGTCCAAGGTCACGATATTGCATCGCATCCTCCGAGGACCTAGGTGAGGAAATTCATATGTAAACACGACGCAAGTTGTCAATCGGAGATTGAGAGAGGGTTTCACACAAGATACGCTTCCACCCTAAAATTTACTGACTTTCTGGGAAATTATCATGAGCTGGTTTCCATAGGTGAGGTAAACTTCGTTTTTTACGCTGTATGTCATTTTGTTCAGAGACAATGATAACTCTTGCACTATGTGGTTCGCAGTAAACCCTGACCACTAGTATACCGTGCCATAACTACAGAGCTGGACGGTGAGCCAAAGCCTTGCCATTTGTCCGTTACCGTCATTATTATAGCCTTCTGACATCCTTGTGAAGGTTCACCAAAGAGAGGGAACAAACATCTCCTGTTTTAGGTTGAGGATCTAGAATATGAAATTCCGGTCTTCACTTACGTATGCGGCAATACTTTGCGAACGTTTGTCTAAAATATTCTGGTATCGACTTCTTTTTAACACCATCACACTACCAGAAAACGGTCATCTACGTCACGAGCAGTGCAAACAGTAAAACTTACTTTTTACGAAGTAGGATATAACGAATCAGTGATTGCGAATTTGAACCCCCGGCCAACACCCGTTTAAATCATGCTGTAGTGAATTCGGTTTTAGCGAATTATTGGCTATAACGAATGTGGATTATTACCCACTGAAAAACCAACTGTAAAATTACATCAAACAATAAGAACCTTTTTTACATTTGGCTATTCTGTCATCTACTAAACTGATGTCTGCTCTTAACGGAAGTGATCCCTCAAAATCAAACGGACGTGAGGAACTTGGTGATTCCACAAAATGATGTGGGTTGGTGGATAACAGTATCAAATAACGCAACCGCGCCGGAAGCGGTCAGTAGGGAACTCGGATGCCGGTTAACGATAGAATAGACATGGGAAAATTATGCTACCTGAAATATCTGGTAAACCTCCCACACCAAACTGCAGATGGTGTAAACCGACGTTTAACCATACATGAAACTCTGTTGCGATGTGGCAGTTCACCTTTCACCCTTCTGCTCTCCTCCCTCTCACCTATCTGTTCTGACTCTTGTAAAGTCGAATACTTACCAACATCCATCTTGAAGAGTGTACATACACACTATTGTTTTAATTATTCATAAGTTTGCTTTGCCATTGCATGCACATTTTGGTAACTTTTTGTAAATATTTGTAAACATAATTTGAAATTTCAAATGTATATATATTAAGGAAAGGATATTATCTAAGTGCTCAGCACTTGTTATCCAATCCATTTTGTTATAACAAATAAAATATGTTTAATAATAATAATGAAACTCTGTGTTTCAGACAGGGTAGTTAAGGCAAGCAAGGGAGCCAATGAAGAATTACTCTATAGAGACCGAAGATCTAGAAGGGGCCTGAAGCAGTGGAGTAGCCTTGTCAGGAGAAAGGTGCTAGAGGGTTGCAATACAAACTGGCGAGTTGGAATAAGGACCAAAAGAAAAAGATGCCCCAGCTTTTGAGGACAACCTAAATGGATCTTATGGTGGGTCTTTGTTGTTCAAAGTGAGATAGAAGGTCCTGGAGTTGAGGGGTAGAATCGAAAAGGGATAGGTAAGAGTCTGCAAAACGTGTAATTTAGGAGTAACAGAGCGTCGCCTGAGTGCTAGAATGTTCTATGTCCCATAGGGGACATAGAACATTCTAGCACTCAGGCAACGAGAGATCCTGGAAAATTTAATTTTAGAATGCCCCAAATATTTGCCTAGTAGAACAAGACTCCGTAGAAAACTAATGGAAAAATGGATGGGGAATGACATGAAGGAAAGGGTAAATTTTATAGTTTATACTTAGGGAGATCGAAGAAGCGCCGATGGGAGGAATTATGAAACACTTTTGATTGAGGAGATTAGGAGGGAGAGTGGTGGCTGAATAGCCCACCGGGGGGCGGGGGGGGGGGGGGGTCGGGTTAATGTGAGCCTCCTCGTTTGCGGACCACTATAAATCAACGGAAGGCCGAGGCATTATTATTATTATTACTAAAATACTTACTGTGACTTCCGAGGATTAACAAAGTAATAATTACATTGTTAATGTAGTTATACGTTTTGGGTCCAAATATTCAATTCATTCAATTCCCATTGGTCAGCTGGATCAAAGCGTCATGACCAAATGTAATTCATTTTCCAGTGAATACATTTGGTCGAACTTTGACCCGCATTTACGGTAGAGCGCACTTGATAGAATGTAATTCGGGCGGTGTTTGGGTGGGTTTTTAACTTTTAGCGCCTCTCGCAGTGATCAGCTCCGCTGCTGTTTCTTTGGTGACACTTCCCAACTGTGGCATAAAGGCCGTTACTAAAATACTCGTTTCCATTTCTAAAGTTGTGAAAATTAAAAATCAGAGTTGTGCGCTTTGTCTTTTGTGTGATGCTGGTTTTTCGCCTCGTTCGTTTTCTGTTTGTTGTTTGGTAAAAAGTAGTTTAAACAGTTACGGAATGTAATTATAAGAATTGAATGCAGTTTTTTATAATCTTTATTGGAGTATGAACGGGATTCATACATAATTTGTACCCATTCCCACACGTTCATACTCCAATAAAGATTATAAAAATTAGGGATTCATACATAATTTGTACCCATTCCCTCAAATTCATACTCCAATAAAGATTATAAAAATTAGGGATTCATACATAATTTGTACCCATTCCCACACGTTCATACTCCAATAAAGATTATAAAAATTAGGGATTCATACATAATTTGTACCCATTCCCACACGTTCATACTCCAATAAAGATTATAAAAATTAGGGATTCATACATAATTTGTACCCATTCCCACAAGTTCATACTCCAATAAAGATTATAAAAATTAGGGATTCATACATAATTTGTACCCATTCCCACACGTTCATACTCCAATAAAGATTATAAAAATTAGGGATTCATACATAATTTGTACCCATTCCCACACGTTCATACTCCAATAAAGATTATAAAAATTAGGGATTCATACATAATTTGTACCCATTCCCACACGTTCATACTCCAACAAAGATTATAAAAATTAGGGATTCATACATAATTTGTACCCATTCCCACACGTTCATACTCCAATAAAGATTATAAAAATTAGGGATTCATACATAATTTGTACCCATTCCCACACGTTCATACTCCAATAAAGATTATAAAAATTAGGGATTCCTACATAATTTGTACCCATTCCCACACGTTCATACTCCAATAAAGATTATAAAAATTAGGGATTCATACATAATTTGTACCCATTCCCACACGTTCATACTCCAATAAAGATTATAAAAATTAGGGATTCATACATAATTTGTACCCATTCCCACACGTTCATACTGCAACAAAGATTATAAAAATTAGGGATTCATACATAATTTGTACCCATTCCCACACGTTCATACTCCAATAAAGATTATAAAAATTAGGGATTCATACATAATTTGTACCCATTCCCACACGTTCATACTCCAATAAAGATTATAAAAATTGCATTCAATTCTTAAATTAATAATTAGTAGTGTAAATAATAACAGTAGATACTATTTTTAGTGATCGTTATTTTTATCGAACAGTCTGTTTTACAAACTGGTTCTACAATTTGACCTACAGCGGTGCAGCCAGATAAATGGATGGGGATAAAATATCTTTCTGTTGCCAATGACAGCAGAAACAAATATTTTATTATACGCTAAACGATAGATTATCGGAAAAAATGCGTAAAGATTGAAAACGTATCCCCCACTGTAAAGATATAGAAATTTTCACTTTCAGGGTATCAATCACAATTGCGGCTCTCAAGGCATCACTTCAAGGTGAATACGAGTCAAATTATCACTGGAAATGATCAGTTTGTTCTAAAAACGTATAATGAAAAGAAAATCGAGTGTTTTTGAGTAGATACCGATCATTTTCAGCAATAATTCAACACGTATTCACCTTGAACTGATGCATGTAGCCTGCCAGCTTAATCAGATCGCAAGACGCTACCTGTTCCGAGTGTCGACAAATCACTTCCGCGTATCAATACGCATCAGCTGTTTATTTTCCTGCATCACTTCAAGGTTGAAACGAGCGGAATAATCGATAGAAATGATCAGATTCTTATAAAAAGCGTATAATAAAAAGAAAACCTAGTGTTTTTGAGTGGATACCGAAAATTGTCTCACTCGTGTCTGAGACAAATGATTATTTTCGCTCGCGCAAGCGCTCGCAATAGGTTAACATTTATCTCAGTCACTCATGAGATAAGTTCCGGTATCCACTCAAAAACACTAGATATCCTCTATTTATCCGATCGTCAATTCACCTCGTTCTGGGTTAAAATTATTAAAAGGTATAGAAAGTATAGTCATAAACTCATTATCTATGTGTTGTGGATAAAACAAAAACAATGAATCAATATTCAGTCATTTGAACTCAATTGAGAATGTCGTAAAACACACGACAGAACGACTGTCAAGATTAACTGAATTCTTTGAAAAATGATGCAAAGACATAATTTGTCAAATACCATGTTTAAATGGAATTGAAGTATGCTTTACGTCTTTTTGGCATTATTCAGATATTGCGATTTTAATTCGTTATATGGATATAGAGAATATCGGTTATAACGAACTCACTCCGAGGCCATGTAGCTTCTCCAAAACCCAGTTTTGCTGCATTTACCTAAACTTTTCCACTGGCACATATGACCTAGTAGCAATGTACTTATCATAGCCAAAGGTAGGAGTAAGGTGGTTTACGACATTGGGCCTCAAACTGAAAGGTTCACGGTTCGATCCTCGAGAGGGATAACTGTGTTGTGTCTTTGGGCAGGGGAGTTTTTCCCTTATGCCAACGTGGGACCACGAGGGCGCTACGTACCAAGGCGTACTGCACATCGATGGTGCTCTTGTCTTCAACCAATGCTAAAACTACTTGTGTCGAGTTGGTACGTTGTGGGGTCTGCCAGTTGCTCGCCGTGATTCTCTCCCGTACTCTGTATCCTTCCCCCAGTTAAACTATCTCACACGAGGTGTCCTGGTTGTCGAAAGTGTCGTTAAAAACCAATAACACAAAACCGACATATTTATCATAGCCATCAGTTTAACAAACTTATCATAGCCACCAGTTTAACAAACTTATCATAGCCACCAGTTTAACAAACTTATCATAGCAACCAGTTTAAAATTTAAACTAGAAACTGTTTTAGCACACTAAAACATATGTCTCCCCTTCCTTTCTATTTAATGCACTGCAAATTATATATACATGAATAATATTGACAATCATACCAAATATCTAACGTCTAGGTCAAAAGACAAAAACGTTCTGGTCCGGACGAAGTTTCCTTTAAAAAAAGCACATAAATCTGACCTTCAGGTCAGAGGTCAAAGTCACAGGAAGGTCACATGAAGGTCACTATGATACGCGACACACCGGCTCATGGTGATACATCCACATGCCAAATATCTAAGTCTAGGTCAAAAGACAAAAAAGTTATACCCCGGACAAAGTTTGTATGAGAAGAAGAAGAAGAAGAAGAAGAATATGCACTAAAACAATATGTCTCCCTTTTGGGAAGGGGAGACATAACTACTCATTCTTACCATGCATTCTACTCATTGCCTTTGTTAAACTTTCAGTTATGTCGCAGAGGTCTGTAAGATGGTGCTGCAGGCGTTCTTCGTTTTTATCTTCAGTAATTTCTAAACAATCGTGGATACACTGAAATAAATTAGTTGAAATTAGTTTAAAACATAGCTCAGAAAAGGTTGTATGGGTCGGTTCTACAGCTTGTACTGCAGTTTTGTCAGAACTGTCAACTGAAAGGAAAAGCTTCACAAAAAGCTATGTCATTTGAACTTCGCGAATAGATTTCAGTGCTATTTCTTTTGTGCATAGATCAGATCGTTTTTAAACCTTTACCTAACGAACAGGCCGCATCCGCCGGCATAATATACAAACTGAGTAGTTGAACAGAAGATATTTTTCTAAACATTTCAACAAACCCATATCAGGAGGTCCTCATTGGAACGAGTTCGTCGAGCTCGTTCCAATTAGGGGTCACAAAGCAGTTCCCCTGGCGGAGATGGAATCATGAACCCTTCGGTTTTAAGTCCACTGCCGTAACCTCTCACCCACCGCGCTCCCGTTTGTTCAGTTAATTTGTTGGGTAGACTAATCAATATTTTCAACATGCAGTAATAACTCTTCTATCCTGAAAAATAAATGTTCACTTCTACAATTCGTCGCCTGAGTGCTAGAATGTTCTATGTCCCCTATGGGACATAGAACATTCCAGCACTCAGGCGACGAATTGATGACATTAAGCTAAAGTGGTTGAAATGAAAACATCAAGTCGCTTGACTCTAAATGAAGCAATCAAAAACTTTGTTATGGACAAAACACTTAATCTCGATTGCTCACTTGTGTCGGTGGGGTGGGGCGTGGTTTTGTGTACTAAAGCATACTGTACGTCGATAGTGCACTTGCCTTCAACCGCTGCTACCTCTGTCTCTGTAACGTCAGTAAGTTTGACAGTCTGTCGTAAAACTATCCGGCACGATGTGACCGCGGTTGTTACAAGTGTAGGCGAATCCTAATAAATAGACTAGCAAACAAGTACTTAGTTATAACGTTCTGTTGTTAAATTCTGACCCATCAAAACTGTGAATTCGGAGGTGTTCAAAAGGCTATCCAAATGTCCAGACCTGGATGTTTTACCCGTCTCAGTTACGCCTGGCAAAAGAAATGTATGTTTCGCCGATGTTTTAGACCGTTTGTTAGAACTAAAAGCTTTTGGTCAAGTTGCGAAACGTTGGAATCTTTGACGTTTCTCCGTTAGTGTACCAGATAGTTCATCGAAACTGATATATTTGTGTCTAGCTTGTAGAATGCTGAATTATTTTTGGTCATCAACATATATTCACTTGTATCTGATGTCTCTGGTGAAACTTCCAAGTTACATTTCCTTGGCAGTTGTATCTAGACAAATCTATATTTCTAGACAAGTCTTGTCGTCTGCCTATGTAGATAGACAAGACTTGCCTAGAAATAACTGCAGAGTCGCCATGATGTGGCTACAACGTCGGTAAATTTTGTAAGATGACGTGTTGCCCACAACGCTAATTAAGAAATTGCTAAAAGGGTGTGTTGGCACGTTTTCACCGCATGACTACAACGTTAAGTAAGAAATTTTGGGTCTCATATTTATTGTCAACGCAAAAACAAACGTTGTCACTACCTCACAGGGAGACCACAAATGTAATGTTAGTCAATGTAATGTACACAAAACACATCGCTTTACAGCGTTGTTTGCACAATCTGTTGGCTGGTATTTGCTTATTTGGAGCAAATGAGCGAGATTTAGAAGAATATTTTACGGTGGTCATGGTAGAAGCCATAGTTCCAGACCAAGGGGTCAAAATACAACATTTCATTATAATAACATAATTGAGTGTATATCGGTCGTGATTTATCAATTGATTTATATTGTTTCTGTTATTTCATCTTAATTAGTGTCCAACCGATTACCAAAAATGGTCGCTGACCGATTACCGATTATTTGAGCCCACAATCGGCCGATTCTGATGCCGATTCCGATTGTAATACTGAGCACTACAAGACAAGTCGAGGCTCGAAAGAACTGCATTAAACTGAACATTTTTCAAAGTGTTAAACTTCGTTGACTGGGGTCCCAGTAAAATTACCAGTCGCACAAACTTGGGCGGTAAACGTGGCTTTCAGAGCCACGTTTACCACCCAAGTGTGCGCGACTGGTAATTTTACTGCGACCTGAGCCAATGGAGTGCATCCTTCACTTTTCCGGTATGAACTGGCGATTGCTGCAAGTGTGCTCAGTTGTAAGCTTTACATTCGTTTAACACGTATATCCCGTAAAGGGGCGTCTAGAGAGATTAAGAATACACATTGTGGTTGTTTCTCAACTTTATTGAATGGTATCATCGACATCATTTTACATTAACAATTGAACAATTGCAGAAAATAATAAAATGCGATTCAGAAAAATCATAAATTGCTTGGCAACAATCGGTTGAACCGATGTTCTAGGAGCCGTTGCCGTTGTCATCCGATTGCCCATAATCGGCCGATTGTGGTGGCCGGTTCCGATCATCGGTTGAACACTAATCTTAATCATCTTTCACCAGGGTTATGAGGAGAGTAGGCCGTGTTACACCAGTCAAAATCTCTCTCTTTTTTAGTGAAACACACCTATTTGTGCGAGCATACACTCTGTTTGTCAGATTTCAATTGAAAGATAGTGAAAATACCATATCAATTGTACCTTATACATAGGAATGTTTCAAACGAAATTTTACCAATATTTCTCTTTATCTCACAATCGGTGTGTTTTTGCACTGTTACGCAACTAAAGTTTAATGTATCTGGGCCCTTGTTCCGAATCCGTATGAAGGGCCCCTGATACAAGCGCGTGATTCTGCTGTTGCCGAAACAACGGCATTAATATCGTTGTTCGATCGTAGTTCGATCGCTTCGCGTTTTTCCCTTCAGAGAAAACAATATTAGGTGAGGCGAAGCCGAACCTAATATTGTTTTCTCTGAGCCGTATATGACAGTGTATCTGTCAACTAAAAGCCCGGTAATGTATTTATTATGCACGGCATGCTAAAATGTCACTGGGGAAGTTAACGAATAGTTAAATTATGCACCCTTTTCGGCATCTTGGGCTGGTTTGTAGCCTATTAATATTATTGGGATTTTCCTGAACGCTCAAGTCGAGGCTTCTCTCTTGAAGTTAAAGGATTAGCTTTCGCTATGAAATGTGGAAATCTCCACCTCAATAAACGATGGACAGCATATTTTAAAATATAATAAACCTTTACACCAAGAGGGATATTTAATTCACCAGTAATTGTTGCAAAAGTTACAACCAAATTCACGTTGACGAAACACACAGTTGCTCCACTTTGCAAGCAGCATTCAGTAAAGTAAATCCCAGTGACGTAATTTTCTCTGAAGCGTAACGTCATCACTGACCCCAATATGGAGTTCCATGGACGCTATTCTATTTTTCAATTTACGTCTTTCCGTCGATAAGGCAAATGAAAAAGTTCCTCTTAAAATAGTTTTATAACACATTTTGTGGTGAATATTGTGAGATAAATTTATCATCGCCACAGTGTGTGTCTTCGGGAATTCAGATCAAGTCTCGTTGTAGGCACAGAATCGCATTTCGACTCGCCCTAACGGGCTCGTCGAAATACTATTCTGTTCCTACAGCTCGACTTGATCTGAATTCCCGGAGACACACACTGTGGTGATAATCTGTATGTACGTTCTCATGGGGATTTGTCAATAATATACATAGTACTGGATTATATAAAGGATGAGTGTGGGTAGCCTTCGACCGGTCGCTAGGGGGAGGGGGGGGGGGCATTTTATTGGCGTTTCTTTGGTAACTTTTCGCGTTAATTCCGAATGAGATTGATGCCACTTTCTAACCCTTAGGAAATTAAGATATTTAAACTTCTCTCAGATCTACCCCAAATTTTTTTTATTGTAGTGAAGTTTGGCTTTACGCTTAGGTTATATATGTTGACGAGACACCAAATATGCATTTATCGATAACTGTCATTTATTTTGATACTTTAGTTGGTAACAGGAGAATATTTTGTGCATTTGGAGCAAAAATATCTAAATTTTTGGATTTGGGTACAGTTAAAACTAGAAGTCCTGTCACGAACTGTGCGCTTATCTAGGCTTAATTGCGCGTAGGAATTGCGCGCAGTTGCCATATCGAATGACATCCAAAGCACGGCAGGTTATCCAGGTTACTCATAGCAAACACAGGCAATGTTTCTGCCAATGGACCTCCGGGTTACCCGGAGATCCATTGACTGAAACATTGCTTGTGCACAGGACACATGTACAGAATTTGATAGCCTTGCTATGGTCATAACGCGTGTATTAACGCGCAGATCGACGTGCTATTTGTGCGCTTTTCAAGACAGGACTTCTAGTTTTAACTGTATTTGTTAAGATTAAAACACAGCATTTGGGTGTGTGAAGTATTTTATAGTCGTTTATTGGATACCTTTAACCATCTATTCCAGAGTGGATCGATGTCGCTCTCTTGACATTGGAGTTATTGAGATGTTTAATCCTTGTGTACGTATTCACATCAAAAACCACATTTAAAGATAGAAATTAAAGTGAAAATGATATGTAGAATTTTGCGGGTAAAATAGTGGTATACATTTGTTTTATATATTCGTCCACTTTTTCTGTACCTGAAAAGTAGTTTTGAGACTATGTCCCTTGACCAGCCTTCGCAGATCAGACCACGGGGTATCTGATGTTATAATGTGCCAGCAGGTCATACATGTGTCCAAAATGTCTGGTATCAACAGTTTTTTGGCTATTTGCAGGGCAGTTTGACTGTCAAAACCAACACATGTTGATCAATGTACACTGAAACATTGCTCGTGCACAGGCCATATGTACATAATTTGATAGCCTTACTATGGTCATAAAGCGTAGATTAACGCACAGATCGACGTGCTATTTGTGCGCATTTCATGACAGGACTTCTAGTTTTAACTGTAGCAAGCGGGGAGGGCGGGTCTCATGTGTAGGAATAATTTGATGGCGCAAATAAATTACAGTACTGTCGTGTTAGTCTTCAATCTTACGTGTCAGGTTAATCCGTCCGACGTTATATTACAGAAGTGGGCAGAAAGTTTCCATCCTTTCGATATTATCTTTCCATCTTCTCTTCATAACAATGTTGAATCTCACCCATCGGAAATGCGAGAATATTGAATCCCGTGCTATTTTCATTTGGTTTACGTGATCCGGTCTCCATTTCGCAATATTTTATTTTGAAGACTCGATCTACTGGTGTGGTGTGTACGTGTCACGATCCGATCGCGATCTGAGAGAGAAAAGTACACCACCTTTCTGATTACATTACCCCACCTTTGAAATCACTATTAAAATTTGGATAGTGATGAGTTTGCTTAAAAGCATAGCACATTGACACCTTATGCGAACGAGCTCGTTAAGCTCATTGTTACCGGGAGTCGTAGTATATGTTTTGGAAGCGAAAATGAAAATTTCTTAGTATTATTACACGACTGATTTATGGAATTCCCATCTAAAGCAACACTAAACTATGCGAAAAAGAAAAATCGGTTCCGCACATATGTGCGGAATGGAAATCTATTTTTAAATAGAAGCGAAGTTTCACTGGAATGTTTTACAAATCGTGCAACGCAATTACAATATGAATCGCCAGCGATAGATGAAAATCGTCCCTTGAGTTCATGGAACTCATTGGAGCTCAGAGGACGAAATAGTAACACGGGTTCCCCTCCCAAATTTGGTTGGCGATAAAATGTGTTATTTTTATTGATAGTTGTCAAATGAATTGCTGAGTGTCCTTCTAATAATTGTTTTTATAGACTTGAAGGCGTGTAATAACCCATTCATACGTGTGTGTCGTTCTGTGTATGTGTGGAGAAAATATTACAAAATGTGTGTTTTACTCGTGTAGGGTAAATGGGTAAGCAGGTTAGGTTTACATCGTACCTGTCATTGTTCTATCGTCCAAGACTTTGTTAAATTACGTAATAATAATAACATTATTAGCCGGTAGGGCTGATTTGTCGCGGTTCACATGTGAGAAGGATGTGATTATCTCTCTGCTCCCAAATGCCTCTCTTTCCCCACGCCTCTTTTCTCCTCCCAACACCTAGAAACGAACTGTTTGATGACACCACGTACCTCATTCTTCCACGTCTTTCCTCTCGGACATCCAGTAACTTCGTATCCTTCATTCTCCTACCACGCTTCCCCATTATACCCCCAGTGTATCTTGTTCTGTCAAGACTTGGTTTCATTCTAATTGAAAGTGTTACACAACTCCTCAAGTACACATTGACCACTCCTTTGCACTGCCCCAAGTTTCCCGTTAGCTTTAGCAATCGCGACCGCGGCTTAAACAGTGGTGGCGTGTTGAGGTGAGAATCAACAAGTTTGATATTGGATTTGGAAACTCAGAAAAGATACTGACTGGACGAAGTTTGAAGAAAAATTTAATCCAAAGCTTGTGAATGTACACAGGCAGGATAATGTTCAGGAAATGACAGATGCCGTAGTTGTGAGCTCTGGTGAGGCGTGGGAGGAAAGTTTAGGAAATATGGTGCCGACAAGGGAATTTGTGGACAGAGTGAAAGACAAATTGAAAAAGGTCATAAACGGCAAAAAAGTCAAATGTGCTGCGCACAGGGGGTGTAGAAAAGTCAACAGGGCGGACACCAACGAGGCCAGGGTAGCAAAAGAAGAATACCAACAAGGGCGACATAAAGTAATTAAGATTAAGGACGATAATCGGTGAGTGCGAAACTGCCATCTCATTAGGACGACAGAGGGGGGGGGGGGGGGGGGGGGGGGGTCGAGTTCCAACGTATTTTGGAAATAGGTGAATCACAGAGTATTAACCCTTTACCTAACGTAACGGTCAAAACCGGCCAGCGCTATTCTCAAAAATCGCCAATTAATTTTCATTATTTTTTTCATTTTTTGTCTCAAAAACATAGGTTATGACCCCTCGTTGGAACGAGCTCGTCGAGCTCGTTCCAACGAGGGGTCATAACCTATGTTTTTGAGACAAAAAATGAAAAAAATTAGTTATTCAAGAATTATTTTTGCAAGTGTCATCTGCTTTTCAGGTTAGGTAAAGGGTTAAAGTAGAGGACAGAAATACAGACGATCAAGACATCAGAACTAGTCAAGCACTGGAAAAGGTAAACAATGTGCGAAGGGTCATGGTGACCAAACGAGTGCCGCAATGAGGTCAAGGAACGTTTACCAAACTTCCTATACAGCGCGATAAAAATCGAGGAGGTACGAAAGCAGAAAGGGTGGATGAGATTCCTGACGAGTTCCTAGAAAGTGGGGAAGAGGTACTCTGTTAAAGCGTAACGGCTCTATTCAATGTAACCATAGCAAAACAAGGCGTTCCTAAAGATTGGAGAGAAAGCAAGGTCTCATTCATATGCAAAAAGGTGGAGAAGGACGTATTTGATAATTATCGAGAAATCTCTGTCAGTAGCAACATTGAAGAAGTTTTCTGTAAAGCCTCGTATAGGAGATTAGAGGATGTGGTTGAAGAGAAGGGGTTTCTGGGAGAGATCTAGAATGGTTTCCGGACGGGAAAGGACTCACTGGCCATCTTTTTACGCTGCACAAATGATAAAATCTGCGAAAGCCAAAAAGAAAAAGATGTTTATGGCCTTTCTAGATGTGAAAAGGCATATGATAGAGCATAGCCTGCGTAACATAACAACACAATGCGTGTCAATTGAGACAGGCCTAACCGAGGGTTGTGTTTGGGAGATGAACTCCTGCATAACGACGAGGGGGTAGCTGATGGCGGCCTGAAGATCTCAGGTCTATGTTTTGCAGATGATATGGTACTAGTGTCCGAAAGAGTGGGGGTTAAAGATAATGTTGGCAATTGTTGGGGATATAGTAACAAATGGACACTCGAAATTAATGAAAGCAAAAGCATTTTTATACCCGCGAGTCGGAAAGTGGAACCTACTCAAAGGTGGAGAGCGGGAAAGTTCTGTACTCAAGAAAGCAGCATACTTTTCAGTGTGAGAGATACTACGAATATTTGGGGTAAACTTAAACATTACAGAAAGAGGCATCTACAGGGACTACGGGAATATGCAACTCATGAAGGAGAAGCGCATCCTTCATCAAATGAAAGGTATAGGGAGAATAGCTTCATTAAAGCTTTCGCGGGGAAGTCCAATTGAGAAATGGTGGGTGTAACAACTATAACCTATGGCAGGGAAGTGATACCGTTTAACCCGAGGACTGCATGATAAACAGAATCCGGGTTTGCGAGATTACCCCGATGTTAGCTTTGGTGGTCACTGTTGTTCAAGCTGAGGTCGCGGTTGCTGGAAGTTAGAAGAAAAATTGGGAAGGAGGGTGGAAAGGAGTGTCAAATGTGTAATTTAGGAGTAGTGGAGACCCTGATACACGTTTTAATAGAATGTCCAAAATACCAGGCTAACTGAATAAGATTCACTGAGAGAATAATGGGAAGTGGCATGCGAGAATGATGGATATGTGACTAGTTGGTGATGTGGTGGTAGGCAGGCATTTGGGGGCAAAAGGTTAATCAAGGCCTTCTCACCTGAGAACCGCGACACATTAGCGGCTGGCCAAATTATTGATACTGGGCGTTGTATTATAATTGTCATTATAAACAATTCACATAACGTAATAACAGTTTACCCTTTATTCAACATAACGGTAAAAAACGCCCAGCACTATTGACAAAAATCGCCTTTCAAATTTCATCTTTTTAAAATTTTCTCCAAGAAACATAGCTTACGACCCCTCATTGGAACGAGCTCATTGAGCCCGTTGTAACGAGGGGTATACGCTGTGTCTTTGACGCGCAAAAAAATAGTCATTCAAAAAGTTTGTTTACAAGTGTCGTCTGCCTTTCAGTTTAGGTGAAAGGCAAACCTTCGAGATCGTATAAATAAATAAACTTACTTTTAGAGCTGGGATGAAGGCGATTTCTACTCCAGCGTGTGTCAGAAAGAACCATTGTGGTGTAATACCTCCAGGTGGAACTTCATATAGTAATTTCATGTTCCTATAAAATTTACAAAATGACAAGTCTGTATTTTTTTAACGTCCTCCTTGAATAAAATTACAGGTGGCGATTGCTATCATAGTGCAGCATTTTTTCACTCAGGTCGGAAACTCTGTGCCAAAGACATTTTTGATGATTGCACCCCTTTGGATGCAAACATTTAAAGACTTTATGAAACATTAACAAACGTTGTAGTCAATTCCAGAACAGAAACCTTAATACATGATAGAGAAGTCCCGTGGGCAATACTCGATTAACAATGGCAACGCTTTGCTGCCAGTGAACGCAAACGAGACTTGCCTAGAAAACACTTCTAAGCTGCTAGAGTCTTAGGTTGTGGGTATTTAAAGGTCTGAAAATTGCCAAGCCCTTGAGAGTTGGAACAGATGTGGTGTGTTTCCGTTTATAGATTTATTGCGCGAACTCAGATTTTAGAAACCGTCAGTTTATGAAGGAATTGGGGGGGGGGGGGGGGTCGCATTTACCGCTCTCCTTATTGTTAAATCAGACGGGACATGGGGGCGAGGACGTTCTTCAATCTCAATACTGCAGTCCTTAGGAACTGAAATTACTTATTCTTCGTTTCATGAGTGTATGAATGTGGGGTGGACATGGTAAGTTATGTGAGGTGCATAGCACTTTATACTAAATACTAAACCTAACAGGCACATAGATGAATCAAGGTTTCCTCACATTTCCGCGTTCCCCTATTTAGACATAGTCAACCCCAAGCCATGCAATATTGATAAAATATTGAAAAAGTCCATGCTTATTATTCTTATTGAACATATACATGTAAACTTTTCTGTAACGTAAACAAAGGATACATAACGATCTCCCAGATTATAGTTCAGAAAAATAGGTCTGGACTGAAGGCTTAGTTCAAACGCGTTTTACTGAACGAGCCTCGTAAATCCCACTATTATCCGTGGTGGAGTTGAGGGTTTTATTACACGCCTGTTCTATGAATTTCCCATCTATAGCAACACTAAACCATGTGGAAAATTAAAATTCGATCCGCACATATGTGTCGAATGGAAATCATTGACGGACTATTTTTAAATAGACGCGAAATGTCCTTGTAATATTCTACAAATCTTGCACCGCAATTTACATGTACAATTTGAATCGCAAGCGATAGCTAAAAATCGACCCCTGAATCCCAATGAGTTTTATGTGCCAGTTGGCACAAAGAAGAGATTGGAAATCAGGGGATGAAATAGTAACGCTGGTTCCCTTCGCAAATGAGGCCTCCCGAGGTTTTTGGTTTTCCTGTTACGGTTCCGGTAGGATGTGTTTTAATGCGAAATTGAATTTATCTTTGACCGTAAAAAGAAAAGATACTTTTTGGGAGAAGACGTTATTTCTGAGTATTCAAAAGATTTGAATACCTGTCTGATTCGTTTATTTGTGCAGTAGAAAAGGTTGCATGCCAACTCCGCTTGCTTTCGAAGAAAGACACAGGTGTTAAAAACATAATGTCCCAGAATATTTGGAATTCAAAGACAGGGCGATTGGTCCAAGTGAGGGAATTAATAGGGAACCACTCACTGGAGATCTCGAGCTTGGAAGCAGGGACATCCCGGGATAAAAAAAATCGTCAGAGAAAGAGTCGTGGGGGATGGTAATCTTCATTGGCGAGAGGGGGGTAAAATCAAAGAGGCTAGATATCCTTAGTGATACTTTTTGGGAGAAGACGTTATTTCTGAGTATTCAAAAGATTTGAATACCTGTCTGATTCGTTTATTCATGCAGTAGAAAAGGTTGCATGCCAACTCCGCTTGCTTTCGAAGAAAGACACAGGTGTTAAAAACATAATGTCCCAGAATATTTGGAATTCAAAGACAGGGTGGTTGGTCCAAGTAAGGGAATTAATAGGGAACTACTCACAGGAGAGCTTGGAAGCAGGGACGTCCCGGGATAAAAAAAACTCGTCAGAGAAAGAGTCGTGGGAGATAGTAATCTTCATTGGCGAGAGGGGGGTAAAATCAAAGAGGCTAGATGGCCTTAGTGACACTTTTTGGGAGAAGACGTTATTTCTGAGTATTCAAAAGATTTGAATACCTGTCTGATTCATTTATTCATGCAGTAGAAAAGATTGCATGCCAACTCCGCTTGCTTTCGAAGAAAGACACAGGTGTTAAAAACATAATGTCCCAGAATATTTGGAATTCAAAGACAGGGTGGTTGGTCCAAGTGAGGGAATTAATAGGGAACTACTTACTGGATATCTCGAGCTTGGAAGCAGGGACATCCCGGGATAAAAAAAATCGTCAGAGAAAGAGTCGTGGGAGATGGTAATCTTCATTGGCGAGAGGAGGGTAAAATCAAAGAGGCTAGATATCCTTAGTGATACTTTTTGGGAGAAGACGTTATTTCTGAGTATTCAAAAGATTTGAATACCTGTCTGATTCGTTTATTCATGCAGTAGAAAAGGTTGCATGCCAACTCCGCTTGCTTTCGAAGAAAGACACAGGTGTTAAAAACATAATGTCCCAGAATATTTGGAATTCAAAGATAGGGTGGTTGGTCCAAGTAAGGGAATTAATAGGGAACTACTCACTGGAGAGCTTGGAAGCAGGGACATCCCGGGATAAAAAAAGATCGTCAGAGAAAGAGTCGTGGGAGATGGTAATCTTCATTGGCGAGAGGGGGGGGGGGGGGGGTAAAATCAAAGAGGCTAGATAGCCTTAGTGATAGATAGAAGCCAGGTTTTGAAGAGTACCTTGAGGTCCCTGTTGTTTAAGGAGAGATCGCGGTCTCTGGAGCTGAGAGGCACAAAATGGGGAAACAGCGAAAAGGAGTGCTAGATATCTAATTTGGACGTCGTGAAACACTTTCTACTAGAATGCCCAAAATACTAGTCTATGAGATTAAGTTTCACTGGGAGTATAATGGAGAAGTGGGATGGGAGAATGAAGGATATGTGGTCAGTGGGTGGTACAGAGGAGAGGATTAGTATGCTCAACGGAGAGTTTGGGAAGAATGGGGCACGGGATGCCATCAAGCAAATCATCTCCGAGTGTTGGGAGGAGCGACAAAGCGTGGGAATAGTGATGCAGTTGGGAGCTAAGGGGTAACCAAGGCCTTCTCACCTGATAACCGCGACAAATCAGCGACTGGCCAAAGTGTTAGTATTATTATTACGTTCAGCATTACTCAACAAGTGTGTATTTAAACCGCGGAAGAATCTTGCTACCCACCACGATTCCAATCTTAAGTGAACTGCCTATAGTCGGTGACCTTATCCAATACAGACATTTTGATTCTTGAACTATAATGACGAAACATAATTTCGTCAATAGAACGTTCTAGAAAATTCCACGGCTATTTTTAGAAAGTGAAAATTGAATGAGAATAGTGGACGGGAATAGTACACGGTTATTTTTAGAACCTTCAATAGGTAAAACTATCCGAAATAGTACAATATCTCTCAGTCCCTCAGAAAAAGGAAACGTTGCGTGGAAATACACAATGTACATCAATAGATACTCACTCTGTCGCAAGTGGTCTGAAACAAACAAAAACAAAACAAAACAATAAAAAAAGAACTGTTCAGATACATTACTACATGGTATAAACTATATACAGTACGTGGAGCGTGTATTATCACTAAATCACCCGCAGAGTGGAGATTCCACCCAAGAAATAATTTAAAATTTGTTGCAAAGCATAACAAGCACAAGCAATGTTTCAGCCAATGGACCTCCGGGTTAAACCCGGAGGTCCATTGGCTGAAACATTGCTTGTGTTTTTAGTCGATATTATTATTTATTTTGTGGTGTTTAAGGTCACATACTTATGCACAATGGCTAATCGTGACCGTGACAGTTTTACGGGTGGAGGAAGCCGGAGTACCCGGAGAGAACCACCGAGCAACGACGAGCAGCTGTCAGCTCTCCAACATCGTAACTCTGAACTCTGCACCGCAGCACAGGCAGGGTTAGATTGGTTGAAGACATGCGCACCAGCGACGTGCAGTACGCCCCAGTACACAGCGTCATCATGCCCCCATGTAGGCAATCGGGGTGAAGTGTCTTGCCCAAGGACACAACGCGGTTGCCGCAGGTGGGATTCGAACCGAGGACCTCTCGGCTTGCAGCCTGCACCTCTACCAACTGAGCCACCGCGCCCCCTTTTTAGTCGATATATACAACATTTGAAAGTTATAGTTTGGGTGATAACTGCGGGTGATTTAGTTACAATCCACTCTCCACGTACTGTAGGCTGTAGTTCAATGCTCGGATTGGAGTACATTTTTTTATCCTCGAGTGGGGTGCGCGGAGGATTATTTCACGAGGCGTTAGCGCGGCCCGTGAAAGGATAAAATCGCACTCGAATCCCAGCAGTTAACGTTTGTATTTACCACGTTTTCTCCTTTTTGTTTTCCCAAAGCAACCCATTATAACTGATTCCGTTCTTACTATCAAAACATGTCAAAAAAATAGTCAGTCTAATAAAAAAACAAAATAAATTACACTTTCACTCTTTTCAGTGCAGCATAAATACTGAACGAGTAAATTATTACCACGACATTTTCTATCAGATGGTTGTTTACAGTTTTCGAGAATAAACAATTAACATTAATTGTTGGGGATATATAGAATAATCGTATGGAGTTTTCAAGTGAAACATTTATTCTACGAGCAGGATTAAGAATGAAACGGACGAGCCTCTGGCGAATCGGTTTCATTCTTAATAGTACGATCCAATTCGATTGTCAAGCAAAACTGCATGTTGAAAATAATTATTTAGTTCAGTTTAAACATATTTTATTTGCCACTATATACAGCAAAAAGGATCGGAGAACAAGTTATCACAACTGACAAAAACACCTCTCCGTAGACAAGAATAATGAACATTTGCAGCACAATTATATACAATATAGAAAGACTAAGAATTAGTGTAGTCATCAGGTAAAGGGTTGAAGATTTGAAGATTTAGAGAGAAAAGGATTTAACCGTTTTGAGCTCCGGTGGTATCTTCCACATTAATTCAGTAGAATTAGCTGGAAGGGTCCATTTTCATTATTTTAGAGCTGACCAATCAATATTTTCAACGAGGAGCCGTGGGGCCACACGCTGGAAACAGTGGTTGGTCTGAACTACTTATTAATTTAACATTATGTTGTCAAGGAAACTGGGGTGTTTCACGGGCTTTGTCCGAAAAAGGGCCACCGGGGCTCAAAGTGTTAAAGAGTAAAAGGATTAGAGAGTGAAGGATTGTTGTTGTCCAAGCTCGCCTTGTGACTTTAGCATTTTTGGATCTTTATCGTCTTTACAGAAAGAGAGCGTGTAATTTAAAAACAAATTGATGGAAATTAAAATGCAGTCCCACAACACGCCACCAAGGGTGCATTATGCATCGTTTGGGTTCAGGTGATGTATTCGAATCGGCCAGTTGCAAGGAGGAATGTTTGAACTTTCCTGAATAAAAGTTCGTTTTGCTTTGTTGTTAAACCGATTATTCCATAAAGTAGCTCGTCGACATTAGATATATTGAACATGATAACAGCATTAAGAAAAGTCCGTCTTTGAGGGTGGTAGTACAGTACGTGGAGAGTGGATTGTAAGTAAATCACCCGCGGAGTGGGGTTATCACCCAAGCTATAACTTTCAAATTTTGTTCATATCGACAAAAAACACAAGCAATGTTTCAGCCAATGGACCTCCGGGTTTAACCCGGGGGTCCATTGGCTGAAACATTGCTGGTGCTGGTTGTGCTTTGCAACAAATTCGCAATTATTGCTTGGGTGGAATCTCCAAACTGCGGGTGATTTAGTGATAATACACTCTTCACGTACTGTAATAATTATTTCTGTTCCCCAAGTAACGAAAATGGGCTCTACCAACTGATAGCTCTGAACGGGTGTGGAATATACCATCAGCATCTAAAGGGTTAATGAAATATTGCGAAATTAAGTAAGAATAAAGAAAAACGAACGAATATGGTATGAAAAGGTGAATGATCGAGATGCGATTTGATATCATTTCACCAATTCGAATAGATTCAAAACCATCTTGGGTATTCTAAACAGTTTGAATCCCGGAGCGCTTTGAATATCATACATTTTTTATTGTCGACTTTATGAAGATGAGACATCCTCCGGTTTTCTGTGGAATGAGATTAATCGTACCCAGTTTAACTAAAACACACAAATTTAGTCAGAAAATTACAAAAAATGACATTTGACGCGATAGTAGAGATAGCGTTACGTTTTGTTTGCTTAATATACTGTATCTCCTTTTGGTGGAATAAGGTACCATCAGCAATGCTTTGAAGAGAGAGCAAAGATCACTTTACGTCTAGTTTACACCATCTATCGCCCCTTGAGTGGAACAACGCTACATTTGCAATGTTTGAGCTTGGCAGGTGGCGCATTGTTTCACTCAAGGGGCGATATATGTCTTTTTTTCGTTCACTTCGGTGTTACCTAGTCAATTCTTATTTTAATCTAGTACCGTTGCTAAGATAACCGTGGGGTGGCTTGTCACCACTAAAATATTAAGACCTGACAATTTCCAAACCCTTTGTGGTAGTCATACATTCAAAGCGAAAATCAATGCATCAGAATCCCATCATATACGGATCTAAGTCTCCTTGCAAATCGGATCGCCGCACTGGCCCATACCGACATTTCTACACAGGATACCTTTAGCTGCAATATGAATAAATTGATCAACATATCAGAAACAAGTGAGAGGTCCATCTGATTGTACTTGCGGTTCGATGGCATGAAATAGTCTAACCACTATGGATATTGATACAAGGTACACGTGGAAGATAGACAGCACTAGCAATCCAGTCAGAAAATCGTAACAATTGGGAAGTGGATACGATTCTAGATTCGATTACGATTTCGAACCTTATGCCTGATTCGATTCGAGAAATACGCTGGGCGCTATAAAAATTGTATCTGAGATTCAAGGTTCTCTCATTTCATTTTTGACAGATGAGCTTCTTTCTATAGTACTAGAAGAAGGCGGCGGGTGAGTATTGTGCTCAGATCACGACCCATTCGCGATCCGGTTGAAACTCTTTACTAGCTTTTGTAGTCACAATGCTGAATGCCTGTGTGATTAAATATCTACTGTACCTCCTTACTAACATTCGGTATTTTGTCACTATAATAATAATAATAATAATAATAATAATAATAATAATAATAATAATAATAATAATAATAATAATAATAATACTTATAGAGCGCCTAATCCCCAAAGGCTCTAGGCGCTTGGCGTACCTACTAAAAAATTTCGAACTTGACAAATTTGGTATAAATATGTTATGTAGAAAGTAATGTAAAATATAGAAAATGGTATTCTGGCTGTGCACATTAGTTTGGTGGGTGCTGTACTCTGGATTCATCAACAGGTGTGGTATTACTGATATCAATTTGGAGGTATTTTTGATACAAAAAACACTTCAGTTTCTTTTTGAAAGAGTCCAAATTGACGCTATCACGGACATTCAGGGGAAGGGAATTCCAAATTGTTGGTGCTATAATTCGAAACGCACCGCGGCCGTACGTTTCGAGGTTATAGCTTTTCTCAGCTGTTCTAGATCTTAAAGCCCGGGACGGGATATAATCGTGGATATGAGATGCCAAATAATGGGGGAGGGTTGAGTCTGATTTACAAAAACAAAAAGTGACTATCTTGAACTCTATTCGTGCCCTTACAGGAAGCCAATGTAAAGTCTTCAGCATGGGGGTGGCATGTGAACTCTTTTTATGATCAAGAACTACCCGTGCAGCATTGTTTTGAATACGCTGCAGGGTGCCAAGGTTTTCTTCGGCGATGTTAGTGAAGAGTGAGTTGCAGTAGTCAAGACGCTGCAAGATAAAGGAACATGCTAGTTTTGCACTGGCATCTTGAGACAGGTATGATCTCATATGACTTATACGTCTCAGTTCCAAGAATGAAATTCGGGATAGATGATTGATGTGATCTTTCATTGTCAGATTGACGTCAATGATGACACCAAGGTTCCTGGCTCTGCCAGCAAACTTGATGTCCTCATTACAAATTTTGTTGCATTCTATGTTTTTCAACTTTCTGGGTGTACCAAACTTCATTGCCTCAGTCTTTTCACTATTCATTTTGTGTTTGTTACACTCCATTCACGACGGGACAGAACCAACACAAGCTTCCATGTTGGCCAGTGAGTGGGAAAGGCTGGTGGAATGTTGCTGTTGTACAACTGTGTGCCATCGGCATAAATGTGGTACTGGGTATTGTGTCCTGTGATGACCTTGCCAATGGGTTGGGTGTACAGTGAATACAAAATAGGCCCAAGGACAGAACCTTGTGGCACGCCAAAGCGTAGGGGGGACCTCTCTGAATGAACACCTTTAATTACAACAGACTGTGTGCTGTCTGATAAATATGATCGAAACCACCTTAAAGGCGGACACGATATGCCGAATGTAACTTCAAGTCGCTTGATAAGGATGTCGTGGTCGATCGTATCAAATGCGGCAGATAAATCTAACAATGTAAGGATAGAAACATTTCCGTTGTCAGCAGCCACGAGTAAGTCGTTGCTGATGAGCAACAGAGCCGTTTCAGTAGAATGATTCGGCCGATTGACAGATTGAAAGACTTCCAAAAGGTTGTTGTCGACTAAGTGGTCGCTCAGTTGTGCAAGGACCACCTTTTCGATAATTTTAGCAATAAATGGTATATTTGAGACGGGTCTGTAGTTTTTAAGTATATTTGGGTCTAGGTTCGGTTTTTTCAAAAGCGAGGTTACAACTGCGTGCTTGAGATGCGATGGAAAAACACCTTGATTGAGTGATAAGTTTACAATGTCCGTTATGAGCGGCACTAAGTCTGTTAAGTGTTTATGCAAAAGGTCGGTGGGGACTGGGTCCAAGGGACACGACTTTTTACTGCAAGCCAAAATGCACTTTTTGATGGAATCTGCACTGACAGGCTTGAATTTAGAGAAGACGCCCCCCCCCCCGAAAAAATTCATAACAGGGCGGGTTAGCCGACTTCGAATCGAGCTCGGATCGAAGTTTTGCAATTTTGTCTTTGAAAAAATTACCAAACACATCGGGTAGCTCTTTTTCGGAGAGGTTGGAAGGAAGGGCTGATGATCTACCCCTTCCAGTGAACAAGTTTGCCACATGGTACAGTTCGCTTGTTGTCTGGCAATTTTCAATTTTACTACTTATATTCAATGACTTAGCATCGTTAATGACACTAGTTACTCTGTGGTTGGAATGAGTAAATAGTTCACGGTAAACAGTGAGTTTAGATTTTTGCCACTTCCGCTCCGCTTGGCGGCGAGATCACTTGGTCTGCACAATTTCTTCGTTTATCCAAGGGGCCGGATCACGATCGCTGATTTGACGTGTTCGAAGTGGAGAATGTTTGTCAAAAACTGTGTGGAGAGTTTGATCGTAGATCTCAACGAGTTCACGTTTATCACCAGGTACGATTTGACTAAAAGCGATGGCAATGTCCCTCGCAAACATGTCATGACTGATAGCCCTGAGATTCCGAGAAGAGATGGTTACTTTCTTGGGTGTTGGCTTGAGGACATCAAGCGTCATGCTTATTAGATAGTGATCAGAGACACATTTGTCATCGACAATGACTGTTTTAACAGTTGGCTTATTTTCACAGACCACCACCCAATCGAGGATGTGGCTGTGACGGTGGGTTGGTGAATTAACAATTTGAGTCAGGTTACATTGGTCAAGTCGTTTTTTAAGTTTGTTTGGATTCAAATCCGACGGAGAGTAGTAGGTAATAATTGAGAGTTTACGACCACTTTGTACATGTACAACATACGTACACGATGCGTTCACCAACGTGGAATTCAGTGTTAAATCGCACGCTTGTTCACAAAAATGTACAGTGGTCTTGAATCCCCCCATGTTTTTTGTGACTCCTAGATCGCACTTTTAACGTTCAAATACTCGTGGTGAACGCGCGTTTTTTAAAAACGGGTGAAATTGTACATCTTCACTTTTATCTTTTACTTTAAAAATTTTTGTATACGTTCCCATCGCAGCTCGGACCATCGATCCATCGTTGGTGAACGCGAGCAAAAAATTCTGGGTCAGCATCAAAAAACGGCCTGCGGATTCAAGACCAGTGGTCCAGAACTCTCAATTGTTTTGAGGCGGTGGGTTTTTCCCATTTATGACGTCATTAGGGGAATTCCCCATTATGAGAATTCCCAAACTCAGCTAATTGACCGATCGGATCGCTCGATTCTTCGCCGATCGACCGATCGGATCGCTCGATTCTCGTAAATTCGATCATATGGAGTTATCTCCCCTCGTCGTGGGGTGGGGGAATATCCTAGGAAATAAATAAAAGTGATCGATATATATAGGAGAGAAAAAAAAATATATAAATAATAGTTATTTAGAAAATTAAAATATATCAAATCGAATAGATAATAAAAACGTAAATCATGAGCGATTCTCAGGAAATTAGAGTGAGGTTTCTTTTAAAAATGCTGATGAGAGCCTACGCATCCTGCGTGAACGAACAACTAGGTCGTCTCTTGTTAGAACGATGCGTCGGATGTCGGGATCACCTAGACTTCGATCACGAGAATCATTCGTGTCTGTGGATGGAAAGGGAAGATATGGTCGTCAAGTATTTCGAACTGGCGTTCGAACGCGTTCAAATCAATGAAGTGATCGCGTTTTGGAAGAGATTACTCTTCTGTAAGGATCAAAGCAAGCCCACAGTTTCGGAAGAACTGCAATTGGCGCGTAAAAGTCTGACTTTAGAAGACAAGGGATGCATCAAGAAATTATTGCTGAACGAAGCATACGTCTAAGTTTTTTTCGTTGATATAAAATAAGGGAGAGTAGAAAATAAAAAAATAAATACACACATAAAAGTTTTATCTAATGTTAGAAGAAAAAAAAAACAAAAAATGAGAACCAGAAATAAATTGTATCCGACGTTAGTGGACGACGAGACCAAGAAGCCGATCGACGTTTCGCCGACGGCGCCATCGCTAGAAGAAAGAGAAAAAGGAGAGAGGTATCGCATCGATCAAATCAATAGAATCCAAGAGTATCTAATTCGAGAGAGGGATTTTCGTCATTCCCTCAAGAAAAAGTATTCGCGTTTCGTGACAATTGTCAACGCGATCGACACGACACTCATCACGATTTCCCTGGGTTTACACGCGGCTGGCATCGGATTTTTGTTGACCGTGGTCGGCATTCCAATCGTGTTGACCGTAGAAGGAGTGGCTCTCGCCGCCGGATTGTTTAGCACGCTCGGAAACTTTTTGAGTAGGAAATTATATCTGAAGGCGAGGAAACACGACAAGATTCGCATCTTGGCCGACTCCAAGATCGACACGATATCCGAAATGATCTCTATGGCGTTGAAAGACGGTAGGATATCGGACGGAGAATACTTCGCGATATTGAGCGAGAAAACGAAATACGATGCCATGAAAGAAGCTGTGAGAATCAAGACTCGTCAGATCATCAAGGAAGAGATGAAGGATTCTCTCGTGGAAAAGGGGAGGAAAGAGGCCAGGGAGGAATTCCGTAAGATGATAGAACTCAAGAGCAGCGACTGAAAAAAAAAAAATATATATAATAAGAACAGAATTTAAAAAAAAAAAAATATTAAATTTATATATAAAATAAAAAAAACGAAATTAATTTAAATAACTCTTAAAAAAATGTATTGCATAAAGTGTAAGAGAGTTACCGAGATGAGTAATTCTAGAGAAGTGTGAACTAAAAACGACAGACGGATGCTTCGCAGAATTTGCGACGTGTGTGGTTCTGTCAAGATGCGATTCGTCAAAAAAAAGAACGTGAGCAAAGGTAAAGGCATCGTGAATAAAATGATCAACAATCTACCTTTCGAAATGCATCTGCCCGGTCACAGTTTCACGGGACCCGGAACGAAACTGAACAAGAGACTCAACGCCGATCTGACTCCCAAATCTTGGAGCAAACCTGTGAATAGGGTGGACGCGGCCACGTACGATCACGATCTGTGCTACGCCGTACATCCCGACACCAAGACTTGCAACGACGTCTGCGACAAAAATATGTTGTGGAGATTGAGAGGCATATCGAATCCGACCAGGAGATAGAAGATGGAACGTTCGCTGGTCGGCAATCTGATTGGTGCGAAACGTCGATTCGGATGGGGCGTTCAAAAAAAAAAGCGCATCTGAAAAGAAGAAGAAACGATTATTGACGAGCGAATTGGCCGAGGAGTTACACAAACCCATAGTGCGTAAATTTCGAAAGAGAAGGGTGTTCGTGAAGGGTCTGGATGATATTTGGTCTGCCGACTTGGTCGACATGAGATCGTTTTCGAGGTGGAACGAGGGCGTCAAATATCTATTGACGGTCATCGACGTGTTTTCCAAATACGGTTGGATCAGAGCTTTGAAGAATAAATCGGGACCTCTCGTCGCCGAGGCTCTGAAGAGCGTGTTCGACTCGTCTTCTTGAAAACCGAGTAAATTGTGGGTGGATAAGGGAAAGGAATTCTACAACAAGGACGTTCGTCGATTGGTAGACCTCTACTCGATCGAAAACGAAGAGAAAGCCAGCGTGGTGGAACGTTGGAATCGAACGATGAAGGAAAAGATGCACAGATACTTCGCAGCGAATTCGACCAAGAAATACATATACGCTCTGAACGGCCTGGTCAAAGATTACGACAACACGCGACACAGATCGATCAAGATGACTCCCACGGAAGCTAGCGATCCTCGAAACGAAAAACGGGTCTATGCAAATCTATATCCCGAGAGATCTAAGATCAGGAAGAAGTCTAGAACGCCGAAATTTGCGGTCGGCGATCGAGTGAGAATCTACGCTTATAAGAAGCACTTCGAAAAGGGTTATTCTCCTCGATGGACCTCGGAAATCTTCGTGATCATCAAAATATTTCACACCGATCCGGTGACTTACGAAATCGAAGCTTTGGATGTAGAAGAGATCATCGGAAAGTTTTACGAACAACAATTACAGAAGACGAAGTTTTGATGAAGAAATCAAAAAATTTTTTTTTATTTACTCTCTTTGACATTTTCTTGTTTACACACATATATATATAAGAGAGAAAAAAATAATAAAAATAATTAAAAACTATTTTTAGATAAAGAAAGCAAGTTAATTAATAAACAAAAACTAAAAAAAATCCTTTAAAATGACAAACATACTAGATATAGCACAAAGCATAGTGAAAGATGAAAGTATTCAAGAATATGAGGTTCACGAATACGAACCGGTAACCGGGACGAGTTTGAACAATGCGGGAGAGATAAGAATCAATGTCGAAACTCAAGATCTATTTGTACATCCTAGCGAGAGTTACATAGTGGTGCAGGGACGTCTCACCAAGGAAGATGGGAGCGACTACGCCGACGACGACATGGTTACTCTAGCCAATAATGGCATCATGCATCTATTCAGTAACATAAAATACATGCTATCCGGACAAGAGATAGAATCTGTGTTTCATCCCAGTCAGGCCACCATGATGTTCGGACTCTTGATGTATCCTGACGATTTTTCGAAATCCAGAGGGCTTAATCAGTTGTGGGTGAAAGACACTGTCGGCCCTGCTAGCGCAGGCGCCGCCGCGATATTCGACTACGTCGTCAAGACGTCCAGACTTAAAGGAACGTTTTCGTTCAGGATACCTTTGAAACACATCTTCGGATTCACGGACGATTACAACAAGATCATGTACGGATTCAAACACAATCTGACGTTGATTCGAAAAGGAAACGACGATGCAATAGTGAGACTCACTGCGACCGGTGCAGGTAAGATAACTCTACACAAGATATCGTGGTTCATTCCACACATGGAGCCTTCGATCGTGGAGAAAGCGCGTCTCTACAAGATCATAGAATCCAAGAGTAAATAATTACCCGTGGGATTTAGAATGAGACAGTGCGACACGGCAAGCATTCCTCCCTCCACGAATCACTTCGATTGGAGATTGACGGTAAAATCTGCTTCCGAGAGACCGCGTTTCATCGTGGTTGCGTTTCAGACCGATAGGGACGGGTCTCAGGAAAAGAATGCGTCGCTGTTCGATCACTGCAGTTTGAGAAACATGCAAGTGTTTCTGAACGCCACGAGATATCCAGCTATTGATTACAACGCATCGTTAGACAAGAACGATTTCTGCAGACTGTACGGCGACGCCGCTGATTTTAGAAAGAAGTATCACGGTCTAGACGAATTGATGAGCAACCCCAACATATCTCCCGGCGAATACAAGTCGATGTATCCCATGTTCGTATTCGACATCAGTAAACAGAGTGAACGACTCAAGAGTAGCGTCTTAGACATTCAGATCAAGATGCAATTCGATAGGAACGTTCCGAGAAAAACCGAAGCCTTTGCCCTGGTCCTGTTGGACAGAGAATTACAATTCGAATCGGATGGAAATAAGATGTCGATCATTCGATGAGAGACGAGTGTGAAAAAAAAAAAAAAAAAAAACAAAAAAAAAAATAAAAAGTAATGAGTCATTATTAAAAACAAAAAAACAAAAAAAGAATAAAAAAATAAATTCGTTTTTAATGATATTTTTTTAACAAAAAAAAAAAGTTTCATCCGAGAAAAAATCGTCTTTTTTCAACATTCTCAACGTATAAAATGTTACAATTCCTAAGTAGTCACGTAGAAAACGAAATACACGTTCCATTTTCATGTTTGAAAAAAAAGAAGATATTTACGATTACGTTCTGAATTATTTAAAAGATCGCGTGCTATTCACTCGAGAGAAACAAAAAGGATATTTCGTGATGAAGATATTAAAACTCGAAGAGATCTTAGATTGTTCGATCCTGTGCGATCGTCTCTCCATTTCCGTCAGATGTTCCATCCTGTGTTGCAAGCCAAAAAACAAAAAAAAGATGTGGAAAAATGGTTAGGTAAACAGCGGGATAGATGGTTGGAAATGAAAAGAATGAGACGCGTTCCACCATCACCACTACCTTCTGAAGAGAATGGTAATGATGCGAGTGTTACCAAGAGATGCACAACATTCATTCATAATTATGATTCGGATCAACAAAAGTGTTGTCATAAACGTATCATATCACAAAGAAAAAGAAAAAAAGAAAAAGAAGAAGAATCGACGCTGAAATTTGAGAAAAAAGGAAACGTTATTATAATATATGACGATAGTGAAGAAGAAGGAAAACAAAAAAAAAAGTAATGAGATCATCTTTAGATCTCATTTTTTTGTTTGTTTTTTTTTGTTTTTAATAATCACACATTATTTTTTTTTAATTCATTATTTTCCACGCGTTCACTGTTTGTTCAAAGGATCCAGTTTGATCAGTAGACTCACCACGGAAGTGGCGGCTTCGGGATTATTGGTTTTCGTAACGAAATTAATCCTGTCACCGGCGTTCACTTTGAGAGGCGTGCCGAACGTGCTAACATTTGCGTGTTGATTCTCAGTCTTTTCAACGCTGTATCTCTTATCGCTCTCCACAACATTCACCATGAGATTGACGATCGCTCTGTTATTCAAATCCGAGGAAGCCAGACTCATTCGAAGGTTTTCACCTCTCAACGGCATGGGATATCCCACCTGACCATGTTTCGATCCGCTACTTCCATTTCCGAAAGACCACTCAGCTTTTCCTTCATCTAAGGTGCCAGCCTCTTCGGCCCACACGGTGATCAATTGTCTAGCATATTTGACTTTCTCCACCACCAAAATCAGGGTGCAGGCATCCGTCATGTGCACGGGTTCCGGTAGATTCGTGAGCGCGTGTCCACCCATGTCTAGTTTACCTTCCATGATGTTGCCCTTTCTCCAGACCGAGTTGTCGTCCACGTACTTTCTACTGACCGTGCTGGAATCGAATTCGGGATCGTGATCGAGACCGAATAAATTGTGACCATTCATGTTGATGCCACCCTCCATGATTCTGCCAGATTGTTTGTTCAGGTAGAGATCGTCCACTTGCAATTCTAGGTATTCTTGTGATTGTATCATGGCAGAATCCACGTAGCCCTTGTTGACCGCGGTTGAGGCTGCATCCGTGTCGTCAATCTTCAACAGATTCAATATCTTGTGGAATCCCGCATTCAGATCCGATTTCATTTCTCGTCCGTCAGACTTTCTCTGTTCCAGATCTACGTAGTGTTTGGTCGCCACGTCCTTGGGATTCGTGGGAGTGGCCACGTTCGTTATCTTGTTATAATTGGCGTTCAATTCCGAGTGCATCGTTCATAACGTATCTATTTCTCAGGTGTTCGCTGAATCTCGCGTGAGTGTCAGCCACGTATTTCTTGGTCGCGGCATCGGTGGGATCTATGGGATTTGCGACGTTCACCAAACATTAGGATTTCAGATCGAGATCATCGGTCGTGGTTTTATCCACGTAATTATCCAGCACGATTCGTTCGAAATCGGCATTCCCCATGTCGACATAATTTTTAGTCGCATCATCTGCGAAATCTATCGACTCGGGAAGATTGTAGAGCTTCTTATCATTCATGTTCAAAGGTTCTTCTCGAGGTTCGTATCTCCGAACGTAATGTTCGTCCAAGTTGGCAACGTCGTAACCATCGTCGACTTCGAACGTCTTCCTCTTCTTTCTCGGGTTGACTTTTTCGTCGTCACTTTTACCAAATTTATCGACTGGCATGTTGTTGTGGGATTTTTTTGTTTTTAGAAAAATATGTTCAAACGCAGTTTATTAAAAATGAACTATGTTATTTTATTTTTCGTTTTTATTCGATTAAAATTTTTTTAAAATAATTTTTTATCTTTATATATACTATAAAAAAAAAATCTCTCTCTAATGTAAATCATTGAGAATGTCTTGAAATCGATCTCCTTCAGACCATCTCTTGAGAACGTAGAGACACAGGTGACCGCAAAACACTTGATGTGGTGATTGCACTTGTTCTGTGTTGTAACGAACCATCGATTTGTTGAAATAGTTCTTTATTTCTTTTGGCGGCGAGATTCTGTAGCTGTCGAAATAATAATTTTTCTTCTTCCCGTTCTTCATCCACGCCACCCAGTGAGTGCCTTCACCTGATGAATCGTCTAGATTTAAAATTCCGCATTCCGATTGTCGAGGTCTTCTCTTCGGCAAGGCATCTCTGGAAAACACTCCTAGAAAATCTTTGATTTTCAAATCTTTTGCCGCATTCAACAGATTAATGTTGGATAGGGGTTCGTTGGGTAAGATGACACCTTCTACAGATATCTTTATTTTCTTATTCATAAATGCGTATATATTTTTTTTTATTTATTTTATTATAATTTACTAAAATGACATTTTTTTTTTCTATTTTTTTCTTTTTCTTTTTAAACTAACTTTCTCGATGTCACTATCGATTTCTATAATTTTGTGTTCATCTAATTCTTCTTGATTTTCTGGAATCCTATCATCCACAATCATATCTGGAATCTTATCATCCACAATCATATCTAGAATCCAATCATCTCCATTCATATCGTCTAAAATTAGATCCAAAGTCCAATGTCCGAGTGCCAAAGTGCTTATTTTATCATCTAACATGAATCTCTTATTGTCGTCGGCCGTCAGCGAAATCTTGTTGACTATTTCGGTATACAAGTCGTGATTTTCACTTCGAATCGATTTCATAGTCTTATACACCGGACCACTTCCTAACAGACAATCTTTATACTCTTGGAAAGAGATGTTTTTCTTCACCACGCACGCTTTAACTCCTTTGCACTTCTTGATCTCTTCATCATCTTCTAGACGATAAGCATACAGTTTGGGTCTCAAGCCTACGAATTCGACGATCTGTTTACCGCCGCTCTCGTCCTTAAATTTACCCAACACCTTCTTGTTGTCGTTCGATTGAATGTTGGACAGGTGATCGACAGGATAATTGCTCGTGTTGAACCACTCGGCCACGTCCGGAGATATATCTCGGTAGACGTCTTTCGTCTCTATCTCGTAAACTAAACTGTCCATGTCGGTGAACAGTAGTTTAGCTTTATCATCAAATTTTCGTTTGACGTAATCATAGTGAAACTCGTACATCAATTGCTTGCTGACATCTAAGATGATCGGTCCGAGATAATACGGTTTGTCGAACTTCAGGTGCGTCTTTTGCATGTGAACGGCCACTAGATTTTCCGCCAAATATGGTTCGGTGTTTGTAATTGGGTTTCGCCACTAATTTTTTAGCTCTTTTCTCAGACATGACGAGTCGAACGTCGGTTCTCTTCCTGATGTTTTCCATCGATTTACCGTACACGCAGTTGTTCATGAGTTTGAAGAAATCTTTTTCGAAATCGTTCTCGGCTTGAGTTCTGAGATTCGTGTTGAGATCGATGTATTTTTTCATCCAAGGCTCTTCATCGAATCGAATGATGCGATGTATGTCGACTAATTTCATCCCGTAATCGACGTACTGTTTCAAATTCTCGCTGTAGACGATGTAGTTACGTTTGTTAAATAAATTGGGAATGAGTTTTTCCTCGCCTCCCTCGTTCGGTTCCATTCGTTCGGGAGTCAGCGGATAATCATTGTGTGGATCGTGTAATTCTTCCGGATAGTTCAAATCGACTTCTAAAATGCAAGGATAGTCTCTCCATTTTTGCATCTCTTCCGGTTCCTTCACCCTTTCGAAATTTCTAATCGGTAAAGGATGACTCATAGCCCAACCGTACAGATTATTGGCGTCCCAATACTGTATGTATTTAGTCGACCGTTTCGAATCGAAACCTTCTTTCATGTAGGGATTGTTAGCTTCAGAATATCTGTGAGAGATCATCGAGACGCCACCTCTCGCAGCCTTTCGAACATGAGCAACATGTCCACATCAGATAATAATTCCAATTGAACTACGGTGGTCTTCAACAGAGTGTCCCACGCCAGACCAGGTGCGGTGAAATACCAAGCGGGATCCAGATTGTAATTTCGACGACAGACATCTCGAAAATTTTCGAACACGTCTGCCAAGAGCAGAACGTCGGTCTTCAGATAGAGATCATGATAATCTCTCATGGTTTTCATATCGAATGATTTCCACACGTTTTTGGCGTGTTCGTAATTCTCGTCAGAAATGTCGGATTCGTATAATTTCGAATTAAAATCTTCTTTCGAAGGTAGTGCGGTGTCTTTGAATCTCTTTAGATCGTTCATGTAATCATAAGGATAGACTCCTTTCCTCAACATGACGTCTACTCATTCTCCGAAATGTTCGCTCGTGATTTTAAATTTATCCTTGCTCATGTTATCGACTAATTTTTCCAGAGTGGTCGACATGAATTTAAAACTGTCGATGAAACGTATGCATCTACGAATGGATTTCATTTTTTCTTTCAACATATTTCCGTCGATTACTCTTTTCTTCTCCATGAGCTTCCATTTCGTGAAGGAAATGTATCTTTCTTCACTGCTCGCGATGCAATTTAATTCTTCGTGTGAGGTGCCGAGATTTTTCACGAACAGATGACTGTCGTAACCCGAGAGATTGTGAAACATCACCGGATAGAAAGCAGCTTCTCGATATTTTAAATTACACTTGCTGTGAGCCGGACTGCGATACAGACCCGTGTAATGATTGTGGTCTCTAACCTTCTTATTGTCCTCCGAATTCTCATCGAACGATTGTCTGCATATGTGACATTCGGTGGCTCTGTTATTTTCATCCTGCTGCTCTCGCGTGATAATCAATTTCGCTGGAGTTTTGAATTTGTCATATAACATTTGGATTTTCGATTCTAACTCTTCCACGAACCTTTGTGCTACGTCGTCGTCTTCGCACTGTTTCGTGTAGGTGAAGGGACCCATGTCGTGTTGCGAGTCGAAAGTGCATTTCACGTAAATGCAATAGCCCGAAGGTATGTGCTTTTGATATCTTTCGACGTAACTTTGAAGAGCGTTGGGTTGACAGGAACTCATTTTCGCGGTGAAACATTCGAAATCGGCGTACACGACGAATGGTACTTTTAACCTTCTATTGTGATTTTCAAACTTCACGGTGGTGTTGGGTTTGGGCATTTCGACGGCGACACCTTGATTTTCGTTGCAATATTTTTGATGTTTCGCTAATGATTTTTCGCTGTGAAACACGTTCATGCAATTGTAACATAAAGATATCTTTCCGTTATGATTATTATTTTGTTTCGACAGTAATCGGGTCGGATGTTTAACCCAACAATAATGACGATTGTCACCATTCGAAATCAATAATAAAATAATCGTCTTTTCTCTTCCGCGATATGAAGTCTGTCTGAGAGGATAGATCGTTCGATTTTCGTCATCGTATCCTAAGACGTTCACCGCTACGGTGGGATTTTGAGCCTCGAAACATTCGATATGTTTTAACTCTGTTGAAAAAGTCACTCCGGTCCAATCGAGATTTTTAGAAGTTTCCTCATAATGAGAAACTCTATCGGTGTGTATTTCGACAGGGTATAAAGCGGAGGTGACTGCCCATTTAAAACACTGATCATCTTTATTTCTCACGTTGACTACGGCGTGTTTCGTAGTCAAGAAATACAGTAATTCCAAGTAGGAAGATCCTTTCAACGGTTCGTTTTTATTCATGTGAATTTCGAGTTTCAACACCTCATCAAACGTCCAATTACTACCTTCATGTTGATAATTCGCGAGAGACGTCAACATCTTGTCTTTCATCTTTTTGGAAACGTCCGATAGATCTGAACCTCGAAATACGGGTTCGACGTTAGATCGGAAATATGCATTTTTCACGATGCTCTCACCGGACTTCACGTTGATTTTATTCATTATGCAATGGAGTATCATCTTAATTTTTAATCCCATGTTCATGTATTCGTGAAACAAATCTAATACTTCTCTCTTCACCCGTTCCATGAACAATTTCGGATCAACTTTCTTCAACGAGGGAATCACGTCGAAAGTTTTAAAAATGCCTTTGATCGCACTCTCCCGTTCTACGGGTTTCGATTGGAATAGTTCCACAACGAGTTGTGTTACATATTCTTCTCCTTTCTCTTCATCGATTGCTCGTTGAATTTCGCTCGATATATCTCGTTTGTCTTGAATCTGAAGTGCATCACTCATTTTCGTTTTAGTTTTTCTTTTCTTTTCTTTGGAAACTTGATGTTCTTCAATGGCTTTTCGTTTAGTCGTCTTCTTATTTTTCACAACCGATGCATCTTTTGACGTCGTTGCTATCGACATTTCGTTTGCCTTCTAGCGTTTCACAAATATTCTTGTATGACATCAATTTCTTTTGATTTAGTTCTATGATTTCTGAAATCTGAAATTTGTAATAGTTTACAAATCTCGTTTAACTGAGGTATGGTTTTCTCATTTAAATTTACCATTGTTTTGTCTGTTTGCTTCATTTGTAAGAATATTTTTTTTTTTTGAATTTTGTATTAAATAATTTGTTAAAAAAGTTTTGCTTTTTTACTCTTTTTATATATATATATAATAAAAAAAAAAAAAAAGTTAAATTTTAAATTCAATTTTTTTTTTCTTTAATGTGTTTTTTTTATTCAAAAACAATTTAAGACCGCTTCTATTTCTCGCTCGCAAACCGAACACGTTTTCTCGTCTTCGGAATAACATTCTCTACAGTAACGCAGGTGTGTGCACGGTAGAAACAAGACGTTTGCGACACCTTCGCAGACCAGACACTTGGTGGACGTTTTGCTCGGCTTGTTTTCGATGAGTGACGATAACTCGTCCACTTCCGCCATGAATTTGATGAGATGTTCTAAAGTTATGAATTGAGACAGGGTTTTGTTCGCGATGTTTAACACATCGTACAATTGTTCCTTGGTGTATCCGAGTTGTAACATATCCATCAATAATTTTTGGTTTTTGTCTCTATCCCTCTCTTCGTCTTGGATTTTGATCAATCCCAACGTTAGGATCTTGTTCAAATAATCGCATTCACCTTTTTCAATATTACTTATGTGTTCTAGTAAAGGTACGTCATGAGGTTCCCAATTCATCAAATGTATGTCACAACAAAAACATTTGACTTTGTCACCTTTACCCATGTAAACGAAACCCGCGGCGGCTAAATCTTCGGGTTTTTGAGCGAGATGCGAAGGCCAATTTTTAAACGTTTGAAGTCTTGCACGTTCTAGACTATAATTCGGATGTTTAGACTTGATCATTGTTTTTACCTCAAAATTGAGTTTGTAAGAATATTTTTTTTTTTAACTTTTATTTATATATAAAGAGAAATAAAGAGAAACTTTTTTAACAAATTATTATTTAAATACAAAATTTCAAATATACATTATTTGCAAGAATTCATAAAAACCAAATAATCGATCATGACAACAACACCTAAAAGATGCGAATTGAAATTGAAACGAGTCGAAAGGTATGAGAAATGCGGTTTTAATATCTATACATTACAACAACATGATCCCATCGAATTGAACGAGGTCGAGATGGTGGACTTAGAGCGCTACTACTACGAATATCGAATGTGTTTGAAATTGGATGAAGCCGCGCTCGATTTGTTTTACGAGTACCAAAGCGAACTGCTGAATAATATCATCGTCGCCGAAGACAGAGAATTCGTCAAGGATGATTTATTGTTGTCCTATGGAGGGTACATATATCCAATAATCTCACCCGAACTCGTGAACAAATCGGGTGGTGAGAGCGCATTCGCCTATGAAAAAAAACTCAAAAGAGTAAAGATAAACATTCATACCATTTTCGTATGTGGAAAAATGACGAATGTCAACATGCTAATAAATTTGAAATTGGACGAAGCCGCGCTCGATTTGATTTACGAATACCAAAGCGATCTGCAGAACATCGTCATCGCCGAAGATAGAGAATTCGACAAGAACGATTTGTCGTTGCCCTATGGAAATTACATATTTCCAAACATCTCATTCGAACTCGTGAAGAAATTGGGTGGTGAGAGCGAGTTGACTGATGTAAAAAAAACTCAAAAGAGTAAAGATAAATTTTCAACACGTTTTCGAAAAAGGAGAAGACACGAGTGTCAACATGCTAATAACGGACTTGGAAATATAAACAATAGAGAGATTGATTTTTAGCGAAGAAAAATGAAAAAAAAAGAAAAGTAATGAGATCATCTTTTGATCTCATTTTTTTTTTTTTCCTTCTTCACTATTACCCATATATTATAATAACGTTTCCTTTTTTCTTAAATTTCAGCGTCGATTCTTCTTTTCTTTTTTTTGTGTGATATGCTACGTTTTTATAACAACACATTTGTTTATCTGAATCATAATTATGAACGAATGTTGTGCATCTGTCGGTAACACTCGGATCATTACCATTCTCTTCAGAAGATAGTGGTAACGGTGGAAAATGTCTCATTCTTTTAAATTTCAACCACATATCCCGATCTTTATTTAACTCCTTTGTCAGTTCTTTCCTAAGATATCCATCATTAGCGTCTAATCGTTTTCCACATCTTTTTCGCACTCTATCTCGCGATATTCGTCATTATCGTCTAATTGTTTTTCCACCTTTTTATCCATTTTATATATTATTTTATACTTTCTATGATTTATATTTATATAATTTTATATTATAATAACATATTCAAAATCGGTATGTTCTTAAACGGCGAATTCTCACCGAGCAACAAACCCTTGCCGAGTCGCTCAACGTTCCGTCCACTCTTCAGATAGAGACCGTTTCCTCTCAGAGAGTTGCCACCTCTAACGGGTTCTAGATACAATCCTTTACCACTGTCGTCTACGTGGACGCGACACACGGCTCCTCCCTTCTTCAAAAACAGTCCGCTGCCACCCAATAATTTCTCAACTGCCGAACTAGCGAGTCCCGTGAGAGCTCCCATGCCGAGAGTCTTTCCGAGAAAGGGTAGCGCCTTTGCGGCGAAGGGTAATGCTTTTGCGGCTATTCCTGCCAATAGCGGTAGGAAACCGCCTTTCATTCTCAAATTGCATCTCAGTTGAGCAGGACTCATTCTCACCGTCAACCCTCTTCCATCGCGAATCGCTTTCTCCATCCTTTTGATTTGACTTCTGGTCCAGGCGATCGAATCCTGACCACCTCTCATCAGATCTTCATGAGTGAATTTGAATCTCACCGCCTCACCTTGAGTTGTTAACGCTCTCTTAAGTTTCTTCCTCTGTCCTGCGGATATGTTCACGTTTTTAACCACGTATTCTGTCATAATTCTGTTTTTTTTTTGTTTTTTTTAAAATTATTTACTTCAATTGTTTCTTGTTTAATAATTATATTAAAATAATTTTGCAAAATTAATATTGCGTTTATTTTATTTTTGTTATCTATATATATAATATTTTTTTTTTTTTTTGCTTTTATATTTCTCTTATGTGAAATCGTATCGTCACTCTCTCTCCGCGAAGATCTAACAGTTCACCATTTTGATCCATCAACGTGGTTTTGAGACTATACAACGTGTCTAAAATCACTGGTAGTTAAACTAAATTTCGAGGTCGCTCCACGATCTTATAACCCGGCGACACGTTTGGAAAGAAGGAATAGATCGTCGGTTGAGCGCTACCATTCACGTAGCTTCCAGCAATCACGTCCACGTTCACCAGAATGCTATTGACAGCGAGAATGTCGACCGTATTTTCAGATGCCGCGTGGCCTCGATACATCTTTCGATTGAATCCCAACATCTTGCCTATAGAATCGTCCGTGTTGAAATCCACTCGAAAATTATCTTCCAAATCCAACATCGTCTGTAAGGTATTAGGATTGGGAGCGAGTCTGATCTTGTTGCTTCCCTTTCCATCCGTCTTCATTCGCGTCTGAATGTAATTGTTCAAATCGTCTATGTCGTAACTCCCTTTGGGAATTCGAATCTCCAACCAATCCGTTCTGTCGGAATACTTGAACGAGTTATTCTTTTTGGTGACGTTGGGAAAGGAATAATAAGTCTCCAGATTCACCAACGCTATCTCGTAACTTTTCTCTCTATTCAATTCGATGGAAGGTTCGAATTTCGTAGCGAATCGAGTCGAATCGCCACTCACCCCGATTTGAATGTATTGTTTCGCAGCCGTATTCTCGGCTATCCGTTCTAGCAATTCTCCATGTTCGAACATTATATTTTAATTTTATTTTTTTTTTATTCAAAACTAATTATTTGAAGATTTATTATTTTCTAATTTTTTTTATTTTCACGCTCTATCTTATTATCATCAGAAACATAAAACTTGTCGAATCCGCACCGATATTTTCCGCGATTAAATTCGCTTGTCAAATCGATCACGACGAAATTGTAAAGTCCACCATCCCAAACCCTCTTGCAAAATCTCCTGAATTCCGCCGTGCTCATGTCGTTTGTGACGTGATCGCCGTAGATGTGATTGAGATTCTTGAGATCTTGGCGAAAGAGACATAGAAAATTAGCGTTCTCCCTTATCGTCTGTCTGGGCAATCGAAAATAATTCTGCGACAGGTAGAAACAGTCCATGTTGCTGTGTCGACCCCTAACGTAATACGATTCGCATCGGTGCTGTCTCTCCAAAAGCAGATCGTCGAAAATCATGAGATTCTTATCTTCCGATTTCAGTTCTCTAGGATCCGGAACGTCGCTAGCGTTCTCATAAAATCGACACTCGACGTTCGAAGATGCATTTCTCTTCATCAGCTCCATCGCCGCACCGTCCAAAATGGTCGAGAGTGGAGCTCCACTCTTGTCGAATTCCTCCCTACTGTCAAAGATCCTGGCTATGACGTCCTTGGGCAATCTGCGATCCATGCACTCTCGAAGCAATCTGTATTCGGGTTGAAACAAGCTCTTGCCAAACCCGAACAATCTGTCGTAATCCAACCAGTCGGGTCGGGACAACAGATTCATCAACAGATTGGTCTTTCCACAATTCGATTTTCCCACTATCAAGCCTCTTATGCTCTTGGGAAAGAACTCGTTATTCGACCTCTTGGTCGCGGCGTCGTTCCAAGACATATCTTTAATGTTCATCTTTGTTTTATTTTGTTTGTTTGTTATTTTAGATTCTTTTCAAACGCAAATTTTTTTATGTTTTTCAAACTCTGTTTTTAATGTTATTATTTATTTATATCACACCGTCGCGAGTTCTCTTCAATCCGGATCCACTCGTCATTTTAGCTAAATCTTGTATGGGCACCACAGCATCCTTAAAATCTTTCCAACTTTTCGGCGTTCGCTCTAACGCAGCTCGCTTCGCCGGCGGACTGATCAACTTGTCGATCAACGCGTCGGCTGCCCTCTTGCCAGCCACAGAAGCTATCCTACCACTGGCTTCGGAAGCGGCTTTCTTACCAGCACGACGTCAGATATAGTAACTATCTGATTATCTAATCCCGTGTTACCAGCCCGTCTGCTCGCCATCAACAAACTCAATCTCTGAGACAGAGCGTCGGAATCGCTCGGAAGAAAAGTGGTTTTCACCCCTTTGCCAGTCACCGATTCGACGAACTTCTTGTTCATATCCCATATGGGTTTCACCACTTTCGTCCACTTGTAACCTCTGTTGGCTTTGGGTCTCGTCTCTCTGGCATCGTTATTTCTCTTCATGGCGTGGGTCTGGACCAGAATGTCTCCGTAATTATCGAAATCCTGTTCCGTGTAATCTCCAGGCTTGTCGTAAAGGAGCAATCTGCGCAGACCATCAGTTACTTTATACTTATTCGAACCCACGATCAATTCATCATCGTCCATTTCCACTTCTGTGTCTCCCACAGAATCCTTATAAATTCCATACGACTGATCTCTCTTACCGCCATCATCATCAGACGATGCGACGCTACTAGTGGTGATAGTCGAAGCTGTATCGTCGCTCTCGCTCAAATCTGTTTGAATTCCCGTGGGAACGTAATCCGGTGTAGATTGAACGGAATACCGATTTCCAAAACTAGGAGGCAACAAACCCATTTTCAAAGAACTCTCCTTTATGGGTCTCAATTCTTCGACTATCTCCTTCCTGCTTCGCTCTTGACCCTCCGCCACGGGTTTAAATATTTTTGTGGCTTCGCGTCTGAGTTCCATCTCACCAAGACGTCTGCTTCTGTCAGCAGACTGAATGCCTTTCTTAGCACGCTCAAACTCTTCTAAAATTCGATCTCGGTGTCTAGGATCCATCTGTAAAAACATTTTTCGTTTTTAATTGTTTTATTATTTTCAAAATTAAATGTGTAATTATTTTTAGGTTTATGTTTTTTTTTTCTCTCCAATATATATCGATCACTTTTATTTATTTCCTAGGATATTCCCCCACCCCACGACGAGGGGAGATAACTCCGTATGATCGAATTTACGAGAATCGAGCGATCCGATCGGTCGATCGGCGAAGAATCGAGCGATCCGATCGGTCGATTAGCTGAGTTTGGGAATTCTCATAATGGGGAATTCCCCTAATGACGTCATAAATGTGAAAAGCCCACCGCCTCAAAACAATTGAGAGTTCTGGACCACTGGTCTTGAATCCGCAGGCCGTTTTTTGACGCTGACCCAGAATTTTTTGCTCGCGTTCACCAACGATGGATCGATGGTCTGAGCTGCGATGGGAACGTATACAAAAATTTTTAAAGTAAAAGATAAAAGTGAAGATGTACTTTCACCCTTTTTTAAAAACGCGCGTTCACCACGAGTATTTGAACGTTAAAAGTGCGATCTAGGAGTCACAAAAAACATGGGGGGATTCAAGACCACTGTACATTTTTGTGAACAAGCGTGCGATTTAACACTGAATTCCACGTTGGTGAACGCATCGTGTACGTATGTTGTACACGTACATGTACAAAGTGGTCGTAAACTCTCAATTATTACCTACTGAGAGTCATAATGTAAATTTATATCCCCCAGTATGAAAGGGTGTTTCTTGTCCAGGGTGAAAGTATCTACCTGTTGAATAAATTCTGTAAGAAAATTCGACGCTTTAAATTTGTTTTTCTTACTAGGTGGGAGTCGGTAGATACACAAAAAGTCCAGCCGGCAATCATTTAGATGCAAAGTAAATACCGATGCTTCGAATGCTGTATTGTCTGAAAGAACTGTGGATGAAATGTCTAAAACATTCTTGTATACAACACATATTCCGCCACCGGTCCCGGTGGTTCCTGGACAGGATGTAACCTTGTGCGACGCAGGTGTTAAGTTTTGAATTAAAACGTCGTCCCCAACCGAACTTAGCCAAGTCTCTGTAATGAAGAAAATGTCAAAGTCAGCGGCCAAGTCAGAAACTGTGGTTGCCTTGTTGCGAACTGATTGGGCATTAAGGAGACCAACTGTCACTAAACTACATTTGGAACCACACTGAAAGTCACGGGAAACGAAATCAGAATAACGTGGGGAGATTCCGGACCTGTTTATCAGTTTCCACCGTCCGGCCCTCTTACCGCGTTTCGTTTTCCTTTTAGTACGTTGTCGTAAAGAACGTTTTTTCTCGCCATTATCGAGCAACCCAAGCTCACACAGTTGAGTGACGGTGGAATAAGATAATGGGTAATGACTGCTGTTCAATTGATGAAATTGGCTTCTGGTATAGCAAAGATTGTTAGGAGTCTCTTTGTTGTTATTCATACAAACCAAGCGTGAGAATGTTGCCATGGGCAGGGTTCCAGTATACCTGTGAACTGAAGTCCAGGTTGATTTACACTGTTTCCGGTGGGTGATTGAAAATCCTGAGCACACGCTCACCTGTGCAACCAGTGTAAATAATGAATAATATCCAAACAGCATAGTCAGAAACTGTAAAAAAAAACCGGATAAAAATTGTTTTGAAAGTTCAGATTTTCTCAAATATATATTCTGTATTCCATGATGAGAACTTTTGCAAAATATTATGTAGAACAAACACTGATTAAATAGAATAAAATCGGAATATTTGAAGAGCTAATGAACGTGCTGCCTGCCAGGCGCATGCTCATCTACATCAATTGTTTACTTTACGGGAACATATGTGCCTGCCGGGTTGAACAGTTAAGAATGCACGGGGAGAGGTCTCAAAGGAGAGAGCAAATGTCCAACTGATAAGACATGATCTTTCAGGACTACTACATAATATAAACACAAGTGAGGAGCTGGAAAAGGGGTAAATTGTCTGTCTGCCCGATCAAGTATAACAGACTCCCGAGAAATGTTTGCCGCCTTGTAGAGGACCAAGGATCGAGAATTAGATCAATACCACACGAGTTGAAAGCTTTGCGTTGCATCACTGACACCTTGGACAATTTCCCGAAAGAAAGCCGCATGAAGTTCTACGTGAATGGAAGATTATTTCTTGGGTGGCAAAAAGTGAGTCGAACAGAATCTTGTATCTAATCCCTTGTTTGTTGGGGGAAAATGCAACAGAGGTGCGTAATAATGCTCGCACCCGAGAATGTAAAATGGGGTAGAGGATTAGCACATGACTGGCTGAGAGGATGCAGGCTTCTTTTTATTGATTTAAATTCAATTAACACATATATTGAAACAACATATAAACATAAATACATAAAAGTAAGTTTGCCTACAATAAATGAATATATATATCTGTGAACATTACAAGAGTATCTTCATTGTTGGACATCATTCCGGTAACTCCATGTTTTCCTAATAATTCCCGCCCTGCCGATTGAATACATGTATAAAGAGTAAACTGCAAACGCTCTGTAAGAGTTGATCGCTCCCACTAAGCCAGAAAATGACAGGGGGGGGGGGGGGGGGGGGGGGGGGTACTCCGGCTGCATGTATAAATGTATCTCTTGTATATTAACAGGCATATTCGTCAGACATTTGGAGAATCTTCCTGAGTTATGGGACCTAGAAGAATATCTTTCATGTTTATACTTACATGAAATTTTAAACATGTGTTATGATAATTTTTTCATCCCATTCTGAATAATGGGGTTTTCGAGTTAAAGCATTCAAAGAATAGATGTACAATTGTTTCTTTTGTATTTACACAGAAATTACAAAGTTCCGTGTCCAATAACCCATTTGAACAATTTAGTCTGTGTATAGAATCATATGGTTTATTTTGTGTTGTAATATTTTATAGATAAGTATCATCTGTTGCCCGAAAAGTTTGCTTGTAAAGATAATGCTACTTATTATTGCCAATGCCCACATTGGAAGCATCCATGGAAAAGTTGACAGGATGACTAGTTATATATAAGAATACATAGTGCATGCAAATAACTATCTGTTAGTTTATATTTCGTATTGTTGGTCTGATACAAGCTGAAACTGTACAGCTAGCAGGAAGATGACAGGTAGACAGCCAATCTGGCTATGCCATCTCCCTACGGTATACAATATTTTTTGTATTTCTTTACAAACGGAATTATTACTTATTACTTTTTACTACTATTTTCAGTGTGTTTAATTATATTTTTCTACATTATGTATACCGTAAAGTAAACCAATAAATCAAATATGGTTTATTTTGTGTTGTATTGTTTGTAGATAAGTATCATCTGTTGTCCGAAAAGTTTGCTTGTAAAGATAATGCCACTCATTATTGCCAATATTTTCATTTAACAGGATATTCCATATTTTGTGTAATGTATTTTGGTTCCTTGGAAACTTTTTCCTAAAAGGTAGGATAGAGATAACGGTTTGCCTTAATACAAGATCGAATACTATTAATACAAGAATCTTCGAGTACGTTCCAGTTTCCTACTATTGGATATTGCAGCTTTCTACGACTTTGGTATAGCATTCACCACGCTTAAATATTCTGGGGAAAGGTATATAAAGGTCATGAATGCGCCAAATCCATTAAACTCGATAACCGATCCTTTAGCGCCAGTAATATCTTTGATAAAAATATTATTCTTGTGCTCCAGTGTCTAAAAGGAATGGTTTATTATTTATTTTTACACTTGCGTTAAAAACAGTGGCTGTGAAAGGATCTTGTTAGTGGATAATGGTTCACACCTCTTTAATAAAGACCACGCGAACAAAACATTCCTCCAATAATGGTCCAATCGTTTTGAAATCTCTAATATGCCGTCTTTTGTGAGGGACCACATGCTGTTTGCTGCAAATTTCTCGACATATCAACATCAAGTGTTTTTCATGGGCCATTGTTTCGGGGTCTAGTAATTATTTAATCCATACCATTTTTAGGGAACCACATAGTGTTCTGATATGTGAAACTTGATTATGCCATTACGTTTAGTTTTATCCTTTTTATTAAACTATAAAAAGTTGTAGCGTGTACTTTGAATTTGATCTGATATAGAATCTGCCGGGTTTGGAGGACTATTTAGGAATGACTTACGATAAGATTGGCGAAAGTTTGGATTACTGTAACTTTAGCAATCAAAGTAAGATTTCTTAAGGACCAATCAATGAGAAGTTTGCTGAGTTGTTTGGTTTTTCCCCAAAAATGTTTGGTAACATGGGCCTCCTTTTGTACTTCAAATTTTATACCGAGAATTGTAAAAGACCCTTGGTGGGTCCATTTTATAGGTTTGTCTGTATTTACTTCTAGCCCACCGCCATGCCGAGATCCTATCCACACTATTTGTGTCTTTTCGCAATTAACCATTAGGCTGGATATCAGTGAAAAATTGTCAAGTGTATTTAATGCCATGTTTAAAGACTCCTCATCGTCACACAATGCTGTCATCAGCGTACTGGGTAATAATGTATTCAGAAGAATCATTACTCTTTATACCGTTTATTTGGGAGTTAGATTTTAAAAAGGCACTTAGAGTTTCAACACATGAGATAAATAAATCAGGTGAAAGTGGGCCCCCCTGGCGAACACCTCTCGGAATATTAAAAGATTCCGAGCAGTGCCCGTTGTTTATTGTGCAGCTGGAAACATTTCCGTAAAAGGTACTGAACCGCTGGATAATTGAATTGCCGAAATTAAAAACTTTGAAGGTTTTCTAAAAAATTGCATTCCAGCGAATCAAATGCTTTTTCACAATCAACCAAGATCAGCATTCCAGGAATTCCCATAGATTCTGTTTTCTTCAATCAACTATGTGATAAGTCGTGTTGACTCACCTATGAACTTTCCTTTCATGAACCCCAACTGAGTATCTGACATTAATTTGAAAGAACTTTTAAAAATCTTTTGGCTATTGCTGAAGACCCTATTTTTTATCCACGTTAAGTAAGGAAATTAGCCGCCAGTTTTTTATATGTTCTTCCGATTTATCCGTTACCCCATGCATACCAAAAGAAGATAAATCAAAAGAAAATGCACACCAAAAGAGGGTAAATCGAGAGGTTGCAGACCACTATCTTAGGCGGGTGTTTAGTTACACGGTTTCTATGCTTACAGTTGGATTTAAAATGCCACAATCCCATATTTACATTCTGATATTTATCTTACAATCAATCGATGTTTCCCCTGTTGCAAGCTAAAATGTCTACACACTGATACTATAAGTAACAGGACGTTCAGGTGGCGGATACGGTATCATATGAGGCGAGGTGAAAACAATATTGGACGAGGCGGTACGCCGAGTCCAATATTGTTTTTGCCGAGCCTCATATGATACCGTATCCGCCACCTGAACGTCCCGTAACGTATTTATTATGCCAGAGAAAACAAAATAACAATCAAATTTGAACGCCGGCACATTTTCAAAACTAGTGCAAAACGCTATGTAAGTTGTAACAAACGTGCACAGTTGTCTGTCTGTTTGTGTATAATTTCCTTGACAACACAGACAACAGCGATAGACGCTTTTCTTCGTACTGTCACTTTGTCTTGAGTGTGCAGAAAATGTCCGAAACGTCCGATTTTATAGAATTCGAACAAAATAAATGTATCTCGCATCTTTTCCTTCATAGCTGTGATTCATTTCTTACAATTTCATTATAGTGCAGTCGCTATTTTTAAAAAATAGCGTTTGGTACTCGACGTGATGGTATTTACCAGAATATAGAGCCGGGATAAAACAATTTTTTATCCGTTATCGATAGATCGAATACAGTAGTATTTCTCACTTCAAATAATTAAATTTACATTTAGAAAATAAATTTCACAATAAATTTATTATAAAACGAGAGAAAATGAGACGTATAGACACGGAGGGACGTTTGATTGTACTGCAATTTCTTCAATATGGATATAAAAGCACCGCGAGGTGAGGAATTTCCACGTCGAAACAAAATGGCGGTACTGACCTAATACGAGTTTCGTATTAGGTCACCTCGGGCTGCAGGTGACCCAATACGGCTCTGTACCGTCCCACTATTCGGGGGCTGTGATTGGCGAATTTCATTAGTTGGCATAATAAACATGTGTATCAGCCACATAAACTCCAACGAGCAAGTGGGACCTTTCGATTTCGAAAGAGAATGTTTTCTACCTGCAATCATCGAAAACCGATTAAACACGTCGAGGTCACCGTTTTGATAAATATACATTATTACCATTATGTTTGTGTACGAAATGTATGAGAGTCGAGTTCTTGTTTCCAAGGCCATATCTCGACGAGTCGAAGACTCGTCTACATCTAGCATCAAAAACAAAAGCGAGACAAACAAATCAGAAACATGACAAACCATGATTGGGGGTTATGTGACGCGCAGCCCAAGAATGTAATACCATGACGTCATCATGATTTTTATCCATACAAAATCAATTCATAGACGCTGAATGGTCGTAAAATATATGCGAAGAAGTCAAGAAAGGGAGGAATATTGTATGAAAAATTGGTTATTTCCAAGCGGGTTTCTAAGATGGTGAGGTAAATGTCAAAACCACTTCGTTGATTGAGAAACCCGTATCAAGCCTCGGCGGTGTTCCTACTACGTATCGCGACTCACCTTAAAAGGCTCAACGAACATCAGCTCGATTTGATACAAGTCTCTCGATTAACACATAGTGGTGATAACAAATATATATATAACATAGACTAATGTACGTACCCACTAGAATCGATAAGCTTGTAGTTGGCATACACTATCGATGCGTAACAGAGAATGGGCTTCAGTCCCAAAGCTTCAGATATTTTATAAAACGGGATAGCTATATTCTTAGGAAGTCTCTGAAAGTAAAGAACTGACAAGAGCTAGGAATCCAAAATATGGATGCATGACAAAATGACTCCCGTGTCTCCTGGACAAACATCCCGTGACAAAACATTATTTATTGGTCACATATTTCTGCACAATGGTTAATTGTGACCGCAACTAGAGCTGTAGGTTATCTGAAACCGAACCGAGGTTTTTTTTTTTTTTTAAAAAAACCGAAACCGTCGACATCCCGTAATCTAAGGTTTTTCGTTTTTATTAAAATACTCTCTTGCTGCAGAAATTCACAGAATGTAGCCACCCCAGAGTAGTGAGAGTACCCAGACACTGCTAATGGCAGTGTCTGGGTACTCTCACTACTCTGGGGTGGCTACATTATGTGAATTTTCGACATTTCAGCTTAGTTGTGTTCGCAGCTTTCCTCAAGTTGCGCGTATGTGTCAGATCTCGAAAAATAGCCAAGCACAGTAAAAGTTCTGTATATTTAGGTAATTATTATATTGGCCTTCCTGATTCTTCATGTATTATAGCTTATTTCGGGCATTCATTGAGTTTCATTCAATTTCACTGCCATTCAGTTATGATTCCAGACATATAGAATGAGTTTTATTGAATTTTATTTGGCCTCATGAACAAACCGAAAACCGAACCGAACCGAGGTTTTACTCATCCTGAAAAACCGAAGCCGAAACTGAACAAGAAACTTAAAAACCTACAGCTCTACTGACAAGAAGTGACCTAAACTGGACCCCACCCCTGTTTAAAACGCTGGAAGCCAGTATTTAGGCTTTAATGCTTTCTTCATTTTTTTTATATTTAGTTTATGATTATAAGAACGACGTTCTTATAGTTCATTCAGAATTCCTTTATGCACTATCCAATAAATTATAAGAAACCAATTCGCTTGCATGGAATACAACTTAAAAATTAAGTTGCCATTAATTATTTTCTGATAATAATAATGTAATATGTTTTTTTAAATATACAAATTTTAGCTGATTGTTTTTAATTAAGTTAGCTATAAACCAGCTGAGGAAATGCAATTCCAAAAAAAGGTGCTGGTCTTTTTACTCAGTTTGAATACAAGATTCTTTTATTTGCTTTTCGTTATAGGGATATCTGTGTTCCGGGTTCTTTTTTCTTGGGGACATTTTGCCAAGTGGACTTTCGTGCATCATCGCAAAATACGCTCGTCTTTGCTCGGTCATTTTAGAACGTTTCGTATAAGCTAAAGTTAACGTTCTATCATCTGCTCTAGCCCTTCGTCTACACACCCTAGACAATTCAGTCAAACCTACCACTATGAGCTGATAAAACTTTTTATCATATGACTCGTCTGTTTCGTTCACTTCAAAACATTTGATATTTTGCTTTCATATTAATCAGTGATAAATAAAGCCTTCGGTTGATTTCATTGGTCAATTTCAAAACTAGATAATTTGATTGGCTGAACAAAATACAACTGGGCCATATTTTCATAATTTGCATAACTGGGGTTGAAAGATTTCATTGGTCAATTTCAAATATGGACAGTTGATTGGCTGAACAAATACAACTGGGTCACATTTGCATAATTTGAGTACGGGGAATTTAGGTTATCTGTCCTATTTAGGTTGGGTTATATTGCATTAACCCTTTACCTAACATAACGACCCAAACCGGCCAGTGCTATATACGAAATATTTTCATTTTAGGCTTCCAAAACATAGGTTTTGACCCCTCAATGGAACGAGCGCATCGCGCTCGTTCCAATGAGGGTCATAACCTATGTTTTGGAAGCAACAAAAATGAAAATTTTAAGTTATATGATGATGTTTTTTCCAAGTGTCGTCTGTAACACACGTTAGGTAAAGGGTTAAAAAGTCATACTAAGTCGTTAATTTGCGCATATGTGTGTCATATGATAAATAGAATATGAAATAGGTGTTTTTCTCATATGATATTTATGAAACCCGTCCGAATTTTCCGTTTGGGGCTCGCCAGAGGCTCGCCCTAACGAAAATTCTTAGACTCGTTTCATAAAAATCATATGAGAAAAACACTCATTTCATATCCTCTATGAATCGTTAGGTAGGAACTAACTCCTTCAAAACAGTTCACTACAAGTAAGAGAATTTTTTATCTTTGATTAGATTGTACACTGTCGAATATTAGTATTAAAATTACGGAAGAAGTACCGGCAACCAGTCAACATTACTTCTATCGTAAATAATGCGATAATGACCCCTATTAGCTTAGGTTTTAAACGGTGGAAACCACCAACATAGGAGTGTTCATCTATACTGCAGCAAATGTTTTTTGTTTTGTATTCAACTCTAATTCCTGATTTTGCAAACCTTTTAAGGTAGACTAATTGGTGTCTTTAACCTGCAGCCATAAGGTTGTAGGTTAAAGATACTAATTGGCCTATTCTGTATGGCCTATTTATTTATTTATTGAGTTTAGCGGCACTATCGACAACCAGGTCACCTCGTATCGGATAGTTTTACGGGTGGAAGAAGCCGGAGTATCCGGAGAGAACCACCGAGTAATGGGGAGCAACTGTCAGGCCCAACGTACCAACTCCACACAAGCAGGGTTAGCATTGGTTGAAGGCAAGTGCACCATCGACGTGCAGTACGAATTAGTACACATGGCCTCCGGGACCACGCGTGAGCAATTCGGATTAAGTGTCTTGCCCGCAGGTGAGATTTGAACCGATGACCTCTCGGCTTGCAGCCTACATCTCTACCTACTGAGCCACAGCGCATACGTATGACATATCAACAGCCTTCTGGTGCAGTAAAGAGAAACCTAATATCGGTTACTCGGCTTTGTTCCAAGATCGAACAAAAATAAGTCGACACTGCCAAATGTAGGTTTAACACGTAATTTTACCATAACATTTTATAGTTGAAGTACCGGCAGCTAGTTGCCAGTAATGTTATAGACTTTTTAACGGAAGGTGTTTTTTACAGTGTAGAATCAGCAATTATTTTGTCCTATGGGAAAGTCGGATTAATTTATGAGTGTCTCTCTTTTCTTGCAATTGTTTTCACTTTTCTTTCTTGCCGAAACATTTGACTATAGGGGTTACAAGAACATGAGTATTTTTTACTTCTTCATCTGGTGCTGAATACCTTGTTTTGAAACGCAGATTTTCTGTTCATTTCGGGATTGATACATAATTTGTACCCATTCCCACATGTTCATACCCCAATAAAGATTATAAAAATTGCATTCAATGCTTATAATTACATTCCGCAACTGTTTAAACTACTTTTTACCAAACAACAAACGGAAAGACGGAATAAAACATGTACGAACGAAAGAGGCGAAAAACCACCCTCACACAAAATACAAAGCGCACAACTCTGATTTTTATTTTTCACAACTTTAGAAATAGAAACGAGTATTTTAGTAACGGGCTTTATGCCACAGTTTGGAAATGTCACCAAAGAAACATCAGCGGAGTTGATCACTGCGAGAGGCGCTAAAAGTTAAAAACCCGCCCAAACACCGCCCGAATTACATTCTGTCAACTGCGCTCTACCGTAAATGCGGGTCAAAGTTCGACCAAATGTATTCATTGAAAAATGAATTACATTTGGTCATGACGTTTCACCCAGCTGACCAATGGGAATTGAGTATTTGGACCCAAAACGTATAACTACATTAACAATGTAATTAATACAAAATAATTCCTAAAATATAAATAGTGGAAGTTTACTTTGTGCAGTTGTGTTTACCGGGTCTAAAGTCATTCAAAATTCACAAGAATCGCCACTTCTGTTCTTTTCATGGGAATTAAAGTGCAATATTGACTGATTAAAAAATCCATTTAAATATAACATGCTCCACTGTTATGGTTACCACACAGAAATTATACACGAAAGTTATTTTCGTGCTTTTTTCTGTAAAGATGTCCCATGAACTGTGTCAGATAACCATCTTACAATATAATTTACGCTTCATTTTCACTTTTTTAATTAGAGCTGTAGGTTAACCGAAACCGAACCGAGGTTTTTTGTTTTTTTTAAAAACCGAAACCGAAACCGTCGACATCCCGTAATCTAAGGTTTTTCGTTTTTATTGAAATACTCTCTTGCTGCAGAAATTCACAGAATGTAGCCATCCCAGAGTAGTGAGAGTACCCAGACACTGCTAATGGCAGTGTCTGTGTACTCTCACTACTCTGGGATGGCTACATTCTGTGAATTTCCGACATTTCAGCTTAGTTGTGCTTTCCTCAAGTTGCGCGTAGGTGTCAGACCTCGAAAAATGGCCAAGGACAATAAAAGTTCTGTATATTTAGATAATTATTATATTGGCCTTCCTGATTCTTCATGTATTATAGCTTATTTCGGGCATTCATTGAGTTTCGTTCAATTTCACTGCCATTCAGTTATGATTCCAGCAATATAGAATGAGTTTTATTGAATTTTATTTGGCCTTATGAACAAACCGAAAACCGAACCAAACCGAGGTTTTACTCAACCTGAAAAACCGAAACCGAAACCGAACAAGAAACTTAAAAACCTACAGCTCTATTTTTAATCGGTATATTGTTCAAGAGCGTAAATAAGCTTCTCCTCTTTAAACCGAAAAGAAATCCAACAACCTGATCGACTCGTACAGTACGTGGAGAGTGGATTGTAACTAAATCACCCGCGGAGTGGAGTTATCACCCAAGCTATAACTTTCAAATTGTGTACATATCGACAAAAAACACAAGCAATGTTTCAGCCAATGGTCTTCCGGGTTTAACCCGGAGGTCCATTGGCTGAAACGTTGCTTGTGCTGGTTATGCGTTGTAACCAATTTGCAATTTTTGCTTGGGTGGAATCTCCACTCTGCAGGTGATTTAGTGATAATACACTCTCCACGTACTGTACCTCTTACGGTTGATGACAAAATAAAACTTCATCTCTGTATCCCATACCCCCCCCCCCCAACACAACATATTCTCGCTTAAACTTGAAAATGTGGTTGCTTATGTCGACCATTTTTGATTATGAGCTTAGAAGTACTTGCACGCAAATGTGTTCAAATCTAATCAAAGCATCCTGACGCATGTCGCAGCAACATGAGTAGAGTGCGGAAGAGAACCATCGCATTTTTATGCTTCCCTTTCACGTATATCAGTCTATGCTCCCATTAGTCTGCAACATTCTCAAACCACTAAATATACCATTTCTAGACGGCATCAAAGGTGGAAGTGAGTATGGATAATTTATTACCTCCAGAGCTGCGGTTGCAGTCAGGCCTCAAGTAACCCTTCTTTCGCCTAAAGTAACGGAAATAACTGGCTAGCGCTATTCACAAAAACCGCCGTTCAAATTTTATTATATATTTTTAAAGTTTCGCCTCAAACATATAAACTATAACAATACGAATATATCCAGTGTTAACTTTGAAGCCTTTGTCTAACGTAATGATCTTAACTGGCCGGCGCTATTCACAACATTCACCATTCAGATTTTATTATATTTAAATTTTGTTTGTTAAATCATATACTATTCACAAAAGTAGGGAATATCCAAACTGATGTTGATATTTTCGGAAAATGGTAGTGGATAGGCGTGATTGGACACATCACTATGTTACCAAGTTTGGTGTGGATGATGAATGTCACCGGCCCACGAAAACCGCGTTAATGTCTGTGAGGTGCGTTTTGAAATTTTCATTTGTACTAGACGGGCTTTTTCGGAGGTCTCATCGTTCTTTTCTTGGTATAAACTCGTTCATCAATAGTTTCTGGTCGAAACGTAACTTTTAAGGTATGCAAAGACTGACTCGTGACGAACGTTTACGTGCCGTTGGCATGTTGGTAGCTGGCAACATACAGACTGCAGTGGCTCAAATTCTCAACGTTATTCAATCGGTGATTATCAGGTTGTGGTCACGCTACCGTCAGACAGGCAATGTTGATGACAGACGTCGGTCAGGTCGTCCAAGGGCGACAACTACTAACCAGGATCGTTTCATCCACACCACAGCATTACGTAACCGCCATCAAAGTGCCTCAGAAATTGGACAGCAGCTGCACCGAGCGACAAATGTGCGAGTCAGTGGTCAGACTATCCGAAATCGCCTACACAGCTGGAATTTGTATGCTCGACGAACTCGAATAATTCCACGTTTGACTGAATGTCACATCGCAGCAAAACGTAATTGGTGTGGAGAACGACAGCGCTGGGACAATCGTCGGTGGAGGAACGTCATGTTTTCCGATGAATCGAGGTTCACTCACGACTTCCACGACAGGCGAAACAGGCATGCTTTGGCCATGTAGTTGTAATATTAGGCAGTCAGGATTACAGTTTAAAACTCGATACACCTTGAAAGTTCATTCTTGAATAAATAAGATATACTCATGTAGTAGTCTTGACGCAACTCCTTATTTAATTAGCATGTACTGTTCGGGTTCTCCAAATTTGTTATGCTGGGTCCCCCACAGCCCGAGTAGGGTACTGCAGACCTGCGTTTGTATGGCCGACTATGTGTTTGTGAGACACAAATGCATGTATCAAATCTAGTCTTTTAAAAACGTACATGATAACTAGCAAAGAGAATTAATTTATTATGTGCTAGCCTGTGAATTATCGCAATTTATCTAAAAGATATTTTTTCGATATCCATCAACTCGATGGACATCGAGGATTATCCCCCAGTAGCTTCCTAAATGACGTCACGCCTCGCCGCATCACGTCGCCTTGAAGGAACAATCAGCTGATCTTTGTTACTGTTTTGAAACGAACGCATTTCTCATAGACTCGGGCTGAATATTGCGCAATAAAATGTCTCGTAGCATATAGCAAAAAAAAACAAAAAAAGAAACCAAAAAACAAAACAATCTACTCTATTTTATTCAGTATCTGGAATTATCTCATGAGTGTGGACCTGAAAGTTTTATTTTTCACGAGCGCTTGCGCCGTTAAAAATAATATTTTCAGGTCCACACGATGAATTCTTTCAGTAGCTTCCAAAATGACGTTACGCTTCGGCGCATGACGTCGCCTTGAAGGAACAATCATCAGCTTTTTGTTATTGTCTTCAAACTGTTTGCAGTAGAATTGGTTTGAATATTACGCAGTAAAATGTCACGTAGCATATAACAAAAAGAAAATCTACTCCGTTTTAGTGAATATTATTAGTTACCCCGTGTCTGATCACGTGGTACGGGTTTTTACCAACCCAAAGCCAGCCGTATCCCATGAGGCCAAAGGCGCCGCATCACGTCGCCTTGAAGGAACAATCAGCTGATCTTTGTTACTGTTTTGAAACGTACGCATTTACCAACCCGAAGCCAGCCTTCGGCCTCATGGGATACGGCTGGCTTCGGGTAGGTAAAAACCCGTACCACGTGATGAGACACGGGGTAACGAATTTATCTATTGACTTTCCGTTTTAGAAGTACAATCTATTTCATGTGTGAGCACACACAGCATGAGATCTTTTATCTTCCACTGTTGTGCCATACAGGTTTCTGTGGAATTTTTGTGCAAAAGAGTTTTTGTGAAAATATGCCGATATGACTAGTATAAAAAAATTATTGAATTTCTTTTTTGTCTCAAAAACATAGCTTATGAACCCCACATTGGAGAGTACTCGACAAGCTCATTCCAATAAGGGGTCATGAGCTATATTTTGGAGATAAAAAATTAAAACATAATACATGTACACTGTAAAACTGGAATGACGCGTCTTCTACGGGGTATGGACAATTTGTAGATTTCGGAACGAGGCTTCCACTGGGTATGGGAAATTTGTCAGTGGCTGGGCAGACGTATCGTGGGTTTCAATGAATATGGTCTCATATCACGTATCTATCAACCAATCAAATCAAAAAATTCACTTTAGTCAATAGATAACGGGAATTATCGCATGAGTGTGGACCTGAAAGTTTATTTTTCACGAACGCTTACGTGAGTACACATATTCACTAAAACAGCGTGCACATCCTCTATATATTAGATGGCTCGTGACATTCCCGCGTTCTGATTGGTTGAACAGAAACACTCTATTTTCCGATAGGTCGTCAGCGAAATCGCACAGACCTACTATAATTTTTGAAAAAGAATAGTGCACTGTAATAGTGCACGGTTATAAATAGTAACATTCGAATTCGCTTAGAAAATTCCATTGAAGCGTAAATACTTTACAAGACATCTCGTCCCACATATATTATTACATTTAGTTTGGAGAAATAAAAATATCTGTATCGAAAGTGATGTTTGTAGTAGTGTTGGGGGCGGGGAGTTGGTTAATGGAATAATGGTATTGTGTTTCTTGGGGTTTTGGTTCTCTACCTCTCTATCCCAGAACTATGAGTGGCAGAATTAACTTAGTTTACCTGTTTAAACCCTGAACCATTTTCTTTTCTCTTTGGCTGTGAATAAGAATATTATCTTGCATATATGACCGATGAAGAACCCCCCCACCCCACACACATCTACGCGTCGGGACTATCCTCTCCTCGAGGACCACTATTTTGGCATAGTCAACTCAAAGCCATGCTACATTTATTAAATATTCGACTCCAATTCTGACGACATTGTCCCAACTGGAAAGATTAATGAGGATGTCACACATCTATGCCTTTCTGAGTGACATCCCCGGGGTTCTACAAAGGCTTCCCAAACCAAAAGTTTGGACTAGGTTCCGCTTATCATTAGGTTTTTATATGCGGCTGGCTCTTCCACAAATATTTTGAACACCTACGCTTGAGGATTCAACTTTGAAAAACGAAAACAAACATAAACCATGATGAATTGTACCTTCGCGATTCCTTTATCCCCTTCTTGCCAAACAAATCCGCCTGTTATTACTGAAAGCTGTAGATGTGCGAGCCGTAAATGTCGGTGGTCTTTCAAGTCTTCATAATTCAGCAATGGAACCTTTGAAAATTCATAAAAGTATTTATTATTATTATGATTATTATTATTATTATAAAAGTTATTATGATTATTATTTTTATTATTATTATTATTTACACCGTAATCCTATGAAAATCAATTAGAAAAAGATTTAATAATTACATACTCAAAATAACATATCCTAATCGGTGGTCCTCTCTCACTTAACAGTAAAATTAATTAAATTAGCGGAGTCATTGAACATTCTATAACACCAACTTTAGTCATATTTTCACAGAAATGTTGTTATGCACAAAGATAAGATACCAAAAATACTGTTCTCTAGGTTTACACTTCTCGAATTACTGTTACTGATATGATCATATCTTTTATATGACCGTTAAACTCTTACTTCAAATTCGGTGATGAATGATCGGCCAATAACATTCTGGAAGTTGCGCCAGAGAACATGTTTACAATTCATATGCTGCTATCAGAAATGTATGGCCTTTAAGTTCAAAACTGCTGTTTCATAGAAATTTACTAAATGCTTCTAAATATCTAAGTTATTTGGGAACTATTTTTGGAGCGGAAGTGCTGAAAATAAATCAACCAAATGGTTTGATGTTATTGTACTTTGTAGACACACCAAATGTTCGCGTTCATGAATGAATGCAAATTAATTACTGTCTTGTTTCCCAAACAATTTTTTGAATTTTTAAAAAGTTTTTTATTTGTTTGGGTTGATTTTGTATGTTTAATATTGTTTCACTGAGGTTTTTTTTGTTAGTTTTGTTAATGTTCATTTTTTTTATTTAGTTCTTTATTTACTTTTTACTTTTCTCCGCTACCTACAAGGAAATACATACAGTCACTGTCCATAACGACGGGAAGTCCTTGGCATACACACAAACTTTCAAGAGTCTAAATTTGAATAGTTAGACATTTAATGGTCAACTTATTTGCGCAGTTCATATCATTACATGTACATTGCTGGACTTTTCCAGAAGTCATCATTCCCAAGCTACTCGTATATAAAAAAAAGACAAAAAAAAAACAAAAAAAAAAAAACTAGCATAACATTCCTTTTCTCCTGTGTTTTCTTCATGAAGTTTGTTCGTTTTTAAGATAACCGATTTTATCATCCCATTTTGCACAGGGAATAAGCGGACAGTCGGCTGAAACGGAAATTGTGAGCTGTCCGGCGAGACTCACCTAACTGAAACGTCGGAAACTGAAAAATTACACGCGGGTTACCGGCCATATTTGTAAAAATGTGTTCATTTAATGGATGTACCAACGAAATCCAGCCAACACAGACAGTATAATAGTTTGCTGTTATTTCCAGAACACACTGAATCCGAGGCTGTGGATATGTCTTTAAACGTAGAATTTGTTGACTTGACTCACGACAACATTTGTATTTTTTCGAACGAGAATGTGATAAATGATATCGAAATATAAGATCAGTGGCGTTTCAAATACATTTTACTCATAAAATGTTTGATAGTCACTTTCCACTTCAATGGGACCTTGATACGGAAAATCTGTAACAAATGAATCGTAAACCGGGCTCATATCTGAGGCCAATGTAGTCTCCCTGGCTGTACGACTAATTACGAAAACAGATTTTCTAACCTCTCGACCAACAGCGTTTGCACTGTCCGACAAACTGCAAACTGGTGTAACGGAATTGAAAAGATGACTTGGAATAATACATATGGACGCCTTACTGTCCCTCGTAAATAGCCTTCTTACTTACGAGATAAGTCCTACAAGACTAATCGTACCCACAATTGGACAACTCCTATCCAGTTACGTTTGGACAACTCGTACCCACGTTTGGATAACTCGCACCCACGTTTTGACAACTTGGACCCATTCAAAGAGAAATGGATACGAGTTATCCACCCGTGGGTACAAGTGGGTACAAGTTGTCCAGCATTGGGCTCTAATTGTTCAGACAAAAACGGGTACGAATTTTTCAACTGAATCGAAATGGAAAGGTTATCTTTACTGTCAATGACCACACCACATATTACGTCCTCCACCACCCCACACCATTGACTCAACAAATTCATCTATCCCAAAATATCGCACATACTCAACCCAGTGCCCATTTTCTATTGTTTTTGTGACCACTGTTCATGTCCCCAATATACAGGCCCATAAAAACGACCATGCAACCACCCGCCTTTACCCAACTCGTGGCCTGAGTCTAATTCGGGCTACGTTCCACACACTCTCTATCCATACTGAACGCCACCCACCTTAGCCCAGGTTACTGCTACAATACCCAAGGTAGTTGTTCCCAGAATATTGACCCATAAAAACTAGACAATAGCGACTCAATTTTAGAATATGTTAAAGAAACATACGTTTGGTAAAGGGTTAATTCAACTTTAATTTTCTTTACTCACAATAAAGTGTTTTGTAACACAACCAAATTATGTTGTCTTCAAGACGGTGTGATTTGGTTGAAATTTGGTAATATGTAAACAATTCTTTGACTGAAAGAATTAAAACTTAAATTAAAATCGATTCATAGCATGGGGATGTTCTTTTTACAATACATATTCTTGATGAACCAGTAAGTACAGAGAAGATACTGCTCTAAACCAATCCTTTGTATGCCATCAGCATGAATTTAATTATGATTTTGTTCTTTTTTATAACAGTTTTTTGTTCTGTATTTCTGCCATCTTTAATCTTTGTAATTATGTGTTTTCTTGCAAATTGCTACCATTGTACTCAACTTTTAACACTTTTAGCTACAATTGACAGTCACATAAGTAACAAAAATCAACATTCCTCATATCCAAACAATGGTATGGCCTGACCTCTGATTTTTATGTCGCGTAGAACTTCTCCAGATGACATCCAGACTTGCGAAGATTACAACTTCATTAGTAAATATAATGACTGGATTACGACTATGCTAAATGATGATTCCGAGTCCCCATTCAACCATACAAATTTTGAAAACTGCAAATATCACATGCCATGCGATTTCTGAGAAAATATTGCACATCTTGATAGAAATCTTACTATTTTCCACTAAACTGTAAAAGCCTTAACGCCCATTGTGAAACGTTTTTGACATAATAGGTTTCACAGAAATATTTAAAATACATGAAAACGTCTCCTATAATCTTCATGGCTACCAAGACATTCTGACAAATGTTCGACCTGACGATGGGAGAGGAAGGGTGGGTCTTTTATCAAGCAGGGTATCAAATGCAAATTACACACTGATTTATCAGTATTTATTCCTCATGTATACAAGTATTTATTTGTTGAATTATATGTAAAGCATAAAAGACCAAGAAGTATAGTTGGGGAAGTATATGGGGCCAAACACACAGCCCAAAGATGACCTGGATCTGTTCGTGTCATGAATTAATAAAATAACTGACATAATCAATCTGGAACATAAAAAATGTATTCTTGTTGGAGATTTAAATATTGATCTTTTAAGGATTTCCAACCAAAGGGGAACTGACGAGTTTATTGATACGATGTTTAGTCAAGGGTTTTTACTCACAATTACAAAACCAACCAGGATTACAAACCATTCTATCACTCTTATTGTTTATATATATTCCAACACGACTTCCACTTCTTTTCAATCAGGCATAATAATTATTACCAATCTTGCCGATCACTCTGGAACTTTCTACATCGATTTTGAACTAAAACATACCGACAAACCTGAACTGCTAAAATCAAGAATACTCTTCAGTCAAAATATTTGTACTTTTAAAGAAATACTTCAATCGCAAAATTTTCAAGACATTCTGGAATCAACTTGTCCAGATGAAGCCTATGAAAACTGCCTGAATTTTTATAATCAGGCCTTTGAGACCGCTTTACCATTAAAAGAAATCAAGCATAGGAATAAATTCAACAAACTGCTACCCAAGGTCTGTTGACTTCATCCAATATGAATCTAAAACTATATAAAAAACAGTTAAATAGCCCTACAACTGAAAATAAAAGTACTTATAAACTTTATTGTCAAGTTTTAATAAAAGCAAAGGAAGTAGCAAAGCGCAATACTATAAAAATACTCTAACTGAGAACAAAAATGACATGAAAAAACCTTGGCAAATATTAAATCAGGTAATCCGAAATCCAAAAACCCTACGGGATTTCCAAAATCCCTTCCAATTTTAAAGCCAATGTTAGAGACCAGACGAATCCTTTGGAAATAGCTCATGAATTTAACAGTTTCTTTGCCAATATCGGAAAAATGACTAGTGAACAAATCCCCAAATCCAACAAGCTTTTTTCCAGTTACTTAAAAGGAAAATTCCCAAACAGCTTTTTCTTAACCCTTACCTCTCCTAATGAGGTTATTACTGCAACTAAAAAAGTAAAATAAAAAATAGTAAAGATTGTGATGAGTTGCCATCCCATCATTTAACCCAAACGATTAACATTACAGCTACACCACTGGCTCACGTAATTAATCTTTCTTTTGAACATGGTATAATGCCAAGCCACATGAAAACTGCCAAAGTAATACCCATATTCAAATCAGGCGACATTCATATCTTCAACATTTATAGACCCATTAGCATACTCCCAATCTTTTCAAAAATATTGGAAAAAGTAATGATGATTCGACTGAATGACTTTTTGACTGACAACAACATTTTGTATCCGCATCAATATGGCTTCAGGAAAGGTGATTCAACAATTCATCCTGTCTTGCAGTTTCTTCATCATGTCTATGAGGAAAATAACAAATCAACCAAATATAGCACATTAGCAATTTTTTAGACTTATCAAAAGCATTTGATACAATTAACCATTCTATATTACTTAAAAAGATAGAATTTTGCAGAGTTAGGGGCATTGTAAACTCTCGGCTCCATAGCTACCTGACTGGGAGATCTCAGTATGTGGAATTCTCCAATAGTAAGTCATCGCGCACAGACATAACATGTGGTGTCCCCCAGGGCTCTATACTGGGGCCGATATTATTCCTGGTCTATATTAGCGACATATCCAATTCCACTACTTTGAATCTACTTTCTTTTGCCGATGATACAACCAGCCTCACATCTGACCATAACACCAATTCCCTTTACAATACAGCTAATACCAAACTCAATCTTATACATGCATGGTGTTCTGCAAATTATTTGCTATTGAACGCCAATAAAACTAAAAGTATTCTAATCAACCCTACCCACCACGATGCTAATGCATCCTAGAGTTTGAGCCAAATAAATAACATACCAGTAACCCAAGTTGATACTACAAATACCGATAATTCCATCATATTCTTAGGAATCATATTGATGACAAACTAAGTTATAATTATCACGTATCCTCTCTATGCACAAAAGTTGCAAGAGCCATCAATGCAATCAACAAAGTCAAGAGAATTCTCCCACACAGCGCCCTGCTATCTTTGTATTACTCTCTTGTACATAGCTACCTTTTATATGGAATACAAATTTCCAAGTCCGTCAGTTTTTATTGCAGAAATGATCTGCCCGTATCATAAATAACAAACAGTGCAAACTGCCATACAGATCCTTTATTTCGGAGAGACGGGATACTGAAATTACAAGATCTTCATACACGTCATTTGCTTTTATTTGTACATGACAGGCATAATGACAACCTGCCCTCTACCTTCCGTGACTATTTCCGCCAGATCGTCAACTCGTTTGGAGTTACTACGAGGCAGTCAGGACAGTTGAAAATATGTAAATCTAGGACCAATTCACTTCAGCCTCTTCCATCAGTCTTATATCCTACAACCTGGAACAATCTCGATATAAATATTCGTACCATTTCAAGCAGAAAGATGATTACAAGAGCCGTAATAGATAAGCGACCTTATGTAATCACTATCAATGTTATTACAATGTCTATCTGATCTCTGTATCTAAACCATGACTCATAAACCGCCAAAGCACTTTGGGTTGTTTCTACTATTATTTTCTCCACGTGAACCCAGAGAAGTAATGTAAAACTTCTGAATTAGATTAATTGTGCTTCAGTTGCAAAATAGGAGCAGTGCAAATGGTAAGGTTGCAAGTTTCTTATGTGAATAACATTATAATAGACTATTTGGAAACTTTGTCATGATATAGTTCCATATGCTAAAATTATTTGCTTGATATTAACCTACCCTGTCCTCTAGTCTGGATTCGCACCGCCCAGTCCACTATTACGTGATTATATAATCAAATTGTAGTATCCATGATTTTGTGAGATTTTACAAACTTATGGCGAGTACATTTCTCGAGCATATCTCCTACCAAGCAGACTGGGCATCCATGTGTCTCTGGTCAGTGGTTCGTATCCAAGTACGTTAGAACAGCTATATGTTGAACTCACGATATGTACACAAAGTGTTCTTTAGTTAATAATTTATAGCAACAGACTAAGCAATCTGCATGCAGATCTGGGTGACCATAGAAAGACAGCCAATCTGGCTGTATGATCACCCTGCAATATATGTATTTTTATACATACAGTATTTAATAATACACATGTACATTCTTTTATTGTTATCATTGTATTTACAAGTACATAAATATTCTTTATAATCTGTTTTTTTTACATATATTGCAAAATAAAGTATCTATCTATCTATGTGTGGTTGACTTAACCCTTTACCTAACATGAAAAGCAGACGACACTAGCAAAAATAATTCTTGAATAAATAATTTTTTTCATTTTGTTTGTCTCAAAAACATAGGTTATGACCCCTCGTTGGAACGAGCTCATTCCAACGAGGGGTCATAACCTATGTTTTTGAGACAAAAAATGAAAAAAAATTGTTATTCAAGAATTTTTTTTGCAAGTGTCGTCTGCTTTTCATGTTAGGTAAAAGTGTTAAACACCAATAAATAAATAATAATTAATAACATGGAGTGACGTTGCATATAGATAATAATATAAAAAGCGATAAAAGTACATGTCCAATCATTGTGACCTAATAGAGAAATGGTTTTGCCCGTCAACGCTCGGCGGAACTCTGTTGGGCAAGCCACTTTCGACCCTCTTTAAATCTTAAATATTGTATCATGTCTGTACATACAGTATTTAATAATACACATGTACATTCTTTTATTGTTATCATTGTATTTACAAGTACATAAATATTCTTTATAATCTGTTTTTTTTACATATATTGCAAAATAAAGTATCTATCTATCTATCTACCTATCCAGAGAATATTTTCAAGACGTAAAATTATAGCAGGTGGTATAAATCATCAGTGACAAGTTGTTTTAGAAGATTTATAAAATTTACAATCTTTTAATAATCAATTTCGTTATTTAATTTGTGTCATTGATGTATTTTCAAAATATGTCTGGGTATTACCTATATGTAATAAATCTGGAGAAACATTAACAAAATCATTTCAAACTATTTTGAAAACTTCTGGTTGTAAACCAATATCATTACAATTTGATAAAGATTATAAATTTAAAAATAAGGTGGTTCAGAAATTTCTGAAAAGAGAAAATATTCATTTTCTCACAACAGAAAATCCTGAAACAAAAGCAAGTATCATAGAACGATTTCAACGTACATTGAAAACAGGTATGTGGAAATATTTCACACATATGCGAAAATTAAAATATATTGATGTGTTACAAAACTTAGTGGATAGTTACAATCATAGTTTTCATTCGAGTATTCATAGAACTCCTGTTTCTGTATCTACAGAAAATGAGGTAGAAATTTCTCAACATTTGCATGGACAAAAAACTCAAAAGATAAAAATACATTTTCAAGTGGGGGATGTGGTATGCATTAATAACACCAAACGCACATTTGAAAGAGGGTATTTACCAAATTGGACAAAAGAATTATTTAAATTTACGCATGTAAAACGTACAATACCACCTACTTACAAACTTGAAGATTAAGGTGGAGAAAAAATGCCGGGGACATTTTCTCCTCATAAACTTCAACATATAAAAGATGATAAAAAATATATTATCGAATCAGTTCTTAATGGACAATCGAATCAGTTCTTAATATATGGTCAAGACCTGTGGGTAAGAAAATTATTGAGGAACTTAAAGTACATTGGGAAGGATATCCAAAGAAATTTGATAGTTGGATTCCCGAAACTGATTTGTTATAAAAACAAACATGTCATCAAATGAAACTTCATTACTGAATGAAAGCACAAGTGTTGATGTACAAAGCTACCACAGTCAACAATTTAAAATTTGTGGGAATCCATCTGCAAAAAATCAAGTGACTTATTTTACAGATTATTATCATTTATGGTATTATAATTACTGCCATTGCACATTCGAGTTTACAAAGAACTGATAAAGAATTGTGGTTAGTATTATTAAGGAGTTCTTTAGACTATATTCTTCCAAGTCCAGGTTTAAATATTTGAAACAACCACAAGAAAAAAAATTAATTTGTTTTAAATAACACTTCTGAGTGACAGTTCTATGAATATGTTTCCAAGTAATACACAATGTTGTTTTCAAACACAATTATCTAAACCCATTCATGTTGATAAAGAACGATGGGAAGTAGGTTTACTTGAAGTAATTGTATCTTCAGAGACAAAAATATTAGAGATGAAGAAACTGTTTTTAAAATCATTGTGACAGATAGCAAAATATCGACTCATATCGATAAATCATCTCTGAAACATGTGATTCACAAAGGTGTTATTGAATTAAATATTTTACCTGGTGCTTAAGCAAATGTCGGTCATGTCATAGATGCAATGCAATCAGAAATTGAAGAAAACCTTGGAGATTCTTTTAAAACATTTTATGTATCATTTCATGCTGGATATTCACATCTCCAATGGCGTGTAAAAAGAGTAGGAAATAATATTGGAAAGTGGGTATTGAAATGTCACAAAGTTTATTACAAAAACTGGGATGTAAAAATATTTTTTCTCTCATCTTTCCTAACACGGGAGAGATGCATTTAAATATAAAGTAGATTTAAATAGTGATTTCAATCAACTTTTTTTTTATTCAGACATTGCCGATCATATATTTTTAGGTGATACTGAAGCACCTTTTTGATGGGTAATTCCCATTGAATCACTACAAGCATGTCAACACATTTACAAAGAATTTGATAATGTACATTATGTACCAGTATCAAAATCTTATTTTGATCAGATTAGTATAAATATAAATGGAAACACTTGTAAACCTATTCAGTTTGTCAGTGGTAAGACTGTAGTAAAGTTGCATTTTAGAGAGCAGAACAAATTACATTTATAAAAACGATGCCTGTATCTCAAGGTATACCATGTTAATATTTGTATGGATTAGGTTCTATGTTTCGTACAGCATTTAGAACAGCTGTACTAATTTGTAAAACACATAGCAAAAAAAAAATGCATTTCAAACTTTAAAAAATGAAGGATTGAAACATGGTATACAGATGGCAAAAGAACTTTTAGGAAAACGTTAAGCACCTAAAGAAATTTGATTCACTCATGGAAAGGATCTTTTGAAAACAGTTGCTGAATCTGCTGTGGGTATGAAAAGACGAAAACGAAAAGCAGTAAGTCATTCTAAGAGATTTTCTCAAAAGAGGATAGGCGTATAGGCGAATCGAAATTCAAGACCACTTGATATATGTGATTAAAATCATGATGTTACATGGATAATGCGAACAGTTTGGAAGTAGTTTTAATCCAGATAATGTTTCATCAACATCAAGTGGAAAAGAAAATATTGGTGAAATTTAACAATTTCCAATAGTCCAATAGTATATTTAAACAATACTCCACCAATAGAATTTTTAATTCCGAAACAAATAACCAAGTGGTTAGATTTTGAAGTATTTACACTTGAAGCTCCATATACACAAATTGCTCCCATTAATCATTTTTTCAAATTATGTTTAGCAAAATTGATGTAACATTGAATGGTAATCTTATCACCACCAATACAGATCTAGATCTTTATTGAGGATTTTTGGAAAGTTTTCTTAGTTATTCAAGAGATGTGAAAACATCACAATTGGCTGCAAGTGAAATGTGGTATTTAGATTCTGCTGGGACACATACTGAAACTGTAAAAAGTTCAACTAAACAAAGGTTTGACTGAATGTGCAAAGTTAATAGGTGCTAGTAAGTGTGTACAGTTAAGAGAAAAACTACATTTTGATCAAGTTGTGAAAAAAAAAAATTTACCAAATGGAGTTGAGATGAGAATTAAATTGCATCGTACTCTATCTAAATTTTGCTTGATTGGTGGTGAACATGTAAAAATTGAAATTGAAAAAAGCTATTTTTAAAATACCAGCATTAAATTTAATTCCAAAATTTGCAAATGATCTTAATGCACAAATACATCATTCAAGTTACAAAATGCATTTAAAATTAAAACATTTACAATTGGAAACGGTCTTCGTTCACAAATAGAAGACAAACAGATACCAAAACGAATTATTCTTGGCTTAGTATCTAATAGAGATATAAACAGAGATATTGGCACAACTCTATTTAATTCCCAACATTTCAATTTGAATAAGTTGGAAGTAACAGTAGATGGACATTTCATTAAATCATAGCCCTCTGAACCAAATTTCGAAGGTGGACTTTATCTAAATTCATATTTATCATTGCATGAAGCTAAGGGCTTCTTTTGACAAAATCAATCATTTAATTTATCTTTGCGGGATTATGCAAAACTATATACTCCCTGGGGAATTAATTTGACATCACATCAGTGTAGTAGTGGGCCATTGGCTCATCCTATAAAATCTGGTAATTTTCGAATTGAACTTCAGTTTGCTCAAGCTCTCGACGAGGTGACCAACGTTGTCGTCTTTACAGAATCTGATAGTGAGATAGAGATTAATAGACTTAGAAACGTGATATTTGACTATTAAAAAGGATGGTTCAGTGTGAACATTGCAACATGTGTGAAGAAAAAATACAAACATTATTCTAAGAATGTGTAGTGATAGAACTGACCAAATCCATTAAACATAAAATGAAAAATATCTGTGAAGAATGTCAAACACACACAAGAATACTAATAGATTTGTCCATTGCAGAATGTTTACAGAAACTGTGTCCAGTGACTACACTATATAATCTACAACAAGAGATGAGGAATAATAAACTTATTAGAATATTGTGCTCGTATAGACTTTGAAATAGACCGTCAAAAAGACATTCAAAAGTGGGCAGATTTAGTCAAAAGAGACTGGTCATATTATACAGCATATCTTGATTAACGGCTCTGTGCCAGCCCTTTTTAGGGCTAAGAATATGGAAACCATACAATTACAATATATACTTGACAGTTCTCATAGGTTGTCATCCTTAAATGGAAAAGTGTGTTCAAAAGACTTGTTACCAAAACAGGAACCTAAACATAGACAAGAATATATTATGAACACAGATTTATCGAAAGAACCAGGAGAATATTGGATAGCAATATACTTTAAAGAGAATCATTCTGCTATCTACTTTGATTCGTATGGTTTATCACCAATGGATAGAGAGAGACATACAATTTCTTCATAATGAAAGACACAGCCTCCTAGACAATAAATACAACGAGACGACAAAGTGATTTTAGTGTTGTATGTGGAATGTACTGTTTATTTGCTTTAGATCATCTTGCAAAAGGATATGATTTAGAGAGAGTTCTTACTATGCAATTTCATCCAAGACATTTCCAAGAAAACGACAGAAAGGTTCCACATTGGTGTGAGCAAAACTATAGACACTAAGTAAAATGTAGGAATAAAAAAAATCAGGTGTCAAAACAGAACTCCAAAAGTATTTTTCCATTATATTTTTTATTTTTTGCTAGATAGTAAAAATTTATGTAACACAAATAGAATATTTTTAGTTCGTTCTTATTTTTATTTAATTCAGACAGTAAATGAGATGACTGAATACTTTCATTCAGTTTTATTCAATTATCTCGATGTAAATAGGTGTTTCATGGATTGGTAACCTCAGATCTTGGTGAATAAATGTTCAGTTCATAACAATATACTGGATTAACTTTGAAGAAATTTGTGTTATTTGTTAAAATATCTGTGACAGTTTTGTCGATTTGTTAGGTTACTTCTATAATTTTTTTTATACCGCCTCTTACATATCTCATCAGTAAAATAGAGTCACGAGCCACTTCTCTTATTACTGTGAGTACTAGGTTTATATTGCATGCATCACTATCAAATTTTATATTTTGATAAAACTCTTTTCAAAATGTGAAAAGTTGACAGACAATCATATATAATCCTAAATATTTTACACCTAAAACAACTGTCACAAAACGTTCGACCACAACGCGCGCCATCAAGTTTTTTTTTATTTTGTCTTTCTTTCTTAGCCTTTTTAAAAAAGCAGAGAAATAGAAACAAGAATCCTAAAACCAGTTTGACATAAAATAGTGTGCAAACTCGCTTCTCTCTTATTACTGTGAGTGCTAAGTTAATATTGCGTGTCTGTCGCTGTACGCAAATTGATGTGATACAGTTGTGAGTCGAATGAGTTGGTCTGGCTAGGATCTAGTTCAGCGATCTGAACGTAGCGGCTACCCACTACGTTCAGATTCTGTCCATTCACTTTTTCAGCACTCATCCTGACCAAAACTGAGTGGAACCTTAGCCATGAAAATAGGAAATATTGATTGATCGCATGCCTCTCTTGACAACTGTCACAGAGCAATTACTTATGCCTTTTAGTCTGAATCAGATTTTGTTTGATGTGAATCGTGAGGTGAACAGTGTGACTGTTGTCTTTTGTGTTAAAAAATAGCCATTACTGTTTACAGTTGGAATCACGTGATAAACAATGCGCTGGAATGTGCACAGACAAATACCTGTGCTATTCGTCTTTTCGCAAGAGTGCAACGGAAAAGTGTCTGTGAAATTGATATGCATGATCAAGGACCTCATTAAAAACGTGTTTGAAAACATAAACAAACATGGCGTCTTTACGATGTTCAGTGCAGTTACTCCGTGTCAAACTCACGATATGCCATAAATTTGAGCCCACTTCAGGCTAACCTAAGCTGCAAACCTGTAATTTGTAAATAAATATATCTACTTTAGATGGCAGTGTGTAATAGAGGCATACAATTGACATATAGTTCCAATTTTCGCTCCCAAGCCTCGCAGTCGTAAATATATCTCCTTTAGATGGCAGTCGGTAATAGGGGATACAAATGACATATAGTTCCAATTTTCGCTCTCAAACGTCATAGTCGTAAATCTATCGAAAATTGCTGATAATATGAATGGACGGAATCGGAACGTTGTGCGGTAGCCGTCACGTTCACTAAGATCGGTGAACTAGCTATGATGGGCGCTCAACAACAACGATACTGACATTTGGTCGGGGGCGCATCGTGAACAGATTTAATGCAGCCGGTAGTTTTTGCCCATCCATATCCACTCTGGCGAGTTTTACATGCGTGTGTGTTTGTTTCTGTGCCGTGATCGGTGTTGTAAGAATGTACGCGAGTGTCGAAATAATTACAATTCGTTGCTTATGAGATGGTTGGGGAAGGTTCAAGGTACGAGCGGCACCCAGTAGCCGATGCTGATATCAGCTCGAAATGAGTTCGGTAAACAGAGTTTATACACCCCGTAGCTGTTCCCTGTCCGTCTCCACTGTGGTATGAATGTGTAAGATCCGGTGTTGTTCATTTGTCGCGAGAATGGTTTTGTTGTATGAACTTTTAACCTAACTCATTATAGAGTGTATTTAGTTTGGAAATGAGCTCGCTGTCTTTCAGTCGGTTCAAGGTTTTGTCAGCGATGTTTTGTCCCGCGTTTCTAACATTTCAATATCGGCCCACTCGTGACGGGCTATGGTTGAGGTTCATAGGCCTGCTTGGAAGTCTACGTTGAAGTTCTGTTAGGTTTGTTTTACTGATATTTTTCGTGACGACTGTCCCATATTCGAGGACTGGTATGATGCATGGTTTATAGAGTTTTAGTCGGGTATTTTTGTTGGCGCCCCAGTCAGTATCTCTTATCATTTTTAGGCGATGCACTTTTGGTTTGGGTTGCAGTGCCTGTTATGTGAGTGTTTAGGGATAGTTTCCTGTCCATAGTTATTCTTAGGAAATTGGTCTCGTCGGAAGTTTTAAGTTCGGTATTGCATAGGTATAGGTCGATTGGTAGCACTTGTTTTTTTATGTTTTGTTTTTGACGCACCATTTCTCCCACCAATCTTCTAGATCCTCGATAGCGTCATTTTGTCGATGTTCGATGGTGCCACGGATCTAATAGCGCTATAGAGTCCCTGTCATCGGCGAACTGATTTCCGCCCGCTTCGTGGATGTCCTTGTGACAGACTGAATCAATGTGTAAATAGTCCAAGAGTGTGATGACAACATTTACATCGTACCTCTCATCCAATTAAATTACTAGCTTACTAGCTACAACGTTAATTCCTTGAAACCGATAATCTGGTTTCCGACTAAGAGAACTGTACGGCAGCTTACCGCCACTGAATGTAAATAAATGTTTAAAGTTGACAACCGCTTTCAGTGAGCTAATTTTTCCTGTAGTTAAACGCGTTTCGACATTTGGTGGAGAGTTCCTGGCAGACAAATTTTTTTACCTTAGTCACAATCCTAACAATGGACAAGATTCCAGAAAATGTTTTACAGCTCATCGGAAGTCTAGACGTAGAAAATATGTCACTGTCTTGGCGAATCCAAGACCCGTGAGCGTGTTGTTCAGATGGAACAAATTATCAGAGGAACAAACAGACAAACGTAGGTTAAAAGCAAAGATGGAACGAGACCACAGTCGCAAAATGGGGAAAGTTGGAACGAAAGAACAGCAATCGACTATATGTAATGACACAAGTAAACAACATCAAGACCGTGAATGCACTGTGGAAGTTAACGTCGCAGAGAAAGAGAAGACATTTTACAATATGAGTACCAATACACAAACTAACTTTCTATTATCAAATGACATTGGCGTAAACGGTGTTGTCGGAATAGTAGACAGTCCCACCCAGTGTAAAAGCAGTTTACCGAAAATGCACAGAAAGCAACGTGTATGAAAGTTTGAACAATTTTTCGAAACTTTTTCAAAATGCGCAAGACAGTTTCCAAAAACGCATTCACATTCTTTTTAAGGGAAATAAACTAATCGAGAGCAGTAACAAAACAAACCGTTGAATCAAAAAGACAAGCAAAACGCTCCCTCATGTCGAGAAGGTCGCCAAGACGAAGTATATAAATGGGATCAGACACTACCTCGTTAAATGGACGGATTATTATCGAAACATGGTAGCAGGAAAACATTGGTTCGTTTTTCAAAAGGGAATTTTTCCGGAAGAAAGTCCGCTATGGAGTAGTTTTAAAGAGTACAAATGGCCTATGATAATGGAAACATTGGACGATCAGTCAGTTCCACAAGTTCTTCTCATTGCTCGAATGAATTTCGTAAAGCAAAAATATTTTCTCAATTTCGTATTGAGAAGGACTTAACCCCATTACACCTAGAGTGGATGCAGATTCATTTTTTTTCTTTTGTTCACTTTGGAGGGCGAAATATTTTTCAAGCAAAGTGTATTGTTATATGGTGGCTTCCGAAAAAAACTATTCCACAGCGTACTTTAAAATTATAAAATGAAAGCATAAGTGTTAATTCTTGTAATGATTATGCAGTAATTACAGTGTTGTTTGTGGGGGGCATAGTATACAGTATACATAAGCTGATAATCGGTAATTAGTCCTTCAGATAACAGGTACACACTGCTTGACAAATCTTATATTTCTAAAGGTGTTATTGCTATTTTGGGGTTATGTGTATCCACAGTACTTATAAGTTACTGTTTTGTATATAATGTTATTAATTTCTTGAAACCTGTGGTCTGGCTGGCTGTATCTCAAAACGTCGAAAGTCCATTGGCTGAAACATTGCTCATATGTTTTGTCCACATGTACAGAATTTGAAAGTGATACTTTGGGTGATCACTCTACTCGCCGGGTGATTTAGTTACAATCCACTCTCCATGTACTCAGTAAACTCTGTTCACCGGACACAGAAAACCCACCGACTGTATCTCTGATTGATATCTGAACGCAGAAACATCTCACGAGTAACCACTAATTATACATAAACTATAATTATTATCAAAACAAACTTACCGAGGTGTGAATTTTAGTTTTTCGACGTTTTGAGAACACACCGTCTGGCTAACGTCTTTGGGTTACAGTACATCAGGTTACCGCCATTGAATGCAATGCATGTTTAAAGTTGACAAGCGCTTTCAGTGGGATAATTGTCCCTCAGTTATACGCCTTACGACAATGCTAATGAATTTGAAGAAGTTTGGGTGTTGAGAGTAAAATTGATAAATTTGTCCCTTGAGTGCAACAAGGCTTTGCGATGTTTTAGCATTGCGAAGCCTTCTTGCACTCAAGGGATGAAATACACCACCACCCATGCTATTCTGTAGATTGTGAGGAGGCCTAAAACATAAAACAAACCAAGAATATGAACTTTTAGTGGCAACAAAATAAATAGAAAAATACAAAATTAAATTAAAAAACTGCTCGCCCACAGCAATTTTACAAAAAAAATGGCCCGAGCAACAGATCAACTTTGTGAGGTCTCATATTATCAGTTTGCGTCCCGACTAAAATAGCACAAAAGGAATGGTTAAGGATAAATTGTATTTTAGCTTACACACATATTCTGCAATTCCACACTCCTAAAACGTGTTTGGGACTAACAAATGGGATCGGGATCGGGTGGGGGTGGAGATAAGAGATGGAATAACAAAACTAAGTATCTTCCCATAAACAATCATAAAGTTTGTGTCAAAACATAATAAACTGGTTATTTTAATTTACATTTTCAGATATTTATATGAAATATTTTAGCACCCCCCCCCCCATC
>CM062295.1:677633323-677675706 GCA_031216915.1 Pictodentalium vernedei | reverse complement strand
ATTTGGGGAGCAAGCAAGCAAGCCCTTTTCGACCCTCATTAGCTGTAGAATTTGAAAGTGTCAGACCGTGGTAAAGGAGTAAAAGTTGTAGGTTGTTAGCGGCGCTTGTGTCTTTTCAGCTTTTTTTTCAGAGGTGGAGGTTTGGAAGGAGAGACAGTGGTAGTTGGTGTTGTTGGAGGGCTGCCTGATGGTGGTTGCTGATTTTTTTCCGGGTCTGGTCCTAGCCGAGTCTGGAGTGGTTGTGGGTGATTGCTGAGTCTTTTGTTGTTGTAGATTTCTAGGCGTGTATTAAGTTTTTTGGTTTCTTCGACTTTTTGCATGAATAATTCGTATTGCCTGTCCATCTCTTGTCTGTGAAGGTCCCTTTGTATCTCGTGTTCCCGTAAGATGTTCTCTATCCTGTCGTCCGCGTCCTGGCATTCTGGTTTAGAAGGAAGAGGCGAGTAGATAGCCTTCACAGATAGATTCAAAAATAAAGGGTCTCTATTTAATGAAACGGGTTTACTGTAAAAAATCATACCCTGAATTTCAATGAAAACTTACATAAACACAACAGAAGAAAACGCAACAGAAAATTCAAGTTAAGTTAAGTAAACTAAAATTAACTCACCATAGGTCATCGATCCTTCAATTCTTCCTTTCCTTCGGTTCATTTATTCCGGACCTGACAATAGAATATAGAATAATTTACATAACACCACGTAACTGGCAAAACTAACACCACGTAACTGGCAAAACTTCAATCACTATTACACAGACGCTGCAAGCGTCAAGATGACGAGCTCCAAAACGAAAGAAAAAAAAACACAAAACAAACACAAAACCAAATAAGGCAACACAGTAGCTTTTTCCAACCTTGAACGTTCCTGATGCACGAGATCAGCATGACATATTTCAAACGTCACGAAATGTCTCTTGCTTCAGAAATGTTTCCACCCCGAAGAGAAAACATCATAATTAAAATTAAATTGCCATACAGAAAGTCAATAATCTTATTACATGGACAATCACACAGTGGTACAACAACAACAACAACAACAACAACAACAACAACAACAACAACAACAAAAAACAAGACAAAAAAGTGATGAATGCCTTTCAGGGCAGGGAAAAAAAAAAATCATTCAGTTTAACCAAGTATCAACGGAGAGAACCATCACTGAATGAACAGCGACGCACGAGAACTGTCTCTCGTAATTCTATACACAGTTATCACCCCTACCTTGAAGTGAAGGCTTCAGCAAAATCACAATCGAAAATCAACCCGCATTACACCCAAGTAAACAGCGCCAGTGTGCCTACTGGGGCTATTCAGGGCCACCGAGTTACATAAGATACCACAGGATGGAGTGATGATGCACCCCAATTGTCCACATCTTGCTTTAAACTCCCGTCCGTGCGCCTGCCACTGAGGCACGACGAGCGTTAACTGATGATTTCGGAATAGAAATTTTGACAGGTGTTGCACAATACCACAAACCGAATACGATAGCTTAGTTTAATTCGACTTGCCTGCAATAATTTTAAAATCAAAATTCGTAACCAACCTCTCTGTTACCTACTGTCGGTTGTTTTGGATGGGGTGTGACGCGGGGCTGCTGTGTGCGTGGCGCTCGCTTCTGAAAACGAAAAGGTGGCCTGCTCATCACGAACTGTCCTCATCATCCGTCGACAGTCTGCAGTTCACCCGAACTCACAGGACAGGACAGGACAGGACAGTGGACACCATCGCCTATCTCGTGGACTGTCCAGATGATGGGGGGCAAGAGATGTCCACAGCTGAAATGATATTTATGAATCTTGATGGCAATTACAGTGTTTCCATGATGGCTTATCAAGGTGTTCACACTCTGAAGTCAGAGGTGCGAATGCCGTTCACAACCCCAAACCTTACAATTTGAAGCCTTCACTGCAGATAGATCTACGCCCCCTTATCCTAATTAATCAATCCACAGTCTACCCAATCAGTCGACCCTACTCTATTCCAGTCAAAACAATGCTGCTCACGAGTACCGCCCAGTCCAGCCCATCCAAAAGCGTTGTGACAGCTAACAGGCGCATTACACCACATAACGAAGTAGCATTTTAAATTAAAACGTTCATGCAGCTGCACCGCAGCCAGCCAGCCAGCCAGCCAGCCAGCCAGCCAGCCCTCCCTCCCTCCCTCCCTCCCTCCCTCCCTCCCTCCCTCCCTCCCTCCCTCCCTCCCTTCCTTCCTTCCTTCCTTCCTTCCCTAGCGACTGCCTCATTCACATTGATACCAATGCTGCTGGCAGTGAAATGAGCGTACACGTACAGGACAGTACTGACTGTCACTTCATTGTTCATATGAGTGGAGTGGAGTGGAGTGGAGTGGAGTGGAGTGGAGTGGAGTGGAGTGGAGTGGAGTGGAGTGGATAATACTGCGCTCTCTCTCTCTCTCTCTCTCTCTCTCTCTCACACACACACACACACACACACTTGTTTTGCTTGCTTATATTCGCATTATGATGAGGGATCTTTATTTTCAAGGGTCGAGTTTTAATAATAGTAGGGAGAGGCAGGCAATAGTTTAAAGAGGCGCGGGGGGTGATCGACTTTTTGGTTTGTTGGGCGTGCGTTTGTAAGATTCTCTTTTTAAGATTATGGGTGGCCCTGAAAAGGGCCGTTGTTGTTTGTTTTCAACTTGTAAAAGTTTACTTGCTGGATGATGACTTCTTTGGGAGCAATACAGCCTGGATGTTGGGGAGAACACCACCTTGGGCGATGGTTACTCCTGACAACAGTTTGTTCAATTCCTCGTCATTTCGGATAGCCAATTGAAGATGTCTTGGGATGATTCTAGATTTCTTGTTGTCACGAGCTGCGTTTCCTGCCAACTCGAGAACTTCAGCAGCCAAGTACTCTAAAACAGCAGCCAAGTAAACTGGAGCGCCTGCACCAACTCTCTCAGCATAGTTTCCCTTCCTCAATAGACGGTGTATTCTTCGACGGGGAACTGTAATCCGGCCCTGGATGATCGGACTTTGCCTTTCCCTTAACTTTTCCTCCTTTACCACGTCCAGACATGTTTCAGTATTTCAGTATTGTCTTGCTCGAAAATGAGTTAAACACAAGACGCCGCGGTGGAATTGTAATATTTATACCCACATCCGGAATCGTCCTTGACAATACTTCACATGTGAGAGCCAAATGAGCTTTCAACGACGTCCGTGCTTATCAAGTTTTCACCTCTTATTAATCACGCATGTCGACTTCCGATCCTCAGAAATCACCTCTCCTCCAATAAATAGCTGTAAAACTTCACGGCGGCATTTTTCGTCACTCGCAAGTTTGATAAAGAAAAATACAGCAGCCATGCCACCAAAAGTAGGAAGCAAAGGAGCCAAGAAGGCAGCCAAGACCCAGAAAGCGGCTCGCTCTGGGGACAAGAAAAGGAGGAGAAGAGGAAGGAAAGCTACAGCATCTACATCTACAAAGTCTTGAAACAGGTCCACCCAGACACCGGAGTGTCCAGCAAAGCTATGTCCATCATGAACAGCTTTGTCAACGATATTTCGAGAGAATCGCCGCTGAAGCTTCCCGTCTCGCTCACTACAACAAGCGATCCACCATCACCTCCCGAGAGGTCCAAACAGCAGTCCGACTTCTGTTGCCCGGAGAATTGGCAAAGCACGCTGTCAGTGAAGGCACAAAGGCCGTCACCAAGTACACATCCAGCAAGTAAATTAGTTCGCACTTGGACTTTTACTTTCAATCAACGGCCCTTTTCAGGGCCACCCAAATTTTTAAAAAGAGAAACCTTTCAATTGCACACAATTCGCCATTTGCGTAGCTTTGTATTTGTTCTAAGTATTTTTATTTTTTTTTTTTTTTTTTATATATGTATGTATGTCTGTCCTGTCTGTCTGTCTGCGATACATTGTGGGTCTATTCTTAAGCACAATCGACCATTCCGATGTTTTTTGACGTTGTGGGGTTAACCCCACAAATCAGTTGTGTTCTATGCACATAATAAGACGTTGTGAGTCGTTTAAAAATGATGAGAAAAATATGTACCCATAAGGGGGATGTCTGTGGTCTGTTGTTTTTTGTGTCTGTTGTCTGTACTTAACCTGTTAGGTCACATTATGGGTCGATTCTTAAGTACGGATAGTCATTGGGGTGGGTGGGTGGGTGGGTGGGTGGGTGGGTGGGTGGGTGGGTGGGTGGGTGGGTGGGTGGGTGCATTCACCCCACAATGAATAGACACAAAAAATTCACAATGTAGCTGGCGTCGGTATGTCTGTGTTGATTCTTAAAGGCATTCAGTGGTGGGTAGACCTTTGGTTTGAGGGAGGGAGGGAGGGAGGGAGGGAGGGAGGGAGGCGGCGGCTCCGTGCCACACACTGAATAACAGTGAAATCAAGCTTAGTATATTTTTATGGTCGGCCCTCCCCTTCTTCCCTTTTCGTGTCGGGGTTTTGTGTACAGCACATAATTTCTTTTTTATTGATATGAAAAGTGGTGAAATCTTCAACGCACAGGCGAAGAAGTCGACCGGCTATCACCACCACCACCATCACCACCACCAGGGTGGGGGTGGTCGTAGTAGAACGACTAGACTTTTTTCCCAACAGTCGGGGGTGGGGGGGGGGGGGGGGGGACCGGGGAGTGCGCGGGCGCTTCTTCGGGGGGACTGTTCTTTCGACTTGAAGTGTTTGGTTTGGTTTGGATTGGATTGTGCATCTAGAACAGCCGGACCGGGTCCGGTCTTATAACAGAAGGTGGCGGGGAGGGAATCGCAGTGGAAAGGGCTACTGTTTGGGAACTCAAACTAGAAAAACAACAAAACGTTGTGTATTTTCAAGTTTCACACGTTTGAAAAACGATGGCGAGGGAGGGAAGTAGCTTGTGTATGTCGTAGGGGTTGTGTATGTAACGTGCAAGTGTTATGAACATAATGCAATTGTGTGTGCATAGATAAAGCAACTCTTTTTAAGATTGTGGTGGCCCTGAAAAGGGCCGTTTTCTTTCTTTCAGTGTCCTCTAAAAATCGTTTAACCGCCGAATCCGTAGAGGGTTCTTCCTTGCCTTTTCAAGGCATAGACGACATCCATGGCAGTTACGGTCTTCCTCTTGGCATGCTCGGTGTAGGTGACGGCATCTCGGATAACGTTCTCGAGAAATACTTTCAAAACACCACGGGTCTCTTCGTAGATGAGGCCTGAGATACGTTTCACTCCTCCTCTTCGGGCAAGACGACGGATGGCTGGTTTTGTGATACCCTGGATGTTATCACGTAAGACCTTCCTGTGACGTTTAGCGCCTCCTTTTCCCAAACCTTTTCCTCCTTTACCACGTCCAGACATGATGAGTGTGTGTGATATTATCAGTATGCAAAGCAGACAGAAAATGAACTGCGGTCGAAAAATCTCCGGTTTTATCGAGATAGCACGGACGTGGTAGTAAGCCTCGAAAAAAGCCGAGTATTTACGCGCGTTTAGTTTTCTGTGTAATGGTTGGTCAGCTGACTGACAATACAGCTGTTTCAAAATTAACCTCTTCTATTTCTCTTGCTTGCAGCGCCTGTTTATTTTTTTCCAACTCCTTTCTTTCCCTTTGTTTCTTTGTTTCTTTCTTTCTTTCTTTCTTTCTTTCTTTCTTTCTTTCTTCTTTCTTTCTTTCATCCAGACCGACCCCGACCGACCGACCGACGACCGACCGACCGACCGACCGACCGACCGACCGACCGACCGACCGACCGACCGACCGACTGTGATTAGTTAGTTACCGTTATTTAATCGTTGTGTGTGTGACACATCCATTTACACAAACAGATAGCTCGATCTTAAATGGTTTTGCGCGCCGAAGGCGCGCAGGGGACGATTTGGGGAGCAAGCAAGCAAGCCCTTTTCGACCCTCATTAGCTGTAGAATTTGAAAGTGTCAGACCGTGGTAAAGGAGTAAAAGTTGTAGGTTGTTAGCGGCGCTTGTGTCTTTTTCAGCTTTTTTTTCAGAGGTGGAGGTTTGGAAGGAGAGACAGTGGTAGTTGGTGTTGTTGGAGGCTGCCTGATGGTGGTTGCTGATTTTTTTCCGGGTCTGGTCCTAGCCGAGTCTGGAGTGGTTGTGGGTGATTGCTGAGTCCTTTTGTTGTTGTAGATTTCTGGCGTGTATTAAGTTTTTTGGTTTCTTCGACTTTTTGCATGAATAATTCGTATTGCCTGTCCATCTCTTGTCTGTGAAGGTCCCTTTGTATCTCGTGTTCCCGTAAGATGTTCTCTATCCTGTCGTCCGCGTCCTGGCATTCTGGTTTAGAAGGAAGAGGCGAGTAGATAGCCTTCACAGATAGATTCAAAAATAAAAGGGTCTCTATTTAATGAAACGGGTTTACTGTAAAAAATCATACCCTGAATTTCAATGAAAACTTACATAAACACAACAGAAGAAAACGCAACAGAAAATTCAAGTTAAGTTAAGTAAACTAAAATTAACTCACCATAGGTCATCGATCCTTCAATTCTTCCTTTCCTTCGGTTCATTTATTCCGGGACCTGACAATAGAATATAGAATAATTTACCTAACACCACGTAACTGGCAAAACTTCAATCACTATTACACAGACGCTGCAAGCGTCAAGATGACGAGCTCCAAAACGAAAGAAAAAAAAACACAAAACAAACACAAAACCAAATAAAGGCAACACAGTAGCTTTTTTCCAACCTTGAACGTTCCTGATGCACGAGATCAGCATGACATATTTCAAACGTCACGAAATGTCTCTTGCTTCAGAAATGTTTCCACCCCGAAGAGAAAACATCATAATTAAAATTAAATTGCCATACAGAAAGTCAATAATCTTATTACATGGACAATCACACAGTGTACAACAACAACAACAACAACAACAACAACAACAACAACAACAACAACACAAAAAACAAGACAAAAAAGTGATGAATGCCTTTCAGGGCAGGGAAAAAAAAAATCATTCAGTTTAACCAAGTATCAACGGAGAGAACCATCACTGAATGAACAGCGACGCACGAGAACTGTCTCTCGTAATTCTATACACAGTTATCACCCCTACCTTGAAGTGAAGGCTTCAGCAAAATCACAATCGAAAATCAACCCGCATTACACCCAAGTAAACAGCGCCAGTGTGCCTACTGGGGCTATTCAGGGCCACCGAGTTACATAAGATACCACAGGATGGAGTGATGATGCACCCCAATTGTCCACATCTTGCTTTAAACTCCCGTCCGTGCGCCTGCCACTGAGGCACGACGAGCGTTAAACTGATGATTTCGGAATAGAAATTTTGACAGGTGTTGCACAATACCACAAACCGAATACGATAGCTTAGTTTAATTCGACTTGCCTGCAATAATTTTAAAATCAAAATTCGTAACCAACCTCTCTGTTACCTACTGTCGGTTGTTTTGGATGGGGTGTGACGCGGGCCTGCTGTGTGCGTGGCGCTCGCTTCTGAAAACGAAAAGGTGGCCTGCTCATCACGAACTGTCCTCATCATCCGTCGACAGTCTGCAGTTCACCCGAACTCACAGGACAGGACAGGACAGGACAGTGGACACCATCGCCTATCTCGTGGACTGTCCAGATGATGGGGGGCAAGAGATGTCCACAGCTGAAATGATATTTTATGAATCTTGATGGCAATTACAGTGTTTCCATGATGGCTTATCAAGGTGTTCACACTCTGAAGTCAGAGGTGCGAATGCCGTTCACAACCCCAAACCTTACAATTTGAAGCCTTCACTGCAGATAGATCTACGCCCCCTTATCCTAATTAATCAATCCACAGTCTACCCAATCAGTCGACCCTACTCTATTCCAGTCAAAACAATGCTGCTCACGAGTACCGCCCAGTCCAGCCCATCCAAAAGCGTTGTGACAGCTAACAGGCGCATTACACCACATAACGAAGTAGCATTTTAAATTAAAACGTTCATGCAGCTGCACCGCAGCCAGCCAGCCAGCCAGCCAGCCAGCCAGCCAGCCCTCCCTCCCTCCCTCCCTCCCTCCCCTCCCTCCCTCCCTCCCTCCTCCCTCCCTCCCTTCCTTCCTTCCTTCCTTCCTTCCCTAGCGACTGCCTCATTCACATTGATACCAATGCTGCTGGCAGTGAAATGAGCGTACACGTACAGGACAGTACTGACTGTCACTTCATTGTTCATATTGAGTGGAGTGGAGTGGAGTGGAGTGGAGTGGAGTGGAGTGGAGTGGAGTGGAGTGGAGTGGAGTGGATAATACTGCGCTCTCTCTCTCTCTCTCTCTCTCTCTCTCTCTCACACACACACACACACACACACTTGTTTGCTTGCTTATATTCGCATTATGATGAGGGATCTTTATTTTCAAGGGTCGAGTTTTAATAATAGTAGGGAGAGGCAGGCAATAGTTTAAAGAGGCGCGGGGGGTGATCGACTTTTTGGTTTGTTTGGGGCGTGCGTTTGTAAGATTCTCTTTTTAAGATTATGGGTGGCCCTGAAAAGGGCCGTTGTTGTTTGTTTTCAACTTGTAAAAAGTTTACTTGCTGGATGATGACTTCTTTGGGAGCAATACAGCCTGGATGTTGGGGAGAACACCACCTTGGGCGATGGTTACTCTGACAACAGTTTGTTCAATTCCTCGTCATTTCGGATAGCCAATTGAAGATGTCTTGGGATGATTCTAGATTTCTTGTTGTCACGAGCTGCGTTTCCTGCCAACTCGAGAACTTCAGCAGCCAAGTACTCTAAAACAGCAGCCAAGTAAACTGGAGCGCCCTGCACCAACTCTCTCAGCATAGTTTCCTTCCTCAATAGACGGTGTATTCTTCCGACGGGGAACTGTAATCCGGCCCTGGATGATCGGGACTTTGCCTTTCCCTTAACTTTTTCCTCCTTTACCACGTCCAGACATGTTTCAGTATTTCAGTATTGTCTTGCTCGAAAATGAGTTAAACACAAGACGCCGCGGTGGAATTGTAATATTTATACCCACATCCGGAATCGTCCTTGACAATACTTCACATGTGAGAGCCAAATGAGCTTTCAACGACGTCCGTGCTTATCAAGTTTTCACCTCTTATTAATCAACGCATGTCGACTTCGATCCTCAGAAATCACCTCTCCTCCAATAAATAGCTGTAAAACTTCACGGCGGCATTTTTCGTCACTCGCAAGTTTGATAAAGAAAATACAGCAGCCATGCCACCAAAAGTAGGAAGCAAAGGAGCCAAGAAGGCAGCCAAGACCCAGAAAGCGGCTCGCTCTGGGGACAAGAAAAGGAGGAGGAAGAGGAAGGAAAGCTACAGCATCTACATCTACAAAGTCTTGAAACAGGTCCACCCAGACACCGGAGTGTCCAGCAAAGCTATGTCCATCATGAACAGCTTTGTCAACGATATTTTCGAGAGAATCGCCGCTGAAGCTTCCCGTCTCGCTCACTACAACAAGCGATCCACCATCACCTCCCGAGAGGTCCAAACAGCAGTCCGACTTCTGTTGCCCGGAGAATTGGCAAAGCACGCTGTCAGTGAAGGCACAAAGGCCGTCACCAAGTTACACATCCAGCAAGTAAATTAGTTCGCACTTGGACTTTTACTTTCAATCAACGGCCCTTTTCAGGGCCACCCAAATTTTTAAAAAGAGAAACCTTTCAATTGCACACAATTCGCCATTTGCGTAGCTTTGTATTTGTTCTAAGTATTTTTATTTTTTTTTTTTTTTTTATATATGTATGTATGTCTGTCTGTCTGTCTGTCTGCGATACATTGTGGGTCTATCTTAAGCACAATCGACCATTCCGATGTTTTTTGACGTTGTGGGGTTAACCCCACAAATCAGTTGTGTTCTATGCACATAATAAGACGTTGGTGAGTCGTTTAAAAATGATGAGAAAAATATGTACCCATAAGGGGGATGTCTGTGGTCTGTTGTTTTTGTGTCTGTTGTCTGTACTTAACCTGTTAGGTCACATTATGGGTCGATTCTTAAGTACGGATAGTCATTGGGTGGGTGGGTGGGTGGGTGGGTGGGTGGGTGGGTGGGTGGGTGGGTGGGTGGGTGGGTGGGTGCATTCACCCCACAATGAATAGACACAAAAAATTCACAATGTAGCTGGCGTCGGTATGTCTGTGTTGATTTCTTAAAGGCATTCAGTGGTGGGTAGACCTTTGGTTTGAGGGAGGGAGGGAGGGAGGGAGGGAGGGAGGGGAGGCGGCGGCTCCGTGCCACACACTGAATAACAGTGAAATCAAGCTTAGTATATTTTTATGGTCGGCCCTCCCTTCTTCCCTTTTCGTGTCGGGGTTTTGTGTACAGCACATAATTTCTTTTTTATTGATATGAAAAGTGGTGAAATCTTCAACGCACAGGCGAAGAAGTCGACCGGCTATCACCACCACCACCATCACCACCACCAGGGTGGGGGTGGTCGTAGTTAGAACGACTAGACTTTTTTCCCAACAGTCGGGGGTGGGGGGGGGGGGGGGGGGGGGACCGGGGAGTGCGCGGGCGCTTCTTCGGGGGACTGTTCTTTCGACTTGAAGTGTTTGGTTTGGTTTGGATTGGATTGTGCATCTAGAACAGCCGGACCGGGTCCGGTCTTATAACAGAAGGTGGCGGGGAGGGAATCGCAGTGGAAAGGGCTACTGTTTGGGAACTCAAACTAGAAAAACAACAAAACGTTGTGTATTTTCAAGTTTCACACGTTTGAAAAACGATGGGCGAGGGAGGGAAGTAGCTTGTGTATGTCGTAGGGGTTGTGTATGTAACGTGCAAGTGTTATGAACATAATGCAATTGTGTGTGCATAGATAAAGCAACTCTTTTTAAGATTGTGGTGGCCCTGAAAAGGGCCGTTTTCTTTCTTTCAGTGTCCTCTAAAAATCGTTTAACCGCCGAATCCGTAGAGGGTTCTTCCTTGCCTTTTCAAAGGCATAGACGACATCCATGGCAGTTACGGTCTTCCTCTTGGCATGCTCGGTGTAGGTGACGGCATCTCGGATAACGTTCTCGAGAAATACTTTCAAAACACCACGGGTCTCTTCGTAGATGAGGCCTGAGATACGTTTCACTCCTCCTCTTCGGGCAAGACGACGGATGGCTGGTTTTGTGATACCCTGGATGTTATCACGTAAGACCTTCCTGTGACGTTTAGCGCCTCCTTTTCCAAACCTTTTCCTCCTTTACCACGTCCAGACATGATGAGTGTGTGTGATATTATCAGTATGCAAAGCAGACAGAAAATGAACTGCGGTCGAAAAATCTCCGGTTTTATCGAGATAGCACGGACGTGGTAGTAAGCCTCGAAAAAAGCCGAGTATTTACGCGCGTTTAGTTTTCTGTGTAATGGTTGGTCAGCTGACTGACAATACAGCTGTTTCAAAATTAACCTCTTCTATTTCTCTTGCTTGCAGCGCCTGTTATTTTTTTCCAACTCCTTTTCTTCCCTTTGTTTCTTTGTTTCTTTCTTTCTTTCTTTCTTTCTTTCTTTCTTTCTTTCTTTCTTTCTTTCTTTCATCCAGACCGACCCCGACCGACCGACCGACCGACCGACCGACCGACCGACCGACCGACCGACCGACCGACCGACCGACCGACCGACCGACTGTGATTAGTTAGTTACCCGTTATTTAATCGTTGTGTGTGTGACACATCCATTTACACAAACAGATAGCTCGATCTTAAATGGTTTTGCGCGCCGAAGGCGCGCAGGGACGATTTGGGGAGCAAGCAAGCAAGCCCTTTTCGACCCTCATTAGCTGTAGAATTTGAAAGTGTCAGACCGTGGTAAAGGAGTAAAAGTTGTAGGTTGTTAGCGGCGCTTGTGTCTTTTCAGCTTTTTTTTCAGAGGTGGAGGTTTGGAAGGAGAGACAGTGGTAGTTGGTGTTGTTGGAGGGCTGCCTGATGGTGGTTGCTGATTTTTTTCCGGGTCTGGTCCTAGCCGAGTCTGGAGTGGTTGTGGGTGATTGCTGAGTCTTTTGTTGTTGTAGATTTCTGGCGTGTATTAAGTTTTTTGGTTTCTTCGACTTTTTGCATGAATAATTCGTATTGCCTGTCCATCTCTTGTCTGTGAAGGTCCCTTTGTATCTCGTGTTCCCGTAAGATGTTCTCTATCCTGTCGTCCGCGTCCTGGCATTCTGGTTTAGAAGGAAGAGGCGAGTAGATAGCCTTCACAGATAGATTCAAAATAAAGGGTCTCTATTTAATGAAACGGGTTTACTGTAAAAAATCATACCCTGAATTTCAATGAAAACTACATAAACACAACAGAAGAAAACGCAACAGAAAATTCAAGTTAAGTTAAGTAAACTAAAATTAACTCACCATAGGTCATCGATCCTTCATCTTCCTTTCCTTCGGTTCATTTATTCCGGACCTGACAATAGAATATAGAATAATTTACATAACACCACGTAACTGGCAAAACTTCAATCACTATTACACAGACGCTGCAAGCGTCAAGATGACGAGCTCCAAACGAAAGAAAAAAAAACACAAAACAAACACAAAACCAATAAAGGCAACACAGTAGCTTTTTCCAACCTTGACCGTTCCTGATGCACGAGATCAGCATGACATATTTCAAACGTCACGAAATGTCTCTTGCTTCAGAAATGTTTCCACCCCGATGAGAAACATCATAATTAAAATTAATTGCCATACAGAAAGTCAATAATCTTATTACATGGACAATCACACAGTGTACAACAACAACAACAACAACAACAACAACAACAACAACAACAACAACAAAAAACAAGACAAAAAAGTGATGAATGCCTTTCAGGGCAGGAAAAAAAAATCATTCAGTTTAACCAAGTATCAACGGAGAGAACCATCACTGAATGAACAGCGACGCACGAGAACTGTCTCTCGTAATTCTATACACAGTTATCACCCCTACCTTGAAGTGAAGGCTTCAGCAAAATCACAATCGAAAATCAACCCGCATTACACCCAAGTAAACAGCGCCAGTGTGCCTACTGGGGCTATTCAGGCCACCGAGTTACATAAGATACCACAGGATGGAGTGATGATGCACCCCAATTGTCCACATCTTGCTTTAAACTCCCGTCCGTGCGCCTGCACTGAGGCACGACGAGCGTTAAACTGATGATTTCGGAATAGAAATTTTGACAGGTGTTGCACAATACCACAAACCGAATACGATAGCTTAGTTTAATTCGACTTGCCTGCAATAATTTTTAAAATCAAAATTCGTAACCAACCTCTCTGTTACCTACTGTCGGTTGTTTTTGGATGGGGGTGTGACGCGGCTGCTGTGTGCGTGGCGCTCGCTTCTGAAAACGAAAAGGTGGCCTGCTCATCACGAACTGTCCTCATCATCCGTCGACAGTCTGCAGTTCACCCGAACTCACAGGACAGGACAGGACAGGACAGTGGACACCATCGCCTATCTCGTGGACTGTCCAGATGATGGGGGGCAAGAGATGTCCACAGCTGAAATGATATTTATGAATCTTGATGGCAATTACAGTGTTTCCATGATGGCTTATCAAGGTGTTCACACTCTGAAGTCAGAGGTGCGATGCCGTTCACAACCCCAAACCTTACAATTTGAAGCCTTCACTGCAGATAGATCTACGCCCCCCTTATCCTAATTAATCAATCCACAGTCTACCCAATCAGTCGACCCTACTCTATTCCAGTCAAAACAATGCTGCTCACGAGTACCGCCCAGTCCAGCCCATCCAAAAGCGTTGTGACAGCTAACAGGCGCATTACACCACATAACGAAGTAGCATTTTAAATTAAAACGTTCATGCAGCTGCACCGCAGCCAGCCAGCCAGCCAGCCAGCCAGCCAGCCAGCCCTCCCTCCCTCCCTCCCTCCCTCCCTCCCTCCCTCCCTCCCTCCCTCCCTCCCTCCCTTCCTTCCTTCCTTCCTTCCTTCCCTAGCGACTGCCTCATTCACATTGATACCAATGCTGCTGGCAGTGAAATGAGCGTACACGTACAGGACAGTACTGACTGTCACTTCATTGTTCATATTGAGTGGAGTGGAGTGGAGTGGAGTGGAGTGGAGTGGAGTGGAGTGGAGTGGAGTGGAGTGGAGTGGATAATACTGCGCTCTCTCTCTCTCTCTCTCTCTCTCTCTCTCACACACACACACACACACACACTTGTTTGCTTGCTTATATTCGCATTATGATGAGGGATCTTTATTTTCAAGGGTCGAGTTTTAATAATAGTAGGGAGAGGCAGGCAATAGTTTAAAGAGGCGCGGGGGGTGATCGACTTTTTGGTTTGTTTGGGCGTGCGTTTGTAAGATTCTCTTTTTAAGATTATGGGTGGCCCTGAAAAGGGCCGTTGTTGTTTGTTTTCAACTTGTAAAAGTTTACTTGCTGGATGATGACTTCTTTGGGAGCAATACAGCCTGGATGTTGGGGAGAACACCACCTTGGGCGATGGTTACTCCTGACAACAGTTTGTTCAATTCCTCGTCATTTCGGATAGCCAATTGAAGATGTCTTGGGATGATTCTAGATTTCTTGTTGTCACGAGCTGCGTTTCCTGCCAACTCGAGAACTTCAGCAGCCAAGTACTCTAAAACAGCAGCCAAGTAAACTGGAGCGCCTGCACCAACTCTCTCAGCATAGTTTCCCTTCCTCAATAGACGGTGTATTCTTCCGACGGGGAACTGTAATCCGGCCCTGGATGATCGGGACTTTGCCTTTCCCTTAACTTTTCCTCCTTTATGCAATGAGCTTTCTCCTTATATTTTATTTGAGAAATGCAATCAAAATCAATTGCTTTCTTCAAATCATCCATCATTATTGTAGAATCGTGTACAAAATGAATAAGTAACAAATTTAATATCACCGTAATTTGAAGTCTATCAATGTTCTATATACTATCAATTTGTACAAAATCAATTTTCAAATCAAAATAACGTACCACACATGTATATTTTATGGAAAATTATAAATTTTAAAGACGGATTAGCCCAGAGAGGGGGCATTACAATGCGTAACAATAACACGTGTGAAAACTAATGATTAACCAATCAGTTCCAACTATGCACTGCGCACATGACTACAAAAAAGTTCCAGACGCATTGCGGGAAATATTCAACATTTCCAGATCTGGGATAGATAGCTATGGAAGTATTATTAAAAATTTTGATTCACCTCATCTCATCATTCACTAAAGATTCATCGTCGTTACAGCATACTCAATGGATAAATGGACAGGTAATTGTTTACATTTGTTTTTCCAAGCCACTAGAAACTATCTAAATCAACGTATAAACGCTAAGGTGTCGTAAATTCACTCATAAAAAATGATAAAATATAAAAAATCGAAAACCTGTTTTCCTCTTTAAGGCCTGCCTTGCCTGCACACTGAACACAAAATGGACAGAATAACGTCCTTGAAAACGATAAGAGACGGGAAGACAAATAAAGATTTCAGTTCCTCCCAGACAGTACAAAGACACAAGTTTTTTGTTCCACTCCAATCTATTTTCTCGCAGTTCCAATGAGAAGATGATGAAATATAGGTGTCTTTGATCGTTCATTTAAAAAACTAAAAATCATTAGACTACTACTATGTAAATAAATTTGGACGAAGAGCAATGCAACACAACAAACGTCATCACCTCCTCCTACTTTCGTTTTCGATGGACACACGAAGGTAAGTTTGTCTTACATTTCTCCCCATAGACTCAGTTCACGTGGAAAAATTGTCTTATCACAGTTCATTTTAATGTAAATATTCTACAGGCTTGGTTTGTAAGGCACACGAGTTGAAAACTTTTAAATATTTTACATATTAATACCACATCATGGTCAGTGATTAAAATTCAGGAAACACATCAACATTCATAAGATTAGCCGCCATGACAGTTCTTCCCAAACGCGAATTCTTCAGGTTTAATTGTCAAAAATTATCAAGCCTTCATTATCCCATTCTACAGTAAATTAGAACGGACACTAAAATTAATTTACCACAATTACCAAGCAGAAAGGCAAGTCTGCCGGCTTACTTGATAATCAAAAGATTTCCAACTGGTTTCGAAAGCACATGGGCTGTCCATCTCTAATCTTTGAGTTCCAAAAAAACATACCCACAACGCCAGTGTCAGTCGAATGACTCACACAGAAGACATACTATGGGTGCTTTAGTAAGTTTCACACTCCTAAATCACTCTATCCTGTGTTGGTGGTGAGGTGAATTACAGAAATGAAAATAACAGACTCGATCATGATTTTCTACGCTGCACTTTTATTCTACCCAAAAACATTCAGCCACAGCTCAAGAGTACTCAGGGAGGGAGGGAGGGAGGGAGGGAGGGAGGGAGGAGGGAGGGAGGGAGGGAGGGAGGGAGGGAGGGAGGGATGGAGGGTGGGTGGGTGGGTGGGTGGGTGGGTGGGTGGGTGGATGGGTGTATGTTTTTTTGTTTCTCAATAGAATCCTTTAATAAATACCTGCAGACAGCTGATCTGCTAAAATATAAAGGGGCCAGGCCAAAACATACATTTTATTCCAAAACATACATTTTCTTACAAAATGTGGACTGACATGTCTGAGCCAAAATCTCAACAAAATGTCTGCAAGTCAAAACATTATAGCACTCTGTACATTATTAGCTTCTTGCAGTAAAAACTTTCTTGTTTTCTTACAATTTATTGGAGGCCGCCTATTTTCGTTACAAATCACCTTTCAAAAATTAATTTCCCACTTCACCAGTTAATTTATCCTCCCTCCCTCCCTCCCTCCCTCCCTCCCTCCCTCCCTCCCTCGTGATCCAAACCTATAACTTGAGTTTTTGGGCTCAATTTCAGAACTCAACTTTCGACATTTGGGTGTGGCTGTCAAGAACAGTATCCAGATGATAACTTCTATTTGAGTTATTAAATCAACACAAAATTCAGAACATCTATTTGTCTCAAGAATACACAAGTAAAGTTCAAAATTGAGTTTTTTAATTCAGGCTGATTTTTTTTTCCATTGTATCAACTTGGAAGAAAATTTATTCTTTTTGTCTTCAATATGTGTCCAATGCAAGAACTTGCTGCCAGGGGACATGAACCATGTCTGAGAGTTGCACAGTGCACTTGTTGATACACTTTTTCTTTATTTAACCAGTAATAGTTATTTGATCAGTCATTTTATCTTTATTATCTCAATATCACTAGTTTTTATTTCTTCTTAAATGAATTAATAATTCCCCATTGTTAGGAAACAAAACAGCTTCAAAGGTAGAGTAGAGACCACTTAATTGAATATCCCTGAATTCCCTGTTAGTTGAATAAAACCCTCTCACTCACTCACTCACTCACTCACTCACTCACTCACTCACTCACTCACTCACTCACTCACTCACTCACTCACTCACTCACTCTCACTCACTCACTCACTCACTCACTCACTCACTCACTCACTCACTCACTCACTCACTCACTCTCACTCACTCACTCACTCACTCACTCACTCACTCACTCACTCACTCACTCACTCACTCACCCACCCACCCACCCACCCACCCACCCACCCACCCACCCACCCACCCACCCACCCACCCACCCACCCACCCACCCAACCAACCAACCAACCAACCAACCAACCAACCAACCAACCAACCAGTTAACCTTGAAGTGAAATTACAGTTGACCGGAACCCTGTTAAATGAAAAGACAATTTGCCAATGAAAATTATTCAATTAACAGAAGTAGTCAACAACAACTGTGTCACTTTCCTTCCTGTATTCTAGAAATAAAAGGAGCATTTATTCTATTATATATTGACATGAGCTCTGTCAAACAAGATATAATACATTAAATGACGATGACTCAATTGGATGTAATGAGGCCAAATATATCTATAAACAAAGGAAAACTGGGGAGACAGGTAAAATTGGTGCAGGCAGGCAGGCAGGTAGGTAGGTAGGTTTTGTGTTGCCAAATTATATTCTTTTAACAGGGTTATTCAGTTAAGAGATATATAATTAAGTGGGCTCTTCAGTGGGCTCTATTATATTATATACTTTCTACTGTATTACATACTTGGCAAAGACCAGTAGGCAAATTTTGATGACCATTATTAATTTATTAATTAATTAATTAATTCAGTGCTCTACTCTACTAATTATTTAGAATTTGAGAGTGGTAGTGTAGCCCTGTGAGTACATCAACATGTCAAAATTTCAAGAATTTGATCATAGTGCAATGCAAATAGAAATTTAATCAATTCAATCTTTTTCAACAAACCTCATTCAACTCGGTAACTCTGTCAAACAATGTTAAATTAGTAAAATTTCAACTTGCATTATGCGAACAGTTTTCTGCTTCAAATTTCAATATTTTGACATGACAGTGTAGAGAGTTAAGAGAGATAAACCTTTAAGGACACAGTTTCAATATGAGTGACTTTCTTATCATACATGTATGTGTAGAGGCAATTAATGCCACTGGCCACAAAAACTTATTACAGTATAAAAACAGGTATGCATTCTTACCTAGTTCCTTGGTGATCTTGCTGGTGAAAATTACACTCCCTTAGCAGTGCTGTCTAGTGAAGTTTTTGCACCCTTTATCAAGACTTCACTCAGCACTGGCAATCTATTTTTTTTTTTTTTTCATTATTATGGTTAGGCAAAAACAAAGAATTCTTCAGACTTTTTTAAAGTAACTTGTACAATCCAAGACAAGAATAAAATGAAAATGTTGTGCAAATCAAATAAATAGTCTAGTCTAGCCCACAACCAGCTAGGGGTTAGGTTAAAAGGAAAATGGAAAATGTTTACTGGTAGTTTTTGGATCATTTTCTTTCAAATCATTTCAACACTTTCTTGTACTGCTTCACCTGCAACAAGTTGTAGGATTACATTACTACCAGGAATATTTTCTCACAATTTTTACTTTTGTTTTTGATTTTAGAGACCCTTGAAGTTCAACTTCAGAGACCCTTCCCTTCATGGAAAAATTGGAGAAAAATATGTGAATTTTTTTATTACTTAAGTAACTTAATACTATGAAATTAATTACAAGATACACACAATATCAAAATTTCTTATTTTCAAGTTTTGACTTTATTTAAAAAAACTGTCAACCACCAAAAAATGTGACTCCTCGTAGAAGCAAATTCAACAAGATAATTCCAAAATGGGTATCAACACATTGTACTTTTGTATCAACACAATGTGGTTGTGTTGAAATTAGTTTTCAACTGCACAATTTGAATATTACAAAGAAAGGAAGGAAGGAAGGAAGGAAGGAAGGAAGGAAGGAAGGAAGGAAGGAAGAAAGGAGGGAGGGTGGGTGGGTGGGTGGGTGGGTGGGTGGGTGGGTGGGTGCAGCTGGGCATATAATTCATTTATAACTTGTTTGACAGATGATTTCTGAAGTTCACATCAGTGGTGCAAATCTTACCAGTGCTAATGCTAATCCTGCTTCTGCAAAGCTAGTATACTGGGGAGTCTAGTATATTGGGGGGGGATCTCCATCCATCCATCCATCCATCCATCCATCCATCCTCCATCCATCCATCCATCCATCCATCCATCCATCCATCCATCCATCCAAACTATCGGAAAGGCAGTGCTTGTTTACTGTGGTCTTGTTTACTGTGGTAAACAAGATCCATTTTACTGATAAAATAGGAACCAGTCACCTTGGGGGATTATGACATGGGTATAAACAATTGATAAAACTTGACTTTATCCCCATGTTGTTGTCATGTTTAGCCTCTGTGCAGAAATATGTGACCTTAAATAAACAAACAAACAAACAAACAAACAAACAAACAAACAAACAAACAAATAAATAAATAAATAAATAAACCTTCCTCTCTGCTGTTCTATGGTTCTCTGGGTACTGTACCCAGTACTCCAGATTCCTCCTTCCATAAAACTCTCCAGCACAAGGTGACTTTGGCTGACTGTCAAAAGTAAAGTGTCTTTAAACTCCAATAAATAAATTGAACATGTCTATTAAATGAATGCAGACAAATGGACTGAAAAAAAGCTTCAGTGAGACAAGAAAAGCTAAAGCTTTGTTCAGGGCAAAAGTGTGCATATGAAGGATCTATCTTGAAAAATTACCTTCCAAGCAACCTTTTTACAACTGGTCCTTTTCACACTTTCAGACTTGGGAAATTATTAGCTTAGTAGACTTTGGTAAAAGTAGAGGGGAGGGGAGTCATGAAGGGGAGGTAGGAGTGTGGATTTTCAATCAATAATTACTTTAGAATTTTTTAACCTGGCATAGATGCATCATAAAAAAAATGGACTGGACCATACCTGGAGTAATCGGGGGGGCGGGCGGGCGGGCGGGCGGGCGGGCGGGCGGGCGGGGCGGGCGGGCGGGGCGGGCTTATTACAGTCTCCCTATTTGTTTTATCTGTCTGGCCTTTGCAGCTTGCACATCTAATACACGTAAATATGTGGAGAGAGCCCCTAAACCACTCATGGAGTTTCCACACAGACATTGCGACATTGCAGCCACTCAGTTCCTGTGGTAATGCATGACAATTTTAACAAAGAGGCCTCCAACCTCCAGTTTACACCCTGAGGACTCCTCTTGAGGACTCCTCTTTGCTTTGCTGAAACTTTGCTTGTCATTCTAATGCTTTTACCTGGACAATGAATCAGTGGAGACACGTTTCCACAAGTGCTTTAATAACAATCCACTCTCCATGTACTGTAAGCATTTTAGGCCTCCCTCCTTGAATCAGGTTTGATTTGGATTCACATGCGAGAATCAATATGTGAGAATCAATATTGAGATCTTGAATGATTTCAAATTTCACACTACTGCGATATTGCTGTGAGTGCAACCAGAACATATTCCATACTTAAATATAAAAAAAACAAACATCATATTTAGATGTTTACTTCACTTCAGTCATTAAAAGTCTACTTACAATTTGGTGAAGTTATTCTACATGTAAAACACATGTTGAAGCATTCATGTTGCTGGAAGTTACTATAAGTTATCTCCACCAACATGTATGGTAGAGTATGTGAAGAATATAGTATCACTAAATCCGTGGCAGAGTGGAGATTCCACCCAAGCAAAAATTGCAAATTTGTTCCAAAGCATAACATAACCAGCCCAACACCAGCAAAGTTTCAGCCAATCAATGGACCTCCAGGTTAAGAATACAAACATAGTGAAAATAAATCTGTGGACACTTTTCTCAGCTCCACAATCACTTGGACCAGGACCAAGTTCGTGAAAATTATTTTCATTTTATAATCACAGAAACACAACAAAAGACATTGTTACAGAAGACAGAGTTACATCCCTTGGGTGGGTCATTAAGGAAACGAGTAAACAGTATTTTTTTTACATATGGACATATAGTCCATGGACATATAGTCCACTGAGTTCCAGTGTGTTCTATGTGCCAAATGGCATCTCTACTGGCACATAGAACACATTGGTACTCAGGGGACAAATTATTTTCTCTTTTATTTTTATGATTGAATTGTCAGAAATCGGATGGTATTTGTGACTATTTTCGAGTTGATTCGAGGCAAGTCAAAGTGGAAAGCTTTCATTTAAATAAACCATAATGGCCCATCCATAATATACCTACCTACCAACCAACCAACCAACCAACCAACCAACCAACCAACCAACCAACCAACCAACCAACCAACCCACCCACCCACCCACCCACCCACCCACCCACCCACCCACCCACCCACCCACCCACCCACCCTCCCTCCCTCCCTCCCTCCCTCCCTCCCTCCCTCCCTCCCTCCCTCCCTCCCTCCCTCCCTACCCACCCACCCTAGAGGTTGTTGCACACTCTCATATACCTTGGATGTTGGGTGCATTTGGGTGCATCCTTCGACCACCATAGCTATTTGTCCAAGGCATTCTAACCAATCAAAAGACAGAATTTATAATATAGAGACAAAGTACTTTGGCAGTTGTTTCTACTGAAATCAATCTTGGCTGCCTGTATTGGGAGTCAAGGAGTCAGGGCTGCTTCACAGAAACCACTGCACATCAGTGTTACTATTACAATTAAAAAAATAAGTAGAATTCTGCAAGCTTTCAAGAACACCTTCTGAATCTTTGGTGCTTTTGGTGAGGTGAGAATTGAGAGAACATTTCCCAAGAATCAATTCCAATTCTTGCATAAAGACCTGCATTTATTCTTGTATATGTAACTTAATACAGAGTTCTATAAGCTCTATCAGACAAGATAGAAAAGATACACACTTTTATCACTGTCATACACAATCATGACTAAATTACCTATTAATTGCTTACTCCTGTTTACTAAAAAGTATTCACTGGCAAAGTGTCTATTCAGTTAACAGGGGCATCAATGGTGCTATGCTAGAAGCCACTATCCTGGCTCTAGTCTGATGAAAAGTACTGAAAACCATGTCAGTACATGTAACAAAACAGAGTGTGCAATAGCTTGTTTAAGCAGTAGCAAGAAAAATGTTGGAAAAATGTTTAAATATAATTGTTCTGTTAAATAAAATTCATTGGAGAGTGCCAGCACTCACCAGCAGACACTCTCCAATAAATTGTAACAAAACAATTATTTATGAATTAAACTTAGGCTTATCATGGTGATGGGATTGTGTCTTTTAAAAAAATACACATGTTAGAAATTACTTTTGAGAAATAATTTAGCTCTCAACAGTTGAAGGCCAAGCCAAGGCCTATAGAATCTTCTAATTGATTATTGTTCAAAAGATAAGCTAAATTTCTTTAAAATATTTCTTCACTTGAAACCAATGAACTGCAAAAAACTAACTTCCAGTTCAAAGTTCAAACATGTGTTCTATATGTACATGCGAGACAAGAACCTCACAAAATATTTCTTTTTGGAATGGAATGAAGTGAAGTGAAGTGAAGTGAAGTGAAGTGAAGTGAGTGAAGTGAAGTGAAGTGAAGTGAAAAGATTTAAACTCTAGTAAATATAAAACATTCATTACAGTCTTTTTTAACTATATGTATCAGTTGAACTCAAAATGATATATAGTGAATCCCAATTAATTAGATTTAGATATCTCTTATATATCTCTTAACTGAATAACACTGTTAACTGAATATTATTTCCCAACACAAAACCGTTTACCTTAACTCCATCCAGTACAAATTTGACCTGTTAATTGAATATAGGGTAACTAAACTCATATTCATTGAATAAAAAAATACTGCAACCTGTCAAAGAAGGAATAACCCTTACTCTCTCCAGGTTTTCTTTGTTAAATAGGCCTCAGTACATCCAATACAGGTTTAATATAGTATAATGGAATAAATGCTATGCTAAGTTTAGTTTATCTCAGAAGTACATGTTGAATACTCATGTCCTGTTAATTTAATAATTTTCATTGGCAAATTGGCTATTCTTTTCAAGCAACAGGGTTCCACTAAATTATGTAAGAATTGAAAACTGATTCACTGATTCACACTTCACACAGCAGGAGTGATAAGAAACAAAACCGATTCTCATCAATTGGTCTAAATTTTAAAGCCTTCCATGGACTATCAGACAGACAAGATAGAAAAGGTGAGGTGCAGTTTTGTCAAAAGAATACATGAAAGTGACAAAATACCTATTAAATGTTTACTCATCTTTATTGAATAGTTTTCACTGAACAACTAAGTCAATTTGTGAAAACGGAATACCCCGAGAGAACTGAGAGAACCATTATGTAGTGGAAAGTAACTGTCACACACACCCCATCGTATCAACTCAACTCAACTCAACTCAACACAAGCAAAAGTAGTATTGATTAAACATAATTAAACATATGTGCTCCATTGATGTGTAGTATCCCAGCACCATTGATGTGAAGTCTGCCCCCACATGGGCAACTGCGATTAAGTGACCTATTAAATGGCCTTGCCAAAAACACAACAAAGTTAACCCCACCCACCCACCCACCCACCCACCCACCCACCCACCCACCCACCCACCCACCCACCCACCCACCCACCCACCCACAAAAGTCCCATCTCATGATCACTTAGCCACCAACTTATCACTTAAGTAGCTTCATACTTAAGTAGGTTCATAACTCCATATTGCATGTATGTTGTTTGTCAGAGCAGAGCAGTACTCTTGGAGCTTTCTCAAACAAAAAGCATGTCCATCATATCTGCCCTGCACATATGCCCCCCAAAAGTGTCATTTAAATTCTGTTAGTTATTGTGTAATTTGTGTTATTCAAGCTTGTTTCAATAAGGATGTTTTGGAAGTAATTGAAAAAAATTCCAAGTGTTGTCTTCAAATAACATAGAAAATATTACATGTTATAATTTTGAGAGGATAACTTGAGTGTGCATTCAAATACTTTTTGACTTTCACATTTTGTTTACAATGACAAACTGACTAAATCACCTGTGGACCCATTAAATTCTGTGTATATGGACAAAAACACAAGCAATGTTTCAGCCAATGGACCACCGGGCCGAGAGGGTCCATTGGTTGAAACTTTGCCTGTGCTTGTTATGCTTTGCAACAAATTTGCATTTATTGCTTGAATGGAATCTCCACTATGTGGGTTATTTAGTTATAATACACTCTCCATGTACTGTACGACATAGTTTCATGGCCGTCATCACGTAACGTATATTTGGAAAGTTATTTACTGTCTCTGGTCTGAGTGACTGTGTTGACGGCACACTACAAACTTCACAAACTGCATTTTTGTTACATGTACCTCCTTCAAGCCATGAAAATTGCCATATGAGGCGGCTGATTTTGAGCTGCCTTCAACTGAATTAATCTGCCGCAGAAATAAAGGGTTAGGCAAATGTTTACCGTCCACAGAATTATGAATAGGCAGGCGACTGCAGCCCGGGTTGATCGAACGACCACCTCAAAATGACAAGCCTGATATTAGGAAGAAGTCAAATGTTTGTCTTGTTTTTTCAAAGAAAATAAAATAAAAACACTGCAACACTTGACTATTTTACATGAATATTTGGGTGAATAACATTATATAAGTGAAGAGAGTTCAGTATTCATTTTGCTACAAATATTTAACCAACCAACCAACCAACCAACCAACCAACCAACCAACCAACCAACCAACCAACCAACCAACCAACAACTGCCTGCCTGCCTGCCTGCCTGCCTGCCTGCCTGCCTGCCTGCCTGCCTGCATTAATTAGGATTTCATTTTGTAATGGCAATTGTTGTAATGCTAAATCAATTTAGATTGAAACTCGCTTTCAACGGATGGTAGACACTCACTGCATTGCAGTTATTCAAAATGGTAAACAATGATGTAGTTGACTTGACTTGTACAAGCCTGGAACATAAAAGTTAACCCAATGCAGACAATATAAAATGATTAGGTTGAATTTTTCGGAAAAATAATACTTTTTAGATGCTGAATTTGCATATTATGTGGGCAGATGTGACTGATTACTTCTGATTCCTTGGATAAAGGGTTACTTTATGAAACATAAATAGGTAGCAAGAGTGCTGGTAAAGCATGTTTCCCCTTAACTTAACCCTTTACCCAACGCAGACAATATCAGAATTTGTTAGTTTATTTAAATAATAATTTTTCCAATGCTGAATTTGCATATTACGGGGGCAGATGCAGTCTATTCTTTAGATAAAGGGTTGTCTGCATTTAAGACATCACTATTGACAATGATTCCTACGTTAACTGACTTTTATTGCTCATTATTTTGAGGACTGCTAGTATCAAAGAACTACTGTATATGTATAACATTGAATTCAATGGTGTATTTAACAAGTCAGATTATTACAGAATGTAAGATGAAAATATATACAGTTAATGTTCTTTGCATGAAAAGTCTAACAAAAAGTGGAACCATGTTATTATTCAATTAACAGAAGAATTCAGTCAACACGAATTTGGTAGCTTTACTGTTTTCTAAGGTAATTTTACTGATTTTTAACTGTTCATTATTCTCTTAAATCTTGTCTGACACCGGATTTTAATTACAGAATTCCCACGAGATAAAAAAAACATGAACTAAATACCAATACCCATCAGCATAAATGAGAATAAGCAAACTGTCATCTAGAAAATGAGGTTCCCCCCCCCAAACCCCCCCCCCCCCTCCGCCGCCAAATTCACCCTCTGTGAACCTAATTCTCGTTCATTCTCCTGCAAATGACAGATTCCTTATTAGTCGAGTTGTGATGAAGTCAAACTCAACTTATAGTTTGATGAATATAGTTCGATGAATGGGCGGGCGGGCGGGCGGGCGGGCGGGCGGGCGGGCGGGCGGTCACTGCAGGTTTCATTCAACATTTTTACACAACAATTTTTCAACCTTTGCAAATAAGACTACACAATATTTTTATACTCTCGCTCTGCTCTGTTAATTCTCTTATAATGTTTTTGCCTCAGTCCAACAAGATAGATTGTGTTGATTAAATAATTGTTTTCTTACAATTTACTGAAGGGTACTGGCTCATACCTTCCAATCTACCTTCCAATCAACTGCCAGAAAACTATTTTATTTAGTTTATAAATAATTGTTTTCTTACATAATGTTCCCACACAAAAGTGAAATTCTCGCTCTCTGATTGTATGAGAGCTGACATAGTTTCTATTATGTTTATGGCTCCAGTAGCAAATGTTACTGTCTCTGGACACCATGCGAAATATTTGAAATGACGTCACCTGTTTCGTAATTAATTAATCAATGGATTGACTACCAGAAAGCCGCTTCATTTTTTTTATGGATTTTTGACACATGATGGTGTTCCAGATAACATGTTCTTTAAATTACAAACTGATTTACAATTTGAACTAAGATGGAATGAGTTTATTTGTTTTTTTGATTATTTATCCAGTGCCGTGTTAAAAGTTGCCTTGCAAAAGGCAACTTTCAACAATTACAAGTTGAGTAAATAAGCCTCTCATGTTTCATAATCTAGGTTTGGGGCTATGGGTAATGCCTTATTGGAAGATATGCATTATTGTGATGAGTTGTTGACGGTAACGAGTCATTGACAGTACGGGAACATTGTCTCAGTTGAACATAATCTCATCTCCAAGTCGCAGACCTCAAACCATGTTACCATTAATTGATCACACTAATTTATGTTTCTGGACAAAAACAATTTTATTAAATGATCTATTTTTAAAAAAAGTTTAGGTTTAAATTTTTCTTGTAACTGATTTCATAATGTTCTTGCTATAAACATGTAATATATTTTATGCAATAAAACAGTATAGACTATAGTCTAGTAATATGATTGTCTAATCACATTTATAATTACAATCACATTTATAATTGGTGGAGCCCACTTATTTGGATATATCTGTACTGAATAACCCTGTTAATTAATTGAATGTAATTTCCTAACATAAACACATTTACCATACCTTCAGTCAAAAATTTGGCATGTTAATTGAATATAGGTTATGCTTATAGAGTACCTGACTCGCCACAGTTATCCTTTATAGACCTATTTGGCCTCAGTTCATCCAATACAGGCATTTATAGAGGATAGATATGGAATGAGTGTTTTTCTCATATAATATTTATGAAACAAGTCTAAGAATTTTCCATTTTGGCAAGCCTCTGGCGAGCCCAAACAGAAAATTCAGACGAGATTCATAAATATTATATGAGAAAAACACTCATTCCATATTCTATTTATCATATAACGCACGCACGCACGCACGCACGCACGCACGCACGCACGCACGCACGCACGCATGCACGCACGCATGCACGCACGCACGCACGCACAAATTAGCCACTAAGTATTACTTTTTAACCCATCAGCTAACTTGAGTTTCAGACGGCACTTGGAAAAAACAACCTCGTATAACTAAAAAATTTCACTTTTTGCTTCCAAAACATAGGTTATGAACAGGGGGAGGGGGGGTGGGTGGGGGGGGGGGGGGGGTGTTCATAACCTATGTTTTGAAAGCAAAAATTGAAAATATAAAAAAACAAAAAAAATGGCATTTTTCTTGTAGGTAGAAGATTAACCCTTTACCCAACGCAGACGATATCAAAATTTATTATTTTAAATATCATTTTTTAAACTTTTTCAAAACATTTCAACAAAACCATATCATGTGACCCCTCGTTGGAACGAGCTCGAGCTCGATGAGCTCATTCCAACGAGGGGGTCACATGATATGGTTTTGTTGAATTTTTTTGAAAAGTAATATTTTTTCAACATCTGAATTTGCATATTACACAGGCGGATGCGGCCAATTCATTGGGTAAGTCAATTCATTGGGTAAAGGGTTAAATCGTATGAATCATTTGACTGAGTTGAGTATTGGTCATGACAACAACTGGGGTGTTATTTCCCACTGGACCACTTTTGACCTGTCAGAAACCTTTAACTCGTTGAGGGCAAGATTATTTTTGGTGCTCTGATTTGTTCGGTTCATATAAATTTATTTTATGACAAATGATTGGAGAGTGCCAATTATTTGCGTTTTACTGAATATGAAATATGAGTAAGTAGCTCTGGTACGCTCATTTTTGGAAAGCCCTGATAGTGGTTTCTAGCACTTAACAAGTTAACCCTTTACCCAATGAATCGGTCTCATCCGCCCGCGTAATATGCAAATTCAGCAGCTGAAAAAATATTATTTTTCCAAAAATTTCAACAAAACCATATCATATGACCCCCTTGTTCGTTGAGCTCGTTCCAACGAGGGGTCACATGATATGGTTTTGTTGAATTTTTTGGAAAAATTTCAAAACATGATATTTAAAATAATATATTTTGACATCGTCTGCATTGGGTAAAGGGTTAAACACTAATTAATAAATAAATAAATAAATAAATAAATAAATAAATAAATAAATAAATCTTGCTAAACTAAGGCTCCTTGTTGCGGTAACATGATATCATTGAAAAAAATACCAAAGTTACAAACGCAATTGAAAAGTAATTTACGACTGTACAGTTCTTTGTATGTTGATTAACCCTTTACCTAACAAATTGACAACATCCGCCTGTTTAATTTAAAAATTAAGCAGTTGAGAATTTTTTTCTTTCTAAACATTTACCAAAACCATATCATGTGACCCCCTCATTGGAACAAGCTCAATCAGCTTGTTTCAATGAGGGGTCACATGATATGGTTTTGGTGAAACAGAATTAAAATAATAAATTTGGATATCCTATGTGTTGGATAAAGGGTTAAACCTTATATATCCATATTATTTTAATGAACATTTTCTTTCTCTATATATTTTATTTAGCCAAAGCAAGAATGTGTGATATTTACCATACAAACCTCACAGAAAGTGAAACAAATTTATTTAAAAAAAAAATTGCAGCCAGAACAATAAAACAGGATAGTTGTTTGATTTGGTCAGGTGAAACCTGTCATAGTTATCCAAGACTATCATGCTTTTTTCATGGCAGAAGACATCATTTCAGGGTCTCAAGACTCGTATATTTTTTGCATGTAAAATATTTCTTGGACCCTGACATGCATATTGGGCATCTGTGTCATAATCGTATGTGTATCAATTTGAAACATTTAAGTTATGAGCCTTCTGTTGTTAACCAGCAGAGAAAATGGTGTTATATTCATCATTCTTGTGTTGGACACAGGCAATTCCCAAATTGTGTAATCTTACGTGAGTAACACACCATTTATCCAAATGATTACTCAGTTTCATTTTTTGAATTTTTTCAACATTCTCTTATTAAAATTAACCTTGTCTACATCTTCCAGGCCTGAAAATAAGAATTTGATGATGCTATCCCATACACTGGGCCAATTTATCCTCTAGGTACCTCTTATCTCTTTCTGTTTAATTTTGAAACGACCCTGATTAAGATAGATTGAGGTTCACACAGGTTAATTTAGTAATACTACCCTGCATAGCATAGCAGGGTAGCCAGGGTAGCATCACTAAATTCACTCTCTGGAGACCTCATTTTGCAGATGACAGTCTGCTTATTTTCTGGCTTGTTGTCTACACTGATGATGGAAAATTTCATTTGCTCAGCTAATTTTTGCCAGAATGTGGAGTTGTCTAGTATACTGTAAATATACAGAACCGCACATATGTTTGAATGGGTTAAGAATTATGGCACATGATTGCTTTGGCCCAGGATATCAAACATACAGTTAAAACTAGAAGTCCTGTCACGTGAACTGTGTGCTTATCTAGGCTCAATTGCACGTAGGAATTGCATGCAATTGCCATGTCGAATTGAATGGCATCCAAAGCATCGTAGGTTCTCCTGACCTTCGGCTTACCCGGATGTCCATTGGCTGAAACATTGCTTATGCACAGGCCATATGCACGTAATTTAATAGCCTCATTATGGTCATAACGCATAGATTAAATTCCAGATCAACATGCTATTTGTGTGCAATTCATGACAGGACTTCTAGTTTTAACTGTATGTGTGGTTCTGTATTTATCACACACCTTAAAACCAATGTACATGAAAATTGAACTAAAAGCACTCTTCAGCTGGTTAATTGCTGCATTTCCTCCATTGTTATGAGAAATCACTATTAGGTGGTGAGGTACCAACCGTAATTTGCTTTTTAATTTTTATGGCATTCAGTTGGTCGAAACCAATTAACATCAATCAGAGTCACGGTCACGATGGTCAAACTTCAAATATTAACTAAAATGCAGGGAATAACACAACAAATCTTTTTAAATAGCTGATAAGTTTAGCAAACTCCATCATTGTATGACCAGTTGTGGAAAGTATTTGTCAAGGAACAAGCAGTCAGAATGTTATTTTTATTTTTGACTGGAATCTGATTGTTTAACTGGTAGAGTGCTGGTAGAGTGCTGGTAGAAGTGCTGGTAGAGTGCTAAGTTATTTTTGGCCATCACAACTTCAACACAGGTCTTTGCCTTGTTACAATTTATGGGAGACTGTCTGCGGGGAGAGTGCCTATAAGCTGTGGTACCGGCCGGCACTTCAGAAAAAAGCACAAATATGGGCTTCCAGCACTCTACCAGTTAAATATCCTGTGTGAACAAATCTAAATGAGAAACTTGGAATTTCTAAGCATTCTCAACTCCAGTGCAGTTGACCAATGATGACGTGATTTATTTAGTTGGGTTCCTTCTCTTTTTATGTTGGAAACTAAATCGAATGTGACCTTACTGCTGTTTTTAAACAAAAAAAAATGCATGTTTTTAATTTATGTTTTGTTTTGACTCCAAAACATAGCTAATTACTCCTCGATGGAACAATTTCATCGCGCTTGTTTCAGTAAGGTATTGTATGCTATTTCTTCAGTAAAAAGTGAAGATTTTCAGATATTCAACCATTTTGTGGTCATCTTATAACTGGACAGCATTTTAGGGTCATCTACAGTATGAGGGTCATCTACAGTACAAGTCAAAATAACTTGTAGCATAACTGCAAGAAAGTATACTGTTGCTCCTGCACTGGTAAGACAAGAATCTGACATCATTTCCTGGAAAGCTCTCAATGAAGATAAAGATGTCAGCTCCTGGTCTTATCAGTGTAGGAAGAGAAATATACATGGATTATAGTAGTTATCCTACAACTTATTTTGACTTGTGCTATAATAGCTGGTCTGTAAACGCTGATTTCTGTTACATTTGATTACTTTTCATTGCATTCATTTTTTTCAGGTTTAGACTTGGTTTATTTCTGAAAATATCTTTGAAATTTAGAGGAGAATAGTTGTTGAAACTTGATGAGTACATGAAAACATTGTTTGCATTTGTTAATATATCATCAGAAGTTACAACAGTATAGCGAAAGTAGATTACTACTAAAATCAGGGCTGTAAGTTGTTGGGTTTTTGTTGGATTTATGGCTTTCTGTTTTATTTTGGGTTCACGTTTTCATTTCATCATTTCAGAATTTTCCTTTTATTCCGAATGTATGATGCATTCCATTTTTTGAACATTTTCAATTTAATTTTCTCAGAGTCTGAAATTAATTCAATTTTTATTATTATATTTAATTTGTGATGATTTGTAATTTTCTGTTTCACACATCATTCACTATTTTGTGTGCAATATGAGTATTATAAATCTACAATAACCTAGGATGGGACTAACCAGGGACTGACTACATATAAAAATATGCAGAAGATTTTTACTATCTATGTTGCAGATTTGTAAGAAGGACTTGAAGTGCTCAGTCAGATAAGAGGAATGAAAACAAGGAATAAGTTTAACATGGGTTTTATTCCACAACAAAACAAAAGAAAAAAATCAAAATATAATTATCAACCAAACATATAACTTTGAGGGTGGGTGGGGGGTGGGGAATAAACAGTTGTAAATATTACCAAAACAAGCTTAACCATGCTGTAATTCATTAACTTATTACCACAGCCCCTTATGGGTGTCATTGCCAGTATTGTGCTGTAGAAAAAAAAGAATGAAACACAGGGACTAAGTTTGAATCATTTTCAGGTGGGATTGCTGCTGGGCTGATAACATATTTATATTCAGCCAGTAAAAAAACATTTTACATGGCCATAAACTGACAATCGTTTATCTATAGTATGGCCTTTAATCCATAAGGGCCTGTAGGTTTTTAAACATTTTCAGTATACTTTTAATGTCTATCTATAGTGGTGTGGTTTTGCAGTTGTTTCTAGTCAACTCTTGGCTGCCTACAGAGGTAGACTTGCCACTGTTCCTTTGCAGTAAACAATTATCAAAGTCGAAATTTGGCACTTGAGGGTTAACTGGGTAACTCTCCTACTCTGAGCACCACCACTGGGAAATGCCCTGTCTGGTGACATCAACTCAACTCTACCAGCACTATGTAATAGATTAACTCTTGAATAAATTTTGGTTCTTAACTGGTAGAGTGCTAAATTATTTTTGGTCATCATCAAAATTTTTTCATGTGTCTGCTTTGTTACAATTTATTGGAGAGTGCCTCGCCCATAAATTGTAACAAGGCAAATCCTAACAGACTCAATAATTTCACTTCAATGATAAAACAATGCACAGTTTAAGTTGTGGTACCTGTACTTCAGAGTATAGCCCAAAGGTATCCGGACAAAATACCCTCGGACAAAATACCCTTAGGACATAATACCCTAAAAAAAAAAATACCCTTAGGACATAATACCCTCAATGGGTAGGACAAAATACCCTCGGACAAAATACCCTCATACCAAATGTATATAAAGTTTGATTTTTGGTGTTGGGGGGGGGAGGGATAATTGCATCTAAATTGCATCTAAGGCACTAGCCGGTGTTTTGTTTGAAATAACAAGTACCAATATTTTTAATTTTTTTTTATTAACCTTTTACCTAACGTAACGGCCAAAAACGATCAGCGCTATTCTCAAAAATCGCCAATTAATTTTCACTGCTTTTTCATTTTTTGTCTCAAAAACATAGGTTATGACCCCTCATTGGAATGAGCTCAACAAGCTCATTCCAACGAGGGGTCATAACCTATGTTTTTGAGACAAAAAATTAGTTATTCAAGAATTATTTTTGCAAGTGTCGTCTGCATTTCAGGTTAGGTAAAGGGTTAAACTAAATAGATATGAAGCACAATACCAATGGCAGATGGCAATTGAATATGAGGCACAATATAAATGGCAGATAGCACAGAACATGAAACAAATATGAGGGTATTTTGTCCGAGGGTGTTTTGTCAAACCCATTGAGGGTATTATGTCCTAAGGGTATTTTTTTTGAGGGCATTATGTCCTAAGGGTATTTTGTCCGAGGGTATTTTTATCCTACAATCTAGCCCAAATATGGGTTTCCAGCAGGATCGGGGCGAATACATTATAAATGTATTGAATACGAATATGAATACATTGATTTTTTATGAATATGAATACACAAAATTCCAAGTGTATTTGAATACGAATACTTTACAAAGTATTCATGAATACAAAAATAAATACATTTTTTAACAATGCTAAATTCATGTTTATCATGGCAGTTGGACCTGTAAAACTGTGCAGTGATGACAAACAAGAATAACCACGTCATACAAATCAAAAAAATCTATTGAAAGTATGAGCAAAAAATGGACAACCTTTTAAATATTTAATTTAAAATTTTCGTATTTTTTTCCCCTGACAACTGTGTTAGGTAAAGGGTTAAATAACAGCAGCATTTTTATGATTTGACAGATAAACAAAGATTATGGTAATAATGGAAAAACTGAGCTTTGTTCCAGTTAAAAATCATTTTGCAAACATTTTCGTTAAATTGGACATTTATTTTCAATTAATTGAACAAATAAAAGTAAATTCAGATCAATTTACAGTTTATTTCTTCCAGGACTGTAGCAGAAAATTTGTGATAATTGACTTTTACAGTTGTATGAGGATTAGAAATCCATGCAATTGACACTTAATGAACCTTTTTGTTCTGCCAATAATCACTTCTGATCAATATGCTACTTTTCAATAAATTATGATATAACTAAATAGGGATTAATACAAAAAATGAAATATATCCATACAATCCATATCCATATCACCCTTGAGTAAACTGACCACCTGTTGGAGATAAAAATCTTTGAAGTTAAAATCAAACATATTTCCATCAAACAACCTTTACAATGAATTTTCCTACGCTGAGGTATTAATTATTATTTGGAGGGAAAAAAACATGTGACATGATTTAAGTCTCAGCTTATCTATGATTTTTAATTTGAAAATTTCTGTCATTTAAAAAAAAACAGCAGAAAAGTATTCAAAAGTATTCAAAAAAGTATTTATGAATACACCTCATATCTGACTGTTGACTGTATTTGAATACGAATACAAATACTTTTAGATTGCATAAATACTGAATACGAATACGAATACCCCAATCCTGGCTTCTAGCACTCTACCAGTTAACATCCCTGAATAGGAGAGCAAGTAGCAGCCCATCAACTAACCATAACAAGGCAGTTGTAACAGTACAGCTGAATCAGATCTTAATTAATGCCAAGAAGTGGGGAAGGAGAGGTGGGAGGGAGGGGGGGGGGGGGGCATTTCGTCAAATGAAGGTGGCCATATATAGTCAACTCAAGTTGAAAATGATTGATGCCTTGCTATGGAATCAACCAACTGGAAAGGAAACAACCAATGAGATGCATTGGTTTATCAGCTAAGCTATAAGGAAACAACAGGAAGTGGCAAAATACAACATTGATAAGAAATGAAAACAACCGGTATATATTTGAAAGCAAACCTGCCAAAATAAATCCAGGCTTGTTCAAATTACAATTTAAGGCAACCTACCAAAAAGGTTATCTTAATTTTTTTTTGTTGGGGGTTGGGGTGCATTGTGGGACCCAGTGTAGGATGTAGGTAAGTGGTTATATGAGGACATGGGGGTTAAGTTAAAACCTTTTAGTGGTACTGTTTATTTGCTTACAGGATTTACTTTGTATAGTGCTTTCTTGCTGTCTACCCTTCTGTTTCCATTCCCCCCCACCCCCCAAATGTAATATTTTTTACAAAATTATTTATTTATTCAGGGAGGGAGGGAGGGAGGGAGGGAGGGAGGGAGGGAGGGAGGGAAGGAGGAGGGAGGGAGGGAGGGAGGGAGGGAAGGGAGGGAGGGAGGGAGGGGGAGGGGGGAGGGTCTATGTGGTGGGGTGGGGTGGGGTGGGGTGGGGGTGTGATGGGGACTCACAACTTTTTGGGGGTAGCTTATGTTATGTTATGTTACTTCCTTGGTGTATCCAACATCTTTCTTTATTTAGGTTACAGTGTAAAGCATATGATGGCAAGATGGATTTTACATTCTAGTAACCATTTTGGTGCTATAAGTAATGGAATTTTGTTTATTTTGAAATTCTCACTTCTGATATTCCTTAAATTCAAATTAAATATACACAAATTATACATCAAAATAAGGGTTGGGATGTACAGAACACAAAACACATATGTAATCAACTCATAGAGTTGACACCAGACATCACTGGTTCCTGGAAGTCTGCTATCGTATTCATACCAGAACTGATAATAAAATGATTTTTTGCGAGAACAACTCATGGCCAAATGCCTTATGGTTAGTCAGTGTATGTTAGCTTAACAAATAAGTCTGTGCAATACATACGGTTAGTCACTCTTTTCTTTCTGGTTATAAATAAGACCATCCCCGTTATGCAACTAACTTGATAGGGCAGTTACCAATTTTTGATAACAAGAAAATGTCACTAACCCTGTACGATGCCCAGGGTTTGTAACACTTTCTGGTTATAAAAATCTTCATTATTAACTGAGTAACTAACACTGTGCCCTGCACTGCCTTGGTGTAAACATCAGCTATAGTAAATCTTTACCAGAAGTAATATGGCCAAAATCAACCAGTATTGTATTCTCAAAAAGCATTCAAACTCAGCTTATGACCCCTCATTGGAATGCAGGCCTCCTGAAAGTAAGCAATCTGACATTTACAGAATGAGGCAGTCTGCATCTTTCCGATAGGTAGAAATGAAACAGGCTGGAAAAACATTGACTAGTTATAACCTAACCACTCATAGCATCATGCCATTAGATTACCCCAAAAACTGTACTCAAAAATAGGAAGTATGCTAAAATACTATCATTCATTTATCTATCTGTCTCTGTAAATATTTTTCAAATTTTTTACCTGGAAGTGCTTTTTTCTTTGGTTTTTATACTGTGTAAAGTTGCTATCAGCTCTTAAAATCAATAGATCTTGAAATGGAATTTTCAGTAATCTGGGCACATTTCAAGCCAGAAAATAAGCAATCTGTCATTTGCAGAATGGGGTCCCCCCCCAGAGGGTAAATTTGATGATGCTATCCCATACAGTGGACCAATTTATCCTCCGGGTACCCCTTTCTGTTTAGTTTAGTTTCTGATTCAGATTGAGGTTCACAGAGGGTAAATTTAGTGATGCTACTTTAGTGAATTCCAAAAATGAAAACATAATTCTAATTTCAATTAATAGCTTGTTGTAAATTATTTGTGTTTTGATTGATTCATCATGTGGCTTGATTGAGTGAACATTTTGGAAGAGTTGATAATATAATTGAGAGACCCGTAAAATTTTCATGGTCATGGTTAGCCATTGTGCAAAAATATGTGACCTTAAACACCAATAAATAACAATAAATACAAAAGAGAAACTAATGTTTTGGAGTGAATTATAATATTATCTCATGAGCTGGCACAAGAAATTATATTTTTCTGCTGACTGCAAAGCCCTTCACGGATATGTTTTTTTTATCCCCCACCAAAATGAAGCTTACGGGGGATATAGAAATGGGTTTCATCCGTCTGTCCATGTGTCTGTCTGTCCATCCATCCATCCATCCATCATCCATCCATCCATCCATCCATCCATCCATCTATCCATTCCATCCATCCATCCATCCATCCATCCATCCATCCATCCATCCATCCATCCATCCATTCGTCTGTCCATACATTTGTCCATGTGTCTGTTCATCCATCTGTCAGTCCAGGCTTAGCAGAGGTACATTGTGGGGTTTACAATTTAGGGTCGGTGGTAGTTGTGTGGTTGGATAAGTCGAGTCACCACTTGTGGGGTTATTTTTGGTACTGTGGGGTTAAATTTTTAAAATCTCAGTATGTGGATGTTTGATTTAAATGATCTTTGGTGTGCTGATAGACCGCCATGGGGGGAAGGATATTCATAAGTGACAGGTTTTGTCCATTTTTTTTCTTTCTAGAGTTATGGGCCTTTTTCTGCTTTTTTCAACTTTGTCCCCTTTTTGGTAAACCACATCTTTGCAGGCATCTTTGCAGGGGATACTGCAAGGATACCGGTGACATTGCACCTTGTTCTTTTTCTCTTAATTGATTTCTTGGTTGGAAAACCATTTTTATGGTGGTTTTAGTAGTAATCAAGTGAGCTTTAGATGTTTTATAAAGTGAGCCAAGTTATTTGAGTTTACTATTTGTTACATATAATAAACTGACTTATTGATGAAAAGTCGCCTGAATATTTCAGTTTCAGAACAGGATTGTTTATCATTATCAGATGCCTGTGTTGTGTTATCAATTATGCCAAAACCTTTTCAAGTAGGGTCCCAAATTTCAGATTGAATTGATTTAAGGAAAGAATTCTTATCAAATCAGATCTTAAACTGGAGAGTCAAATATGGTGATAGAGTGGAACCCTGTTAACTGAATAGCCACTTTGGCAATGAAAATTATTCATTTAACAAGAGTATTCAAATAAGAGGGATTGTGTAACTTTCCTGTATTCTAGAGATAAACTTAACATTTATTCTATTGTATCTTGTTTGACAGAGCCCCATGAGGAAAACTGAGGAGTCTGGGTAATTTCTCGATAGGTTACAAGAATTTTTATTCAATTAACAGGAGTTCACTCTATAGTCTATATTCAATTAACATGTCAATTTGTACTTGAGGTATGGTAAACGGTTTTGTGTTGGGAAATTATATTCAATTAACAGGGATTAAAATTAAGAGATATCCAATTAAGTGGGCTCCATAGTATTGCACCTTTTTACACCCATAGCAAATAGTATCAGTCTCTACTCACTCCAACTACCAACTAGTCGACGACATTGTAACTGAACTATTGACACGCTGCATGCTAGTTCATCATGTAAGATATATATAGAATATACCCATAGTAGCTTGGTGTACCAAATGTTCAGCACTCGTGGTGAACATTTGGTACCAAGCTACTTTGGGTATATTTTATTTATACCGTGATCGTCAGATTATTTTTTCTCAATTTTACTGAGCAGGAGCCGAACCATACGTACGTGCAAATTTGCTTTTGTTACATGAGGATCGGTGGGTGGTACTTACGCTGTCAATTTTATCATCAAAAAGAGATAGAAAAAGAAGGAGGACCTTTTTCATTTTAATAACATACTGTTTCAAGTTATGGATGCTTTCATTAATACGAGACAATGCATGTTTGTTAATTTTTGGCGGTTTATGGGGTAAACGCATTTAAAAACATAATAAAAAATTGCCACTTTCATTTCACTCTTTGCGAGGCAACGTGCGATAAATTTAGACAAGTTTGCATTCAGGTCGACATCACTAAAGATCAACTTGGATGTATTTCTACTGTAGGTGTAAATTTTATATAAATTTTAACTATTGAAATCCTGTTGCTGGATTGTTCACCACAGTTGGTGTATAAAGCTAGAATTTATATCATAGGTTTTTCATATATAGTAGAACAGGTAATCATGGTTCTATAAGCGAATCCTGTAAGCCACTAGACAAAATCTCTGGAAGTGCTTGCAAGTCAGTGAGATTATATGTAACAAAGCCTTTTATTTTTCTTCTCCAAGGAATGTGTGGAAACAAAATGTAAGTTTTTAACATCGTGTAATTTGGTACAACTAGTCAAATAATTGAAATTGAACAAATGCACCTTGATAAAAATAAAACATCATCTCATTCTACTTATATTTTCTAATTCATAAGAAATTCTTAAATACAATTTTTTGGAATTTTTTTATAAACAACACACACACACCCACCCACCCACCCACCCACCCACCCACCCACCCACCCACCCACACACACACACACACATTATGCTTTGTTGAAAATCTCTTGAGATCCCTTCCAACAGTGTTGCAGTTTATACAATTTTTATGATATATTCAGATATTCCCTCTTTTGGCTCTTTAGCAGATCTGAGTTGACAACAATAGACTTGGTCTTCAAAATCCTGAACAGAAACATTTTGTTTTAGCACAGATTGATTTAGTGCTAGATACTGGTCATCTTAACCCTTTACCTAACATGAAAAGCAGACGACACTTTGCAAAATGATTATTGAATAACTAAATGTTTTCATTTTTTGTCTCAAAAACATAGGTTATAACCACTCATTGTAACAAGCTCGACGAGCTCATTCCAATGAGGGGTCATAACCTATGTTTTTGAGACAAAAAAAATAAAATTAATTGGCGATTTTTTAGATTAGCTAGCACTGGCCAGTTTTGGTTGTTACTTTGGGTAAAGGGTTAAAGGGGCGTTCTCACTTTTCCAGCAGGTATTGTTCTCATAAAAAGGTGTTAATAACTTAGACAATAGAGATTTAAAGTATAGTCTGTACTATATTTCTATACACTTTTTGCGCTTATATACATGAAATACCAATTGGGGCGCGGTGGCATTGCAGTAACCGGTTGTCAGATCTCCGAAGTTAAGCAACGTCGAGCCTGGTCAGTCCTCGGATGGATGACCGTCTGAGCAATCGATTCGTACTCCTGCAATGTGTCCTTGGGCAAGGCACTTAACCCCGATTGTCCACATGGGGGCACAATGATGCCATGTACTAAGGCATACTGCATGCCGATGGTGCGCATGTCTTCAACCAATCTAACCCTGCCTGTGCTACAGTGCAGAGTTACAATTTTGGGGAGGGAGCTGGCAGCAGCTCGTCGTTGCTTGATGATTTTCTCTGGTTACTCTGGCTTTCTCCACCTGTAAAATTGTCATGGTCATGATTAGCCATTGAGCATAAGAATGTGACCTAAACACCCCAATCAATCAATCAATAAATAAATAAATAAATAAATAAATAAATAAATAAATACATATATATATTCATTTATGAATATCGTCCCTTCAGTGCAACAAGGTGCTATCTGCATTGCAGATACTGCCTTGGTGTTCTCAAGGAACAATATATTGTCAAAAATTTAAAATCTTAAACTTCTTTCCAAAACACAATTGTGAATTTAACCAATGCCTTCGATTCTGACAGAGAAAGATTTTGCACTGCTGAAATTTAAATTTTAGCCCTCATGTAAGTTGATTACTGGTAAGTAAGTTTTATAACATTTGTGATTGCCAGCTCATTACCAGTTGGCACCAATTTGTAGTGAACACTGCTAACAGAGGACCAACGATTGTGACTATCTGTCATTAATTCCAACAGCATACACTAGAGAGTGTTAATGTTGAAGAAAATATACAAGCCCTTACATGATTTATTTATTAGTCTTTAAGGTCACATACTTATGCACAATGGCTAATTGTGATCGTGACAGTTTTACTGGTGGAGGAAGCTGGAGTACACGAAGAGAACTACCGAGCAATAACCAGCAGCTGTCAGCTCTTCAACATCACAACTGTGAACTCTGCACCATGGCACAGGCAGAAGCAAGGTTAGATTGGTTGAAGACATGCGCACCATCGACGTGCAGTACGCCTTAGTACACAGCGTCATCGTGCCCCCATGTAGGCAACTGGGGTTAAGTGCCTTGCCTAAGAACACAATGCGGGAGCGCGAATCAGTCGCTGAAATGGTCACCCATACAACTACTATCTGCGCTCATTGTTGCTTATCTTTGGTGATCTGATGAGAACTGGTTACCGCAATGCCACCACCCCACCCCACCCCCCCCCCCCCCACCCCTCCACATTACGTGATTTAACTCCTTACATGCTACCAGTAGATATTCCCCACACAGTAGAGGAAATCTCTCAACACTAAAATAAGTATTATTTGAGCATATTTGACCCAATTTTCCCCATGTAAATTGCATTGATTTTTGACCAATAATTTTTTGTGTCAAATTTTCATGAATTTTACATCAAATCTTCACATTACTGCTTCACACCAGTCATGATTAGATTTGATAAAGATTCAGGAAAATTACTTAACATGTTTTTGTTGAAAGTTTTGGAAAAATTTAAAAAAATGTTTAAAATAATAAATTTTGATATCGTCTGCGTTGGGTAAGGGGTTAAGAGTTAAAAGTGCTGGACTAGATCAAGATTTATTTATTTATTTATTTATTGGTGTTTAAGGTCACATATTTATGCACAAGGGCTAACCATGACCGTGACAGTTTTATGGGTGGAGGAAGCCGGAGTACCCGGAGAGAACCACCGAGCAACGGCGAGCAACTGTCAGCTTCCCAACATACCAACTCCGCACACACAAGCAGGGTTAGCATTGGTTGAAGACAGGTGCACCATCGCCGTGCAGTACACCTTAGTGCACAACGCCACCATGCCCCCCGTGGGCAACGGAGATGAAGTGTCTTAAGTGTCTTGCCCAAGGACACAACACGGTTGCCACAGGTGGGATTCGAACCGAGGACCTCTCGGCTTGCAGCCTGCACCTCTACCAACTGAGCCACCGCGCCGCGCCTCCAACTAGACCAAGAATTAACCCTTTACCCAACACACACTATATAAAAACCTATTATTTAAATTGTTTTTTAAATTTAAAAAAAAATGTCAACAAAAACATATCATGTGACCATGTGACCCCTCATTGGAACGAGCTTGATGAGCTCGTTCCAATGAGATGTCACATAATATGGTTCTGTTGTTATTTTTGGAAACATTTTTTTTTTTTAGCTACTAAATTTGTAAATTATGTGGGTGATTGTGGTCAATTTGTTAGGTTAATGAGTTAACTCTTTATGTAATGACACTTGTAATCATATTTTATAAACTGTAAATTTTAATTTTTTGCCTCCAAAACATGGCTACGGCCTCTCATTGGAGTGAGCTCAAGGAGTTTGTTACTGAATGAGCTTA